>CM021107.1:90964820-91564820 GCA_007115665.2 Sequoiadendron giganteum
CCATTTTTCCCTCCCTCTCCCTCCCTCCCTCCCTATCTCTCCCTCTTTATCTCCAACTCTATCTTTCTCTCCCAATCTTCCTCCCTCCCTCCCTCTTCTTACCTTCATCCCTCTATCTCTTCATCCCTCCCTCCCTCTCCATATTTCTCTCCCACTCTGTCTTTCTCTCTTTCTCTCCCACTATCCCTTTCCTTTTTTTATCTCCCACTCTCTCTCCCCTCTCTCCCTCTCTCCCTCCCTATTTATTTACATCTCTACCACTATCTCTTTCTAACCCTCTCCCTCTCCCTCTCTCCCTCCCTCCCTTTCACCCTCCCTTCCTCCATCCCTCTCTCTCCCTCTTTCTCTCCAACTCTCTCTTTCTCTCCCACTCTCCCTCTCTCCCTCTCCCTCCCTCCATCCCTACCTCTCTCTCCTTCCCTCCCTCCATCCCACCCTCTCTCTCATTTTTTCTCTCCCACTATCCATCTCCCTCTTTCTCTCCCAATCTTTCTCCCACTCTCCCACTCTCTCCCTCCCTCCCTCCCTTTCTCTCCATCTCTCTCCCTTTCTCTCCATCTCTCTCCCATTCTCTCTTTCTCTCCCTCTCCCTCTTTCTCTCCCACTCTCACTCTCCCTGTTTCTCTCCCACTCTCTCTTTGTCCCACTCTCCCCCTCTCTCCCTCCCTATCTATCTCAATATCTCCCACTATCTCTTTCTTACCCTATCCCGCTCCCTCCCTCCGTCCATTTGTCCCTCTCTCTCCCTCTTTCTCCCCCACTCTCTCTTCCTCTCCCACTCTACCTCTCTCTCCCTTCCTCCCTCCTTCCCTCCCTCCCTCTCCCTCCCTCCCTCCATATCTCTCCCTCTTTCTCTCCCAATCTCTCTTTCTCTTTCTCTCCCACTCTCCCTCTCTCTTTATCTCTCACACGTACACACACTCACCTCTATCTCCTCTACTATAAGGTAGGAGGGGAGAGATATAGAATTAGGATAGAGGGTATATAAAAAGAGGGAGAATTTAAATATATTATGAAAACCATATTTCATATAACACATATGTGTTTTGATGAAGTAGAGATATTACCGTTTTAGGAAGAAATAATGCACTCACGTTATAACATTGGTGCATTTTTTATTCCACTAAAAATGGTAAAAAAATTCAATAGACTTGTGATGTCAAGGCCCACAGTTTGCATATTCTCCTAGTTTTGGGTGTGCTTCGACAAAAAGTAGCTTTTTGATGATGTTGTGAAGTGCGAAAGCATGTTTTCCACATTCCATCACATTTTCCATGATATTGCTACCACCTTTGCATGAAATAGAAGAGTTTCCATGTTGAAAGACATATAATATCAATTGAAGTTTGAATTCCATTAAAAAATGATATAAAATTGAATTTTGGAGGGGAACAAGATTTTGAACAAGTCAAATTATTTTGGAATTTGAAGAAAGAAGAAGCTAAGGCTACATAATTGGGTTGAATTCCTCCATTTGAATGTCTGTATTTTTAGGTATGTGAAGTCTTTACACATTTTATTTCATTCTATTATGGCTTGCTTTCATTTTTGTTTTTCATTATAACCTTAAGTTATCAATGCACATTTTAAATTACACAATTATATACAATTTCCAATTACTATTTTAAACTTGATGTAGAGCATCTATCAGGATCCATAAATCATCAAGGGTGCTTTTGACCCTAACTTAAATTGAAGAAGATCAATGAAGAAAACTCAATCATATTTTCATCAAAATCCTTCAATTTCACTTGATTTCATATTTCCAAAAAACATTATAACTTGGTTTCAACTCTTTTTCAGACTCAAAAAATAAATTAAACATAATAAAATTGATTGTAACATAGTAGAAAGCTAATTAGAAACTCAGAACCATTCAATTTGTTCATGATTGACTAATTCAAGAACTCAATGTTGCAACTTACATGGAAAAATACTAACAAATCATGGAAGCTAACTAGAAACTTTTATCCAGACATCCAAGCCACTATCATCAACATGTTATTGATTAAAATAAACCAAATAGAAATTCCAAATATCTCACCAAATTTCATCCTTTGAGCATGCTTCCCCTTGAAGTATTTGAAACCCGTGGTGTAGGGGCACCTACAACCATATTTCGAAATCTACTTTGGTGAAAATATGTATTAAGGTATTTGGGAAAGTTCAAGAGTTTTTAGATGATTTTTCATAGCTTTTATTGAAAATAAGGTCTAAATAGACCAATATTTCATGTATTTAGGGATTTTGTGAGTTTGGTGATCAAATGTGCAAGTATGCACTCTTGCTTTAGAAAATTGTCAATTTTTCCATATAGTCATTGAGGGGAAATTATTCAAATTGTAAATGGAAGTGCAAGAAAAGATTCTAGTATTTTTATTAGTGATTAAATAAAGGTGGTTGAGTGGTCTTAGATGTCTTGGAAAACAAAGTTGCATAATGTTTCTTATTTAGCAAAAGTTGTCAATGTTAGCAATTTTTAAGATAAATGAAGGTCTTGGTAGTTAAAAATTAGTTATAGGTTGGTTATAGGGTGGTTATAGGTTGGTAGTTAATAGGTGGTTATATGTTGGACCTTCAAAACACCTTGCAAATCTTGAAAATAGCTGATTACAATCAACTAGGTTCCTCAAAACATCAACCAATGATTATGTCATTCACAAGTTCTCTTAAATATTCTATAATGGAACCATTGTTTACAAACACAAACTATAATTATTAAGGAACAAAAAAACCATTATTTTCTTAAGAAATATTTGTTTTACTTAGTACAACACAAATGAAACCTTTCAAAATTCTTCCCTTACACACAAACTCAGTTCCTTTGTTGACTGTCCACATTACTAGTAACCAAGAATATAAAAAATGTGACATGTATCTCCCAAACCATGCACAAAATTTTGACTTTGATACTAATTTTGGTCACCCATTTCCCTCACATGAAACATATTACAAGATGGATATTAATTCCTTCAGAGAAAATTCTTATAAACCAGTTGTTTCAGTCTGAGAATAAGCCTAACTAAGCCTTAGTGCAAATAGGGGTTATTGGTTTTTCTACCCCAAACACCAAAAAATCATAACCAATACATAAAATAAATTTCATTTGACCTTCCAATGCTTATAATTCCATTATAAGTTCATTTCCAAACACATTTCCATAAACCCTAAGCTCTAAGCTTCACAGTTCCCTATTTTACCAGTCTGAACAAAGTTTTAGAGTCAAGAAAAAATATTTTATTCACACCTTAGTCCTCACCATATGATTTTTAACCTTTTAAATATTAAATTACATTCCAAGAGGATTTTATACCAAAAAATTGATAGCTTTCACTAAGTAGAATGGGAGAAACACAATTTCTCAAGTTAACCGTTTACCCTAATAGAGGGTTTGACAATTTTAGAGAAAAATTGCAATATCTAACTCAAAAATTAAGAAAAATGCATGAAAAAAATTGTATGTGGGAGGTGATTGAGTGTGAAAACACTTAAAAACATCCAACCAAGCAATTCTACCCATACAAATTCATACAAGAGCCTGAAATAGTGAAATTCTAAAGAAAATACAGAAAAATAGTGTGTTTATTCATTCAAAATCAGATATTCAATCATCCACAACTTTCCAAAAATACATGAGGCCTTATAAATGCATTAATTACATTTTTTATCAAATTACAAGTGCCTCCAAGTGAAAATAAGCCCATATGAATTTTCACCTTCCCTATTTCACATTTTTTGTAACTTTTCACAATTTTGTATTTGTGCAACTTTTGCAAATAGTGAAAAATTTAAAAAATATACATAAGACTTAAAAATTTAATCTCCTAATGATTAAAATACAATGAAATTTTCATTAATGACCCTCTTACAACATGGAGATACCCAAAATTGAATCAAATTTCAAAATGGAAGCATAGATTGTCAAGGTGCTCCTGCACCACAAACTTATAAAACACTCATTATGATTGTAACTTACATGATATTTATCTTATTCTCCTATAATCTAAACTCCCCCATTGTATCTAAATATTTTTGTAACTTCTTAACTAACTTATCTCTTCACAACTTTTCCAAAAAATGCATTTTTTTGCAAATGTCCATGCTTGCATTTTGAGCCTATCTTTCAATCATGGCATGCCACATTACAAATTTTCTTTAAGGCATCTATATTGAAAAAAATAATTTGACATTTGTCTATCCTAGGGTAACTTTTTTACAGGATGATTGTAATTATTACTTAAATGCAGCCTTGAATGACATATAATTTTCAATTAACTTGAATGGATACATGTTTTAGGAACTAATATTCATCTCATTACAATGGTACAAATAAAATTATCTGCCATGCCAAAGAAAAAGACAAAGATGAAACTAACAGATGAAGAGAATGAAACCTTCAAATAAAAGGAGAGAGTTCAGGTGGTAGCATATCATGAAAACAAGAAATTGGAAATGATTTACAAAAATAAGCCAATTGAAAAGGAACCTCATCCATGAAAAAAAGAATGGGAATTGGCAGCACAAAAGGAATGAATTCAAATGCATCATCGTAAGATAGATTCATATAGCGTAGTTGGAGACACACCCTCTACGAAAAATGAATATGAAGGGAAACCATTAAGCACAAGTGAATATGGAGGGACACCATCTAACATAAGTGAATATGGATGAACACCATCTAGTGCAAGAGAATACGGAGGGTCACCATCTACCTCAAGTGAATATTTTTGGACACCATCCAACACATCTCAAGTTGAGAGTACACCATCACTCGGATTTGAAGAAGAAGGTATGCCATCATCCCCATGTGAACCTCAAGGTATGTCTTGTTCTCAAACCTTGATCGAAGGTATGCAATCTTTCCCACCTCAATTGAATATTGATGAAATTCCTAATGTTGAGATGTATGTACCTAGGAGAACACCACCTAGAATTTTGTGTAGAAAGTATTTGATTAATATTGATGATGAGATTTTGCAGCACATGGAAGATAAGATTTCAACATGCACTTGTAGAAGATATGTTGATAATATTTGGGAATGATTCTCTGAAAGGATAAATGAGATTGCAAGATGTTAGCTATTTGTTGAAATGATGCGGGGTGTAAAGTATAGGAACATCATGAAGACTCTTTGGTTGAGAACATCGAATGCATAAAGTGAAAACATTATTTTGAAGAATCTAATGGATTATTATTAGGGTGTGGGTAAGACCTCAAGCTCAAAGGATAGTAATGTCACATGATGTGTCATTACATCAACTTTGGTGAGTTGTCAAACAAAGAGATCTTGTCTCATTAAAAACATGAGTGAACAAACGTGAATCACAAGAATTTTTTTATGAAGAGCCATTCAAAGGTGGAAAATAATTGAGGGTAATGATTCAAATGAATTATAGGAATTCTCTAGGAGATTTTCACAAAAAGATAAATAAGTTGTTGAATCCTTGAGAACACTAATTGAAGAGTATTGGAACAATAACACAAGGCCATGTTTGAATCAAAGGGATGTGGTAAGAAGGAGAATCGGTAGTCAGAATCATGAGCCACATCCAAAGCATATTTTGGATATGAATCAAACCCAATTTTTTCAAAAATTTGAAAATGATTATCCTCAAATTATTATTTCTCAAAGATTTTTTTAAATGCTTAAATTTTTTTATGTCAAGATAAATCACACATGCACTACTTGTTGTTGTAGAGTACATATTTAATTTTCTAACCATTCTGATGTTTATCGTTCTCTATGTGTGGATTTGCATACTAATGATGTTTTGCAGGATTGTGGCATAAAAGCTCAACCAAAATATTCAAGAGAGTTCTTATCAAAAAAATTATGTGAAATATAGGATGGCCATATATTCTATAGGACAACATGCTTGGATAGTTCATGTGAGCATTTTCATGGCTTCCACCATATGCTAGTATGTGAACATATGGAAAGAAAAGATGAGGTGGGACAAAAACTAGTAGAGTTCGAGAAATATAAAACAGTGGAATATGCTACAAAAGATGGATCTCAAGAAAAAATGTGTAATTTAGTTATTAAGAAGATTCCAGTGTACCAGTTTATGTCCATGTTTCATGAAAATATACTCTCTCAGTATGCAATGCATACCCATAGAGCCCGATGGTTGAACACACAATTCAAGATATAAAAGGACACCTTTCTAGTTGGAAGCACAGTATCATTGGTTGATTTTGTGAAGAAATACACTCTACAACCACAACATGAGGTGCAATAATAGTATTACAAATCCACATAGAATTTGATATTTGTGCATATAGCATTAATTCATGCATCTGATAGTATAGATGACCAAAGGAAGGTATTGAGGGAGTACCACTTTTACATTAGTGGTTATCACATACATTATCCATAGTTCGTGAAAGGTTGATTCCAGATGTTCTATAGTGGTTTGGCTTAGATGGGCATAGAATACGATCGACAAATAATATGGTGTGATAATTGTGCAATGCAGTTCAAGAACTCATGCATGTTATAATAGTTGTGCCAGATGCATGCCATTATAGGTGTTGAATGTATGTTGAAATTTTGTGAGGTTGGACATGGAAAGGGGAGCATGATGGTGCAGGAGCATGCATGAAAAGAGAATTAGCATGATAAGAGTTAAAGTATAAAGACAATGCAAATTTGATAGATGCAAAATCAATCATCGAGTGGTGTAATGCTTTGATGGGTCTAAGTAATGAAGGTACATCTTCAATTCATAGATTTTTTTGGTTGATGGATGATACTAATATTGCACCATATGAAGACTGTTGTACAATAACATGATCAAGTGAGGGGCATTCTTTCCTTAGCTCAAATGCAAGTTCATGGAGTATCAATACACAAAATAATGCTTTTGTTCTTCATGTACAATGCAAGCCTGGAATGATTGTGATTCAGGGGAGTGGGTTGACAAATGGTTGACAGGTTATCTTAGCCCACTTCACACATATTATCTCCAATGGAATTGGAACTGACACAGATGGAATCATCGGTCGACTTTGATTGCATATCAGATCTAGTTCATCCAGGTGATATATCTACTTAGTTGTTAAAATTCCATATCGCTATCTTACTTTGTACTATATTCGTAATGTTGACAAATTTCAAGATATTTTCTGGACATATCAATGTAGGGCATGTTTATGTAGTTATTGCAGATGAAGCCAATGAAGAGGAAACAAACTATTACTTGTGTCATTGTGTTAAAGCCATAAATAAATTGGAGGCCCCAGTTATAGATGGAGAAAACATCGAATACCCTATAGGATCAATTGTGGTTATTGGAAAATGGCTTATAATGTACCCACATTCGAGTGTTAAACATTGGCTATTTCGGGACTTTGACATGCATCATAATATTCTTCAATACTCAAAACTTTTTGTGGAATCTAATTTTGTTTGACCAAATATGGGGGTAGACCTTTGAACAAGACCTTGTGGAAGGTTCGTGATTCTGACCATGAGGCAATACTTGACACAATAAAGAGTAGAGTAGACCTGGATGGTTCATTGGATTAATTTCTAAGTATATGCACATTGGTTCTTATTAATTTATACTTGTATGCACATTAATTTGTTTGATGCCAATTCTATCATCTTATTTTTACTTTGCATATTTTTATGTAACATACTAAATAGTGATTGGTCTCCCATTGCAAAAAATGCAGATATATGAGCCATCCAAGAGAATGTTAGCCAGAAAAGCAATGCAACATCCTTATTTTGATAATCTTGACAAATATCAATCATAATTTTAAGCCATTAGAAAAATTTCTGCAAATCTTGGTGAGGGAATTTCAAACTATTCATTTGAAGTTAACCATATCATGAGCAACTATGTTGTAGACATTATAAGAGCATCTGAAATTTCAACTTACTTTATTCATGAGAGGTGTTGTGTGCAATAGGTATGTTGGAATTCCTAGTGAAGATGTATGACCAGGAGTGACTAAGTTGTGAGACCTACATGGCTATTTGTAAGTGCCTTCCATCTATTTTTATTTCATTTCTATTTTGGATGCTTTTTATTTTTCTCTTTCACTTTGCGTATTTGTAAGTAAACTACTAAAAATTGATTGATCTCTCATTGCAAAAAATTTTGATTTATGAGCCATTAAAGAGAATCTCAACCAAAAAAGAAACACAACATCCTTATTTTGATGATATTAAAAAATCTCAATTTTGATTTCAAGCCATCATAAAAGAGTGTGTGAAGCTTAACGAGGGAATCTCAAGTTATTCAATTGAAGTTAACCTCATAATGAGAACCTATGATGTAAAAATTTAAAGAGAATCTTGAATGTATGTGTTATTGTAAAATATCTGTGAGAACGAAGTCCCTAAGGCATTGTAATGAGATTTACTTACATAATGAGATTTAATCAAATATTGTAATTTTGGAGTTCATGTTTGGTGCAGTAGCACATTATTCTATAAATGCCTTCAATAGGAAAATTTTCAAAATTTGAATTTTGAAATCTAAACAATGTGAAAAAGGTCATGTAAAGGTCATATGTAATGTATTCAAAGTCTCAAAGAGGTCATTAGGTGATTAGAGAAGTGATATAAAGCATGTAAGGTTGAACTAGTATGTTTTAGGTGTGTGTGTGTTTATTTGTGCAAGGGAATTCAAGAAACAAAGGTGGAATTGATGCTATAGGGTTTTATGATGAATTTTAAAGTGAAAAAGGTGGCTCCAAGTGCTGTTTTGAGGAAATATTCTCAAATGAATTCACAAAAAAATGATTGATCTAGATATCTATTATTGAGTTACAACACATACTTCAAAATCAATAATGACTATATTGGAACATGTACATCAAAAATAACCTTCTTCGTTGTCCTCATTAGATTAAATAAGCCTAATTTACGAAGGAACATAACTTTAAACATTCAAGAACCCCCTTAACTTGTTGGGGCAGAAATTATCATGTATCCAAACCCTCAGATCCATAATTTATCTTAGGAAAAACTCACTTCACCATGCCAAACCAAAACCCTTATTTTATGCTAGTATAAGGAGGGTTTATTGAAAGGAATGGTCCCACACCTTACCAGAACATGCCACCACCTCAGAACTTCATAAAATTACCTGAAAAAACTCAAAATACAATCACCCAACCTCTACATGCAATATTTTATCAAACCCTAGGGCGAAACCTCATTTTCATGCCCTTTTCCATCAAAAATCTATAGGGGAAGTAACATAAACCCCATAGAAATTATTCCATTTCACTTAGAAATTTCTCATATGATCCTACAAGATTATGTTGGTCCCGTCTAGAAAAACCTCTCTCGGTATTGGCTATCACATAGTGGTTTTCCTATGGCGGCAGATTTTCACTTGATGGAAAAAGTGTCAAATTCAAGTTGTGCAAAGTTGCAAAGTGGTGCAACTTTTTCTCTACAACTCATGTGACAAAACCAACTACTCCAATGCATTTGAATAAGTATTTTTACACTAGGAATGGTATTGTTTGGCACCAAAACATGTGGAATCACTTTGAGCTACGTTCCACTAGATCGATCCCTTAAGGGTCCAAAGTGCAAAATGGTTGCAAACTTTAGCATGCTATTATTCGGATATCGTAACACTTAGAAAATTATTGTCTAATTCTACAAGATAATGTTGGGTGCTTGTTCAAAAAAAACTTTTGGTTTTGGCTATCTCAGAGTGGTTTTCCCATGGCGATGGATTTTAACTTGATGGAAAAAGCATCAAATGCAAGCAGTGCAAAGTTGCAAAGTGGTGCAACTTTCGTTCTGCAACTTGTGTGACCAGGTAGATTGTTCCAACATGTCTGAATAGGTATTTTTAAGCTAGGAATAGTCCTCTTATGCACTGAAACATGTGAAATCGCTCTGAGCTACGTTTCACTAGATTGATCCCTTAAGGGTCAAAAGTGCAAAATGGCTGCAAAATTCATCATGCTATTACTCAGATACCATGATGCTTAGAAATTTCTCATCTAATCCTACAAGATTATGTTGGGCCCTTGTACAAAAACTTCTATCGATTTCGGCTATCTTGGATTGGTTTTCCCATGGTGGTAGATTTTCACTAGATGGAAAAAGTGTCAAATTCAAGTTGTGCAAAGTTGCAAAGTGGTGCAACTTTCACTTTGAAACTCATGTGACCAAACTAGCTATTCCAACACATCCGAATAGGTATTTTTATGCTATACATGTTCTTGTTTTGTACCAAAACATGCAGAATCGCTCTAAGCTACGTTTCATCGGATTGATCCCTTAAGGGTCAAAAGTGCAAAATGGTTGCAAACTTTAGCATTCTATTACTCAGATACCATGATGCTTAGAAAATTCTCGTCTGATCCTATAGGATTGTATTAGTCCCCTCTACAAAATATTCTCTTAGTTTTGGCTATCTCGGAGTGGTTTTCCTGTGGTGACGAATTTTCACTTGATGGAAAAAACATCAAGTGCAAGTAGTGAAAAGTTGTGAAGTAGTGCAAATTTTATTCTGCAACTTGTGTGACCAAGAAGACTATTCCAACATGTCCAAATATGTATCTTTATGCTAGGCATGGTCCTCTTTTTCACCGAAACACATGGAATTGATTTGAGCTACGTTCCACGAGATTGATCCCTTAAGGGTCCAAAGTGCAAAATGGCTGCAATCTTCAGCATGTTATTACTCGAATACCATGATGCTTAGAAATTTCTTGTCTGATCCTACAAGATCACATTGGGACCCTCTATAAAATCTCTCTCAATTTTTTCTATCTTGGAGTGGTTTTCCCATGGCGGCGGATTTTTACTTCATGGAAAAAGTTTTATAAATTCAAGTTGTACAAAGTTGCAAAGTGGTGCAACTTTCTCTTTGAAAATCATATGACCAATTGGGCTATTCCAATGCATCCGAATAGGTATTTGTATGCTAGGTATGGTCCTCTTTCTCACCGAAATACATGGAATTATTTTGAGCTATGTTCTACCGGATCGATCCCTTAAGGGTCCAAAGTACAAAATGACTACAAACTTCATCATGATTTTAATCAGATACCGTGATGCTTAGAAAATTCTCATATAATCCTACAGGATCATGTTGGGCCCCTCTACAAAAACCTCTCTCATTTTTGGCTATCTCAGAGTGTTTTTCCCGTGGCAACGGATTTTCACTTGATGGAAAAAGTGTCAAATTCAAGTTGTGCAAAGTTGCAAAGTGGTGCAACTTTCACTCTGCAACTCGTGTCACCAAAATAATTGCTCAGCATGTCCGAATAGGTATGTTTATGCTAAGAATGGTATTTTTTTGCACCAAAACACACAAAATTGCTCAGAGCTATGTTCCACCGAATCGATCCCTTAAGGGTCCAAAGTGCAAAATGGTTGTAGACTTTAGAATGATATTACTCGAATACTGTGATGCTTAGAAACTTTTTGTCTAATTCTATAGGATTGATTTGTTCCCCTCTAAAAAAAACTCTCTCGATTTTTGATATCTCAGAGTAGTTTTTTTGTGGCGGTGGATTTTCACTTGATAGAAAAAGCGTCAAATGCAAGTAGTGCAAAGTTGCAAAGTGGTGCAAATTTTGTTCTATAGTTTGTGTGACTAAGAGGACTATTCCAACCCATCTAAATATGTATTTTTATGCTATGAATGGTCCTCTTTCACATGAAAACATGTAGAATCGCTCTGAGCTATGTTCCACTAGATCAATTCTATAAGGGTCCAAAGTGAAAAATGGCTGCAAACTTTAGCATGCTATTACTCGGATACCATGATGCTTAGAAAATTATTATCTGATCCTATAGGATTTTGTTGGGCCCATCTACAAAAACCTCTCTCAATTTTGGCTATCTCAGAGTGGTTTTCCCATGGTGGAAGATTTTCTCTTGATGGAAAAAATGTCAAATTCAAGCTATGCAAAGTTGCAAAGTGGTGCAAATTTCTCTCTTTAAATCGTGTGACCAAGCACATTGTTCCAACACGTACAAATAGGTATTTTTACGCTATGCATGGTCTATTTCACACCAAAACACATGGAATCACTCTGAGCTACGTTCCATCGGATCGATCCCTCAAGGGTCCAAAGTGCAAAATGGCTGCAAACTTCAACATGCTATTACTCAGATATTGTGATGCTTATAAAATTCTTATCTGATTGTACAGGATCACGTTGGGCCTCTCTAAAAAAACCTCTCTTAGTTTTAGCTATCTTAGAGTGTTTTACCCATGGCGATGGATTTTGACTTGATGAAAAATATATCAAATTCAAGCTATTCAAAGTTGCAAAGTGGTGCAACTTTCATTTTGCAATTCGTGTGACCAAAATAATTGCTCCAACATGTCCCAATAGGTAGGTTTATGCTAGGCATGGTCCTCTTTTGCACCCAAACACGTGGAATTGATCTGACTTTTGTTCAACCGACTTGATCCCTTATTATGGCATGCAAAACACTGGAAAAGAGAAACATACAAATGATAGTTGAGAAGTTCGAGTATTCCACACAAAAAGTGTATGATCATTGGTGCAGAGCACCTTGTTCCTCCATTTAAAGAAGAAGGTCTAGTTGAATGGTTTTAGTGATTATCTCATGGTGAATAGGTTGGTCAATAGGTTGTTGTGGGTATTTTGAGCATGCTTTGTGTTGAATAGGATCAATGAAGACCATTAGGTCTGTTTAAGGGTGACTTTTGGGTCTAGTGATAAAAAATGTGAAAATTTCAATCTTGCACTAGAAGTTGTCTTTGTAGCCTTTGAAGGAAAATTTGTGAATTTTTATATGATTTTGAAAGAGTGGAGTTTTGTTGATGTAATAAGGCTATTTGTATGTCATTTGTGTGGGTTTAGAGGTCATTAGATGTACTCATTAGGTTGGAAGAGTATAAAGTTGCAAATTTGTAAGTTGCTTAAAGAAACAAATTTGAAATGCAATGGTTATTTGTTTTGAAAGTTGGTTTTTAGTTAGTTGAGGGCATGGATCAGGTAGAGAAGGGTGTAAAAAACTATGTAAAGCCTTGAGAGGTTTGATTGGAGGTTGTTGATGAAATTTTGGAGAAGATTAATAAGAATTATTCACACTATTCTTTTTTTTTAGATATTTGATACAAACTTGTTGATTTCGTACTTGGTACAACCTCTAGCTTTCATATACAGTCCCAAGGCTGAAATGGATTGAAAGAGGGCTGAGTTGGATTTCTTTTGGTGGTGGTTTGGGGTAAAACCATAAAGGAATAAGAGATTTATGATTGTTGATTCAAGTGAATGTTGGAGTCTTAGTGGGCATATTTGAGAGAAGTTGTGTCAAATCAAAACTTGGTTGAGCCACTCTACATCACCAATGGTGATTTGCAATTCGAAGAGTGATTGAGAGTGTGTTTCTTTGTTAAATAACCTATTCGAGGGTCTAGGACAATTTTGAGTTCATTTCTTATTTGTATTATAAATTATAACTTGCTTTCTCTCGAGTCCATTTCATATACAAGAAATAATATTGCAAAAAGTTGACATATAAATCTTTCAATAGTGACACATCAAGAACATATTGGAATATTTCTATGAATCATTTCATGGAATGCTAATTGTAAATGTGTTTTGTCTTTTAGATAAAATTTTTTAGAATCAATCAATTAATATTCAAGAAAAATCATGAAGGACAACAAGGATAAATGCTAGGGATAACCAATTAATAATTATACACATGAATAATTCAAGCATGTACATGTCAATAAGGGAAGCACAAGTACTCAAAAACATGTAAGCCTAAAAAATTATACACACGAATACATATTATACACAAATAAATACAAAGTATATGCACGAATACAAGGTATACACATGAAAACACGTAAGCCACAAAGTATACATTCAAACGCACGTAAGTCACAAAGTATACATGTAAGTTTTAAAGTATACACTTCAATGCACGTAACTCATATCTATTGAACAGTCACTTTAGAATGCAAATATGGATAGGCATCGATAAAATATATTTGTATTAACCAAATAGACATGTAGGCATACATCAATATATGTCGATATAAGTATGAAATATATATACAAAATAGCCATATAGGCATACAATGTCAAATAAGTCCAATAAAAATATGTACAAAACTGCCATGTAGGCATACGACAAAGGGCTCTGGAATCAAAATTAATTGCTCTCCATGCCCTAGAAATAAATTATTTCCCTTTCCTTTTCAATCGGATGGTGATAGATTTGTCACTCATTTTTTTTGTGCTTGAGGAGTGCTCCTGCTACTCCTCCTAGGGTTTAGTTCATGGTGAAGTTTAAACTATTACAATAAGAAGTATATACATGAATATATAGAAATTACATTATAAAAAATGATATATTTGACAAAATAATCACTTACTGCCATCTCATGATCTCTCTCCATGGAAGAAATATTCTCACACCCATGCTTAGGCATGCTCAAGCCCTGTATAAACCATACAAATAGAAATTAAACTACATGAATCAATAATGGTTTGATTTTTCACTAACTAACATCTATAACAACAAATTTAAATTAAAATTTACTAATTTTCCTCATACCTCTCCTATCAGAGCCATCGAGGATTGTATAGTAGATGACACACCAATATCCATTGCCCTCGTTACATTCGTAGGTGTTTCAACTTACAATATCTGAAAATAAAACAACAAATTATTCAACGTAGTAAATGATGTGCATATAAACTACACAAATCTATTAAATACTTGATTCATTAGTTAAACTCTTTATTCTATTACCTCTATGTAGGTTTGAGTGAATCAACTACCACTGGGAAGTGTTCCATCAAAATCTCCAATATTAGTTTGTTCAACATCCAAAATTGCATATTAAATTACTATTTGTAAAACAATGCTATTAACATGCAATAAATTTATAATTATTTACTAGTTGCATACCCCAGTGATAGGTGTACTGTAAAAATAAGTTGGTGGGGGCTAGTGTATCCAGTCTCAACACTGTGACCCTGAAATTTTATTAATGTAGACATGGAAAATGTACAATTCGATCCGGCACACTAGATCTTGATTTACTAACACCATTTCATCCTGGATCATCTCCTTTGCTAGTCATTTAATCAAATAATCTATATTTGATTAAATTCATCGCTCTTCATCTCCTAATTAAATAAATTAACTTTATCTAATTAAGTCATCATATCCTGTTAATTAAATATATGAATTTTATTTAATTAATTCTATAAAACTCCTCTTAATTAAATAATTCATTTTATTTGATTAAGTCCCTAAAGTCTTCTTATTAAATTGAATAAACTAAACATTATTTGATTTAATCTAACATTTTCCCTCTAGTTAAATAAATCAAAATCATTTATTTAAACCCTTCCTCTCAATTTGATTTAAATCAATTCATAAGTTTAAGTCTAAATTGGCACATCTCCTAATTCTTCATTAAATTAATTAATATTTGATCAATTTAATCCTAATATATGGCACATCCTCTAGATAATGCAACATGCACAATAAATCAATTACTTTGATTTATTAAATCCCTATTTTCCCTCAAATGACATAAAAGGGGAATATTTCCTCAAATTTGAATTCAAATTCAAATGGGCTTGGTCCTTCCAACAATGCATTTAATGTCTCTTACATGTCCTTGGCCTTGAGCCAAGTGACATTAACTCCATTTATTTCATCCCCCTTAAACATGTCACTTCATCAAATTCAAAATTCAAACTTGCACGTTGATCAAAATGTGCTCAACCTTCAACCATTCACATCTTGACAAGTGACACTTGGCCATTGGATGTTGAATGATCCCACATTGCTCAATTTCACTCTCTCTTCCATTTTGGAAATCTATAAATGAGAGACTCTTCATCTCATTCAATCATCCATAATTTCATGCAAAGTTACTCTCTTCACATTGAGAGATGATTTTTCCCATTTCCAATCAACCATTCATCATTTTCATAATTTATAGTTAGGTTATGCTCACATCTCCTTGGGAGATTTGACCATTTCATTAATCATTCACATTGCAACTTAGGAGTTGGGAAAGGGCCAATTTAAACATTAAATTGTCACCAATTCCCCCATGGGATCTTAAGTTTATTGGCTTAATTAGGATTTATATGATTTTCTACAATGTGTTCTTCATTTTTCCTTGTTTGAGCTTTAATAGATGGATTTCATCGGGAATCTCTCATGCTTGTATGCATTTGACCTAACAATTTGACTTGTTTGTTTTTCTTGTGCATTTGAAGGTTTAGGGGTTCACAATTAAAATCATAAAACATTTTTAGTTAATCTTGCATTTCAAAATTGAAATTTAATAAATTAAATTCAATGAACATGCACTAACTTTTACCTAACTATCAATGCCATATTCCTCATGCAAAATGTTAGCTGCCCTCTCCATATCCATAGCTACAAACGGATCCTGCGTACCAGTATCCTAAGTGTCGGTGGGGTAATATGAACAAGTAGCCCCGCAAGATTGATACACATGTGTTTGAAGGCCACCACTCGAAGGTTCCCCTGGATAGCAGTGTAGAATAGGGATAGTATGATGGATGACACTCTAGGTCAAAGTGTTGATCACCTGCAATTTATCTACATCAGCAGTTTCCTTCGCGATGAAAGGCATAACAACATGCTCATGAGGTGGCCTAGCAAGAGCTCATCTACCTTTCCACGTAGGATCCAGCTATGCATCAGGTCTATCCTGAGCTGACCCCCCACCTCTCCCCTCGAAATCCCTCATATCAAAATAATTTGGGATTTTTTCAATATGAACTCATTGTATAGTTTCCTAAGGAAATATTGTGGGACCTCACAATTATTGCATGGTGGATAATCAAAGACCATGTACCACCTATCATAAAATTGGTCCCTAATCTATTGGTGTTGGGACCAATGGATAGGAAACCTCTTCACATTGAGGGTAAGATTTTTATTTGTGCATGGGTCAGTGAATAATGAGCACAAATCACCTTTTCTAATTTTTAAATCCTTTACATCTTTGTATGATAGTTTATTTGCATAATAATCCCTAGCCGCCTACCTCCTATCTTGCCATCCAGTTATTTTTTTGCTAATTGAATCCAAATTTTTTAACATATCTTTCAATGAATTTTCTAGGGTCATTCTTTCCATGGTTGAACCATTTGGATCACTCAACCTATTGATCAAATGCTCATTTTTTTTTGTTCTCAATTTCACTCATTAAATTTTGTTGAGTGCTAGGAGGGGGTTGAGTTATTGGTGGAGGAAGTTGTTGTTGTGGTTGATTTTGATCTTAAGGATTTGGTTGGTCTTCCTATTGAGGATCTTCAGGGTTTGTAGGTTAATTTGCATCTCCTAAAAATTTCAAACAAATATATATCAAATTCAACCTAAAAATAACTAATTAAAAACAAAAACCACAAAATCCTTACCTCTAGCACCTCCTCCTTATTGTGGCACCATCGTTGCAAAGAAATAGAAATTGTTGGTGATTTTTTTTGTTTAATTTCTCCTCCTAGAAAGCAAGTGCAGAAATATGGGGGTTTTAGCTACAGCTACAAGAAAAAAAAATTTGAAATAACAATGACAGGTTTTCACTTATTTTTCATCTTTTAACAATCAATAATGTGAGCGCGTTATAACGCGCTCATGTTATGGATTTTCAATCTTTTTTTGAAATATTTCCACAAAATTGCTATCCATTTTCATGCACCCACCCTCTATAGTGTTTGATCCATCACCTAGGAGTCGTCGGATTCAGACTTATTTGAAAAGACTTGACCAATTTCCTTGTCAAATTTAGAACCTGACTTTTGTGCAAGATATTCATAGAGGCCTCTTCCCCACGCAAGCTTAGTCTTCTTGATATCCAAATCATACTCCAAGATGTTGGTGATCTAATTGGCTCTCCTTTTCAATTATTTCTCCTTCATTAATGTATTCCCTTAGACTTGGGTGAGCTACCAGACTGGTGATCTTATTGGTCAATACTAGGTGTCAGAACTTATTAAGACTCTTGACAATGACAAAAGATTTCTTTTCTACAAAGTTATATATGGTTTCATAACCTTTGAGGATACTTGAATGAAAATCAATCAGGTGCTCCCCATTATCCTTTTCATCCCTCTGAGTGAGCACATAAGCTATTCTATGCTGACCGTTGTACACGTATAGCAAGAAATATTTAGAAAAATCTGGATTTGCCAACACTGAAGTAGCGAAAATAGCCTTCTTTATTTTCTTGAAAGCTTCCTTGCTTTTGGGAGTCCATTTGAACAAAAAATTCTTCCATAGAATAAACGTGATGGTCCTTGTGATGCCCACAAAGTCTAAAATAAACTAGCTAACAAAATTGATCTTTCCTAAGAAATACTGTAGTCCCTTTTGATTTACTAGTAAGGGAAAATCCATTATCGATTTCACTCTTTTGGAATCTATTGGAATTTCCTCCTTGGATACTAAAAAACCTAGTAGCTTACCTTGAGGTACTCTGAAAACACATTTTTTGGGGTTTAAAGAAATCCTAAACTTTTGGCACCTTTGGAACACCTATTCTAGGTGATCAAAATGATTAGCCTTCAACTTTGAAAAATGGTTCAAATTATCTAGATAAATCAAAATGATTGAATTGATCAATCCCACAAAAGAAATGTCCATGGCCTGGTGAAAGTTCACGTTGGAATTTGAGAGTCTGAATGGAATCTTTGCATATGTGAATGTTCCCCACTTTGTGGTAAAACTTGTTTTATGTTGGTCACCTTCCTTGACAAATACCTGATTGTACTCTGAAAAACTATCAAGTAATGAGAACATCTCCAATCCAGCCACTATTTGCAAGATCTACTCCATGGATGGAAAAGGATATTGATCTTTTAGTGAGGCCCTATTCCGGTCTCAAAACTTGACACAAATCTAGATGCCACCATTTTTCTTCTAAACAGGTACAAGATTAGGCACCCAAGTTGAATTTTTAATTGGGTAAATGATTTGAGACTCAATTTTTTTAGTGAGATCTTGTGCCATCAATTCCTTGACCTTTAGATTGACAGGCCTCTACTTCTGTCAAACTAGTTTTGACCCTTTTTCCAAGTCAATGGTATGTTGAGTTATACCAGGATCATATCTTCTGAGATCACCATAGGTCCATGCTATAAATCTTTCATACCTAGAGCATAGATTCCTTAACCTTCCTTTATCTTCCCATTGGACATCCCTTCTGACTTTCAACTTTCTACCTTTTCTGACATCTAATTCTTTGTATTCCCTTTTTCAGTTGTGAACCTTTTCTTACCATTCCTGACATCTTCACAATCAAAGAGATTCTCAAGATAAATCAAACCTTGAGGGTGCACATATCCTTTTAACTAAATGACTTTCCCTAAAGAAGGTCAAAAATTTGGTTCCAAAAAGTTGGAAGGTCCTTCCGAATTTTTGATAAAAGTGTCTATCTAGGTTTCATCCTCAAACACTTGTCAATTCTGATCATTTTTCGAGAATTGATGGTCAGACAACAATGTGAACAACACTCTGTTTTGAATCAAAAGCTGGATCAAAATATGATCGGATAGAAGGCATTAGATCTTTTATGTTGTTTTGGGATCAGGTAATGACTTACTCATTGAAAGCCTTAAAGCATTCAATTAAATCTCATATCCGACGTCTATCGGCCTTCATCCTTGTTATTTTAGTTGTTGCTTGCCCTTGGAATTGACTCGCTATCAACTCAAAATCCTTGAATACTTGCAACCTCTTTGTGCCTATTCGTTCAATAAGAAACATACCATGAATCAAAGCTTCATAATCTTCATCATTATTAGAGCATGGAAACTGGAATTGATAGGCTTTGAGAGTATATGATCCTATTGGAGATAGTAATCAAACTCCTATTCTAGATTCGGCTTTTCATATAGCATCGTAAAAATACAAGGTCCACAGCTGATTATCCATTAGATCATCATAGCTTTCCCAATCTTTCATTAGTTTTGGATGGACCATGTCATCATCAAATATTACATACTTACCCAGTCCCACGTGGCATGGAAATTTTCAAATAGGTCGGAGTTGATGAACTAGTTGAGGAGAACTTCTTCTCGAGGGGTTTGGTAACTTGTATCTTCTTCATCTTCCAACATTTACACCTAATACCCCTCTTTCTTTGAAAAAGAAGTATGTGTTTCTTTAGAAAAGAGGACAACATTGTCCGCTATGTGTTCAAAGTGTAAAGATTCTAAGAGAATCTTCATCTTTTCCCCATGCTTAGTTCTTAATATCAAATGGGACTAGTCAAGTGCTAAATATCCACCCATCTTTGTGGTGAAATATCTAGAAATACACATCCTAAAGATCGAGGGAATGTCTATTACAACTAGCTCTTGCGAGACTATTTGGATTGAGCATGAAAAGAGGGTTAAGGATAGATATTTTATTTGACCAACTATCAAAACCTTCTTTCCATCTAACTGCATGATCCCTTTTTCCAAAGGTTCATAATTGAGAAGTAAGGCATCAACCACGTGCTTTGGCATGACTATTGTACTGGCTCCTGAGTCAATCATATTGTTGTGCAAAAATTTATCTCCCACAAATAATATCAAAAAGAAAGGAGTGGGCTTTGCATTTCTTACCTCTTTCTCTTTTACTTCATCTATGTCATCTGTATAAGCTGCAACCTTTATAATTTTAAGATCCAATGTGGTCTCTTTATCTTTACTCAAATCACACAAAGGAAATTTTTCTATCTACGGTATTGGATCTTCATTTTTCAATGCTTTCTGAAGCAACTTATTTTTCTTAGGGATAGATATTGCATCCCATTATGATACATTGGTAGGCACCTTGTTTAATTGATCCACCATGTTGAGAATTGTGACTGATGGGATCTTTTGTCTTAATGGGAGAATCTCTCTTGGCTTTGGAGGAAGATGATCCATTGCGAATGGATTTGATGTCTTATAAGGAAATTTTTTGGGCGATGGTGGAATCCGTTGTTGCTAAGTTGGCTGAATAGTTGGTTGAGCAGTCGGTTGGGGAAGTTGTCCTTCTCATGATAATGGCTGGCATGGATGAGTATGGCACAGAGCTTGTGGCACATATTCCCCCTTGAGTCCTCTTGGATCTATTATTGTAGTCCAACTATACCTGCAGGGTGCTAGTTGTTAGAGCTTCATTTGTGAAAACTGCTTCTTCTTCTTCCATCCAGGAGAAAAGTACTTGATCAAGTGCAATGCCCATCTCTTGTTCTATGGACATCCCTTGCATTTGTGATCTGAATCGAGCATTCTCCATTTTTAAATACTTATATCCTTATGTGTTTGGTTGGGAACCTTTTTTCCTTTTCTCTGCTATCCTTTCCTATAAATTTCCTCTAGGTAAATTTCAGGCTATGACTATCATTGCAAGGAAAAAACCATGCATTTTTGTCATCCACTAGGTTATTTTGACTTGGAATCAACTCCTTGCTATGGCTATCCTTGACTGTATGAAGTGACATGGTGACCAAAACTATTTGATTGGTGGAAGCCGCTTACTGACCTCCCCGATCTAAAGGTCCTTGGTTTGTATTCTACTGATTCTATTGATAGAAAGGTCTCCCTCCTTGGTAGGCCTGAGTGGCTTGCTTCAGAGGAGACACTTGCTACCACTTGATGAGAACTATCCCATTAGCGAAGGACTGCATCAGGCTCTTCATATCATTAAGATATTCTACTATAAAGGAAGAACTCAACATGCTTAAATATATAGTAGCGTATACATACATGGAATAGGGTAGAACTAAACCCGTCATCTGTGTCACATGATTTTTTGGAGAAGACTCTTCTCAGAGTGGTGTAGCTTTGATTTTTGGTAAAACAGGCATTGGAGGTCATGGAAAAATATTTCTTGCATCTATCAACTATTCTTTGCACGTACCATCACTTTGTAGCCATCATGTAGGGTATCTCCTCCCATGGAGTTTATCAAAACCGTGATATCTAAATTGATGGATTTCAAGAAGAACATGAACACCATGGTAGCTTGAGGCTATGCAGTCATTGGGATCCTCTATCAAGTTTCGTTGAACCTGGTGTTGAAGTCATTCATGAATTCTTGTGGGGATCGCTTGATGGTAATTAGTTGGTGTAGTAGCGAGGAATGATCTCCTTTCTCTTAAAATTATTCAAAAAAAAATCTTTGAGGTTGTCCCACAAGCTTATGGAATCAAATGTAAGAGATCTATGCTAATCTTGGGCCTTCCCTTTGAAAGAGATAGCCAAAAATCTCATGGCAATATTCTCCTCCACAATATTGTGCCCCCTACATACTTCCGCTACATCTTGGAGGTGCTCGGAAGCAGTTTTAAAGTTCTCCCCAAATAATTTTGGAATACCCATGAGGGCGTTAGTGGGTATAGCGGGCCCGACATCGGGGGGAGTCAGTGGCAGTATTGGACTACCACTATCCCAAGAGACAAAATTTGTTGGAGTAGGAGGGGGTACATGGGCCATGGAGAAAAATTTCCTATATATCAGGTAAACTGGTATTCTTATTTGGAAACTTTGACTTCTAGGTAAAGTGGATAAGGCTCTAAACTCTGGACTCTTACTCTGTACTCTACTACTTGTCACAGTTGATACAGGACCTATGAATCTTCTTCTCCTAGGTACCAAGGATAATATGTAGGAGTACTAAAAGTTACCCTTCGAAGATGCTCTTGTTTCAACCCTAGGCATGAAACTTCACATTTTATTTCTTGGTCTAATTTAGAAATATTTCTAACTTCTAATCATGCGATTAGAACTTGTCCCACCGAGCATGCAAGAAAAATAACTGTTGATAATCAAATTTTGTGCCTCTTCGATAGTCTTATGGGAAATTCAATGAGTGGGGGAACAATATGCACCTCACTGAATACCTCTAGGATTTTTATAGAAAGGTGACTCTTCTCTGAGTTTGGGAAAAGAGTAGAAAGAAATGAGAAAAAAAATAAATTAAAAGTGGCGATGTGCCAATAGTTTTACAACATTTCAAAACCATAAGTTTCCTTCTATGAGTGATATGATAGACACAAAATACCACATCCCGTCATTTTTTGGAAGAGAACAAACAACAAAGGATTGATACAAGCACATATGCAGTCATTCAATCCACCCACAAGAAGTGTGTATTAAGATTCGACTAAACATAAAGTTCAAGAATTAATAGAAATTTTTCAAAAGAAACATAAACACTTCCTCTTAATATAGCATATCATGAAAAAATGATAATCCTCAAAGAAAACAGAGAAGTCCAATGACATAGTCCATTTTCTATAGATTATAATTTAATCACATACATAGAAAACATAAAAGTTTGATAATCAAACTACTTAGATTAAAAAAGACATAGTGTTTTATTCTGGACAAAGATATAAAGAAATAAATATTAACAAATACCATATCATGCATAGTTTCTAATATTTCCTCGAAAATGATAATCTATACATTTTTTATCTTTCAAATATGATGAGTAGATATAGAAACAATGATATATGTTGTTTTATAATCAAGAAACTATGCTAGGGGTTGAATTAATTATTATTTTTATTGTATTTTATGTATGATGCTAATTCTTATGAACTAAATATTTTATTTGAACATTACTATGATTATGGAGTATAATCATTAGCTTATTTTATCAATTTGAATATTTTAGTGTGAAGATATTACATGTATGCTTCTCTTGTGCATGAGGTGAATGGGTATGCTTGTGCCATCTGATGAGCCTAAAATATGCTCATTATTTGAGTATCATGATGTAATTTTGAGAACCTTTACTCTTTCTAATGGTTGTTTTAAACTCTATGGTTATAAACTTTTTATGTTTATGGGTAGTATTCTATGATTGTGCATTCCTATACTCCTGCAGCTTAAATATCTCTATATGACTATATTCATGGCCTTGTTTAACCTCCCAGTTGACTGATATGATACGTGTAGTTTCTGGATAGATGAGATAAATTTAATGTGTGTGATTGATGATAAAGTATCATGCTATTTTGCTTTCCTTCGCCTTTTATGCCATGTGTCCTGCAAGTTGTTGAAGATAATATGAACAGGTCAATGCGTAGCGAACCTCGACTTTGAAATAAAGATCATTTTATCACGGCACAAGGCATGTTGTTCCTGCAATGACACTCTACCCGGGTCATTTGGAGGAGATCTAAATGGTCGACAATCTAGGTGGAGTGGAGCACTGGATTCTTTCTGAATCAGTTGGATGGATACACTTTCATTTATGAAATCTGTTCCTCACAATTAGGAAGCATCTGCGTCCGCATCTTTCTCTGTTAGTTAGTTAGTTGTTTTCCTTTAAATAAATGTTCCTCCTACGTGAGTGAACAAGGGAGATGATATAAAAATATTAGACTAGAGAGTAGAGATAGAATAGAGTGTAGTAAGATTACTATTATAATGAAAAACAAAACTTTGTATTAAGATTTATTATAGATAGAATAGTCATGTATGTGATCCCGAGTTCATGAATAAAAAGCCAATGACATTTTGAGTTCAACTTTTGTTTAATTTGGTTGATTCTTGCTAAGGTGGCCCACTTACCAAGTATCCATAGTTAGTTGTTTGCTTTCTGTTGTTTATCTATTAGAATTTCATTCCAGTAAGTTTTGATGCAAACTCAGTCTTAAAACTATTCCTGTAGCATAAGACCAGTTTATGGTTTGTTTTCCAATAATGGTTATTGTGATTCCTGCTTTAGTTAGGTGATGCTTAAAGTTAGTAAGACTTTGTTTCATATTCCTGCATCAGAGTTAGAATCCCTTTCAAGCATTCATTTCCAATAGGTTGTGGCTAAAATCGATTCTTAGTGCACATACAGTGCTGCTCCATTTCAAGTATACGTTCCCTAGTTTGACAAGTAAATTAACAACCATGAAAAGATGTTAGTCACTTGCTGGAAAGTCCAATTCCCAGGTTAGGATTTTTCGTGACTTTGATATCCTTTTGTGGGTGGCAACCATTTTTGGCACCGTTGTAGGGGATGGTGTCGAGCTAAGAACCAGTCATAAGTCATTTTTTTTTTGCAGTAGTTTAGTGTATTTATCCAGGATTTTTAGAATCTTTCCATTTTTAATTGAGTCCGCTACATGCATAGAAGAAGAGACACTATAGGGAGATTCTTACCAAACCTTGCCTTCCCTGATAGCAATTTTGAACCAATTTATAATCTATTTGAGGAAGAAGGAAACCAAGATATCAATCCATTTGCTAAAGACCCACTTGTTGAATTTCCCTTTGATCTTGCTGACGAAGAACCCCAGGAAAATCCATTTGCTCTGATACTTCATCAAGTAGCTATGGCACAAAATCCACCTAATTGACCTCCTACTTTTGAATTCCCTATTATTGCCCAGCAAGATACTAACAACCTCAAAAATATTCCTTCTTCATTACTTCCCAAGTTCTATGGTCTAGTTACTAAGGACCCATAAACTTTCTTGTTTGAGTTTGACATCCTTTGTTGAAGTTATGATTATACCATAGATGCTCATAAGTTGAAGTTATTTCCTGCTACTTTGAAGGAGGGTGCTTTAAGATGGTTTATGAGTTTGGGGAGCAATGCAGTTGATAGTTGGGCATGCATGCAAACTAAGTTTCTTGAAAAATATAAGGAATATTGTAAGAGTGGTAATAAGGGTGATGATATATTTCGAACTCAATAGAAGGAGGATGAAAGCTTGGAAGACTATCTCTCAAGGTTTTTGTTTTCCTTAAAGAAGATTTTAGACCATACTCTCAATGAAGAATCTCATAAATTACTTTTTCTAAGGGGAATCAATGATTCATGTATTGATCCTCTGGATCTAATGGGAGGAGGAGACATAACCCAAGTACCTTGGGATGATATCAAGGGAATATGCTACAATTACTCTCGAGCAAGTGTCAAGAAGGGAAGAGGTCATCAGGCCACAATGGGAAAATCTTCTAATAATGGAGTTTCACGGATGGAGATTTCAAATATGCTGTGTAATTTTAAACATGATATCATAAATAATATGGCTACACAGTTGGATACCATGCAAGCTCGAAAGAAACACGAATAAGCTGAAGCAATATTGGCCAAGTTATGTCCACAATTGTTGACAAAAGAAGCGTGACTGCAAATGTAAGATGGTGGCTAATATGGAGGCTAAGCAATTACCTACTGACTTTAAGGCATTAGAAGGTGATGATGATCAGGCATTCTACGTTATACAAAGGTGTCCATAGGCTCAACGACAAGGTATGCCTCAAGACCCTCTAAATTTTGGTAATCCTTACTCTAATTATAGTAACCAATGGCAACCTACATATGGTCCATCACCATCATGGAATACCTCTCAGCCATAATGACAATCTCCTCAAGGAGGTTGGTAGCACCCACAAGGACAATGGGCTCGACCCCAAGGTAACTAGCAGCAGAATCCTCAATGGAGAAGCTCTCAACAATGGCAAAACAAATCCCCCAGATTCCTATAGCCACGTCAGCTCTTATGCCACCTCTTGTAGCATCTCCAGCAAATACTAGCCCTCCAAAACCAACGCCTATGCGTGCTCAGCCATTACCAAATCCTAATAATAAGCAACAACAATAGCAGCCTATGTATTTTGCAGAAGCTAATCAGTATCTAGCCTACGCCCTGAATATTAATGATATTCATCTCAGGTCTGGAACCACCCTACCTACCCCACAACCACTAGTAATTACTGAAATACAGGATCCTCCCTCTGGTGAAAAATTGACTGGTCCTGTAGAACAACTACCTCTATCAGAAAATTGCTCTAAGAAGCCTATCCTATAGTATTCGGTAAAACCACCTTCTCCTCAGAGATTGCAAGACACTACATCAAAGTCCATGGAAGAGCCTACCTTTGATATTTTGGATCAGCTAAAGAATGTACATATCCAAATTCCCCTCTTTCAAGCCATAAAAAATGTTCCAATTTATGGAAAAGCCATTAAGGAGGCCTGTTTGAAGAAACCTGAAAGAAAGAAAGAGGATCCCCAAACTATCCATGTTCTTGGAAAATTGGCAAATATTATGTTAGGGAAGGTAGTAATGCCAAAATATGTTGACCCCGGAAGTCCTATGGTCCAAATCAATATTAATGGTCAGATGGTAAAGAATGTCTTGATTGACCTAGGTGCAACCATTAATGTAATGACCAAGAATACTATGGAGTATTTGAATATCCTAACCATTAGGTCTACACCCACCATCCTGTAGCTTGCTGACAGTTCCACTATAACACCTGACGGCCTGTTGGAAGATATAATTGTCAATCTTGAGTCATGGGAATACCTTGATGATTTCACTATATTATCAACTAAGGAAACTTTGGGGGGATATCCTATCATCCTAGGTAGACCATGGTTAGCCACAACTAATGCCTTTATAGGGTGCCATTCAGGAGACATGACAATCTCTGATGGTCAGTCAATAAAGAAATTGGCTCTATATCCACCTGCCTAGCCTCAACCAGACTTGTCTAAACCAATTTGGCCAGACATAGGAGAAGAAACAGAAGATGTCAACTCATTGGCCCAGTTAATGATGCTGCAAACTAATCCATTTTCCCAACTTCAGAGTGAAGATGACTTGCTTTTCCAAATTTTGCTGTCAAATTCTGATATGAATAACCCATTAGAACCCAATAATTGTCCTCAACAATCTTTCTTGTAGCAACTGAGTCCTGAGAGCCTTCCATTTAAAATCCCTATAGTTTATCAACATTTACTTCCATAAGAGATACAGACACCACCTTTGCTAGTTGATTCCATGAATGATCTCACCAAACAAATTGAGTTGTCTCCAGGCCATTATCTGAATATCAATAACCAGTTGCCTAGAGTTCAACAAAATTCCCTGGTCACAATGCTTTTGCATGGGACTATGGGGACATGAAGGGAATAGATCCTTAGCTTTGTACTCATAGGATCTATATTAAGGAAGATTGTTCACCTGTTAGGCAGCCTCAGAGAAGGATAAACCCAGCACTCAGGGAAATAGTTAAAAATGAGCTCCAAAAATTACTTGATGTTGGTTTTATCTACCCTATTTCAGAAAGTCAATGGGTATCTACATTAGTGATTGTTCCTAAGAAATGTGGGAAATGGCGAGTTTGTGTCGATTACAGGGAGCTGAATACTGCCACTAAAAAGGATCACTTTCCACTACCATTTGTTGATCAAGTATTAGACTCATTGTCTGGAAAAAGGTATTTCTCATTTTTAGATGGATATAGTGGGTATAATCAAATTAAAATTGCCCCTGGAGATCAGGATAAAACAACTTTTACTTGTCCATGGGGGACTTTTGCTTACTCTGTCCTACCTTTTGGCTTGTGTAATACTCCTGCCACATTTCAAAGAGCAGTAATTAGAATTTTTGTTGACATTTCTCATGATTCTATGGAGATCTACATGGATGACTTCACCACTTATGGAGTAACTTATGAGGAAGCATTATCGAATTTGGAAAAAGTACTAAAAAGATGTAAGGAGCATAATTTATCTTTGAATATTGAGAAGTGTTTTATGATGATGCAAGAGGGAATTGTTTTAGGCCATCATATTTCTCTAGCTGGAATTCAGGTTGACCCTGTAAAAATAGAAGTTATTCTAACCTTTCCACCACCTGCGAAACAAAAGGATGTTAGAAGGTTCATCAAAGATTTCAACAAAATAGATAGTCGATTGTATGCTCTATTGACTAAGGATTCAGAATTTTATTGGACTAAGGCCTGTGACAAATCTTTCCTATAGCTTAAGAACTTACTTACTAAAGCACCTATTCTTCAAGGACCGAAGTGGAATCTACCCTTTCATATACACATTTATGCTTCTAATTATTCCATAGGGGTGGTATTACGACAGAAGGAGAATTCAATCGAGCATGCCATCTATTTCATCAACAAAAATCTTCAAGGGCCAGAATTGAACTATACTATCACAGAAAAAGAATTGCTAGCAGTTGTGTATGCTTTGAACAAGTTTTGACATTATGTCACTGGTTACAAAATATTTGTTCATACAGACTATGTAGCAATAAGGTACCTTATGAATAAACCTGCCATATCTGGTAGATTAGCAAGGTGGCTACTATTGTTGTAGGAATTTGATATCACAGTTATCGATAAGCCAGGCAAGGAAAATGTGGTGGCTGATTTCTTGT
Source organism: Sequoiadendron giganteum (assembly GCA_007115665.2). NCBI lineage: Eukaryota > Viridiplantae > Streptophyta > Pinopsida > Cupressales > Cupressaceae > Sequoiadendron > Sequoiadendron giganteum. Next base: position 90,993,975 of record CM021107.1, read on the forward strand.
TAAGACTTCGAACAGCCACACCTACCACATCTAAAATAATTGATGATAGCTTTCCTGATGAACATCTATATTCTATTGCTGCTAGAACACCATAGTATGTAGATATCGTAGATTACTTAGCAGCCAGCAAAATACCAACTCACTTCTCACCAAAAGACAGAAGGTTGTTGATTGAGAAAAGTTTTAACTTTTCATGGATTGCAGATTGTTTGTTTTATACAAGGCCTGACCAAGTCATGCAAGGTGTGTTATAGAAGATGAGACATATGACATTCTACATGCTTTTCATGATTAGCCATGTGGTGGGCACTTTGCATCTAAAAGAATATCAATGAAAGTGCTTAATACAGGGTACTATTGGCCTACCCTACACAAAGATGTTGTTGCCTACACAAAAAAATGTGACAAATGTCAAAGAATGGGGAGACCAACAAAGTCTAATGAAATGCCCTTGCATCCACAAGTGGTTGTTACTCCCTTTGATAAGTGGGGAATGGATTTTGTTGGGCTAGTTGATCCCCCATCCAATGTTAAGTCATACATTTTAGTTTGCACTAACTATGTGACAAAATGGGTAGAAGTAAAGGCAATGACACATGCACGAGATAACAAGGTTGCTGAGTTCCTTTATGAACAAATCTTCACCAGATTTGGAGTCCCTAGAGAAATTGTTACTGACCAGGGAGCACAATTCACTTCAAACCTGATCACAACCCTGATGAGTGACTATAAGATCAGGCACAGGAAATCAAGTCCTTATCACCCTCAAGCCAATGGTCAGGCAGAGGTAACTAACAGAGAACTAGAGTCCATCCTTACAAAAACAATCCAACTACACAAGAAAGACTAGAGCAGTCACCTTCCAGAAGCAGTATGGGCTTATCGAACAACATGGAAGACAACAACACGGTTCACCCCTTTTGAGTTACTTTATGGAAAGACTGCCATGTTGCCAATTGAGTTTCAACATAAGACTCTGAGGACTGCTCTTCAATTGCACATTGATCTTTCTGAAGCTCAAAAGGAATGGCTTCTCCAGTTAAATGCATTAGATGAGATGCAGAAGGCTGCTTTGCAGCATACAAAAACAATACAACAAGAAAGGAAACAATGGCATGACCATAATATCTGCACAAAGAATTTCTCCATTGGTGATTAGGCCCTACTCTACGACTCCAGGTATAAACAGAATCAAGGTAAGCTTACAACAAGGTGGCTCGGTCCATATGAAATTGAAAATGTATTTGATAATGGTTCTTTACAATTGGCAACAATTGATCCTATTTGCTTCAAACTATTGGTTAATGGACACCGCCTTCGATTGTACCATAAGCCATCTTCCAAAGCAGAATTCATGCAATAGTTTGTTTTCCCTACAGCTAGTGATCTTCATGCAGCAAAGGGCTTCGGTCCTCTTCCTATAGCATCTCTTTGAAATTATGTAGAACGTCCATAATAAAGGTTTTCTTTTCATGGAAACCAATTTCTCCATCTCATCCATCACCATCCATCATTTCACCTTTCTTGTCTACATCACCCATCCATGTCATCCATTTTACCGTACCACTACCATTCATGATCTCTTTTCCAAACTGTCACTTCCGGCCATGCTGTGATATCTTTCAACATCCGCGAAGCATTTAAACCAAGGTATGCGATATTCTTTTCATTGCTCACATCATTCAATTATTTTATTTATTCATTTATTGCATGTGTCTATCAGTCATTATTCCTAGTTCCTAGCCTATCTGTTTCCACATGTGAGGACACATGTCAAATCTTAAGTAGGGGGTGGGAGTTGTTTGTTTCAAATCTTGTTCTTTTGATAATGCCACGATTGATAAAAGCAATTTTTAAAATTGTACTTCCTAAGAATGACTTCCAGTGAATGCATGCTTTTTCCTTATCAGCAAGAAAAATACTTAATTAGGTAGTGTCTAAAAATTATTGCATGCAATTTTCTTTTATATCATTCTTTTGGAAAAAAGAAAGGCAAACAAACCGAAAAGGAAAGAAACAGTGCAGGAAAAGCTATTTTTCAAAATTTCAAAAGAGGTTAAGTTTCAAGGTTTTCTTGAAGAAATCAGTTATTGAAGATGGGTGGTTAACTACTAAGGCATGAGCTGGTGGCTCATGAAGTTTTGACACAGGACCCTACAATGGTTCAAGCATTTAGTAATTGTGGGTGGTTGAACTGCTTTCTAAGGATAAATTCCTTCAATGAAGAGGCTGTAAGTGAGTTTTTAAGAACACTTTCAGAAGGAGAAGCTACAGTATGGGGTCTAACGGTCACAGTGACAGAGGAACGAATAGATGAAGTAACAGGGTTTCCTACAGCTAGAGAAAAATTTCCTTCAAGAAGGGATGTCGTCTCTGTCAGGGTGGAATTTACATAGCCAACTAACGGACCTTTGGAGGTTTTAAAGCAGGGATGTACAAGGGTGTCACTACCCTACCCATATTCAGAATATGCATCCTTTATAATCAGGTACTTAACTTGTGAAGGATGTTTCTCCTATCTACATTCTTACCATTTTAAGCTTTTAAGTCACATGAGGCATGGATTAGCTATGAATGTTCCAAATTTTTTATTAAATCTTCTAGAGCATAGTGCCTGTGAAACCCAGAAAGGTAAAGATAATTTTGTCACCCATTGTGGCCTTATTAAACTTTTGATTGAGTGTTCATTAAGAGACGTGTCACCACTCTCTTGGAGATAATTTATTGCCCAAAAGGGTTTCCAACCTCCGCAACCTCCTAGAGCACTCCTTGCACAGCCCAGGAAAAGAAAAATAAGAATTGAATCCACGAGTAGTGGGGCTGAGCAAGAATCATCTGCTCCTGTAGCACCTAGACCTGCAACCTCCATAACTGAGCCCTCTACTCGGATGAAAACAAGATCCTCTTTTAGGAAAGAAAGGGGGAAAACAAAAGAAGGAGAGTCATCTAGGACCGAGCAAACCCCTGAATCAAGCCCTAGCATTCAAAAGCAAAAACGCTCTTCTCAATCTTTTCCTACAGCAACTTCTATTACCATTACTGCTTCCCCATCTCCTTCTCCTGCCGAGTCTGAGTCTTCTAGACAGACTAAAAAGAGGAAAGCTACAAAGAAACCTCATACACCTATTACATTGCCAACAAGGATTTCACCAAGAAAATGAAGTAAAATCACTTCAACCTCCAGTCCACTAGAAATTATTGTTATTTCTGAAGAATCAAAGGAAGTCAGAAATGATGATTCCTAGAGTATACTAGAAAATATTCCACAAAATTCAACTAATGTTCTTGAAGAATTGCAAAATGAAAGAGTGGAGGTTGAGGAGATTTAGAATGATGGAAGTAACAAAAAGAGGATGCCAAGTCTTGATGACTTGGTTGAGGTAGTTTAAAAAGTTTCCAAGGAAGCTCAGTCTGCTCCTAGGCAACAACATGAGTCTATACTACAACAAGGTGAGGAATAATTTGAACAGACTAAAACCTTCAACAAAGCACCATTGCCCTCTCAATCATGTTGAGCATTAGTTCTTTATAAAAGGACATTATTGATTGAATACTTAGAACACCTTCAGAAAACTTGGAGACCTACCACACCCTTGACTTTGAGCTTTTTCCATTTGGCTAAAACTTAAATGCAGCAAAGTCTGTGGGAAGAAGAGAAAGAAATTGAAAAAGGAGATTGAAAGGAAAAAATGGGAAATTGAGGACATGAAGGAAAAGATGAATGAGATGATGAAGGTGGCTAGCAAAATAATAGAATGTAGAACCCCACCAAGAGTGTATGCCATGTGCCTAAAAGAATAGTTTCTTTGGTTTCAATTAATGAGGATTTCTAGGAATCTAGACCCCAACATTCATACAGCCGAAGAATTCTATGATGCATACCAAGGAGCACTAGATTGGTTGAGAAATTCGTTGTGTGAATTTTACATGCATGGTTTGCTCATTCCTATAGAATCATAGTGGAATCCACTCCTGTACATAGGTGATATTCATTTGAGATCACTTATGTCCTGGGCAGCAAATGAAATTAACTTTGGGAGGAAATTAGAAGAATATGAGGAAGCCGAAAGAAAAGAGCCTATTCTATTGAGACTTGAAAGTTCAAATCCTTGAACTATCCTAAAAACTTGGCTCATGGTTGCATATGGATTTTATCATCCTATAGCAAGGATCAAAATATTTGATCTTAGGAGGCAAGTATATGATGAATTTAAAGGTCGACCATATTCATTTCGGAAGCTCTCCTCTACCAGGGCTAAAGCAAGATGGGATAGGTTAACAGTTGGTCTAAGGAAGACCAAACCACATAGCCCCCTAAATCTTATAGCAGCCATTAGAAGGGCATAAGGATATATCCAATTGGGTCTCCAACAGAGGTTTGAACTATGGTTTCCATTAACATTTCATCCCCCTATTTTACTATGGCCATTATACCCTTACCAAGCCACAAATATTGATGAAACTAATGAAGCCCGCAGGTATGAAAGATTGCAGAAAAACAAAGGCTTCTACTACAAGTTTGGAACTACAATGCAAGGCCATACTACTGCTACTGATTTCAGGGAAACAACTAGGAAGGTTAATGCTAGAGGACCAGCATTAGCATAAGTAGGGGGCAAATGATGAGCCTAAAATATGCTCATTATTTGAGTATCATGATGTATTTTTGAGAGCATTTACTCTTTCTAATGGTTGTTTTAAACTCTATGGTTATAAACTTTTTATGTTAATGGGTAGTATTTTGTGATTATGCATTCCTATAATCCTGCAGCTTAAATATCTCTATATGACTATATTCATGGCCCTGTTTAACCTCCCAGTTGATTGATATGATATGTGTAGTTTCTGGATAGATGAGATAAATTTAATGTGTGTGATTGATGATAAAGTATTGTGCTATTATGATTTCCTTCGCCTTTTATGCCATGTGTCCTACAGGTTGTTGAAGATAATATGAATAGGTCAATGCACAACGAACCTTGGCTCTGAAATAAAGATCATTTTATCATGACACCAGGCATGTTGTTCTTGCAACGACACTCTGCCCGGTTCATCTGGAGGAGATCTAAATGGTCGACAATCTAGGAGGAGTGGAGTGTTGGATTCTTTCCGAATCAGTTGGATGGATACACTTTCATTTATGAAATCTGTTTCTCATAATTAGGAAGCATCTGCGTCCACATCTTTCTCTATTAGTTAGTTAGTTGTTTTCCTTTAAATAAATGCTCCTCCTGTGTGAGTGAACAAGGGAGATGATAGAAAAAGATTAGACTAGAGAGTAGAGATAGAATAGAGTGTAGTAAGATTACTATTATAATGAAAAAAAGAACTTTGTATTAAGATTTATTATAGATAGAATAGTCATGTATGTGATTCCGAGTTCATGAATAAAAATCCAATGACATTTTGAGTTCAACTCTTGTTTAATTTGGTTGATGCTTGCTAAGGGGGCCCACTTACCAAGTATCCATAGTTAGTTGTTTGCTTTCTGTTGTTTATCTGTTAGAATTTCATTCCAGTAAGTTTTGATGCAAACTCAGTCTTAAAACTATTCCTACAGCATAAGGAATCCATCCCTGTGTCTGTTCCTACAGCATAAGACTAGTTTATGGTTTGTTTTCTAGTAATGGTTATTGTGATTCTTTCTTTAGTTAGGTGATGCTTAAAGTTAGTAAGACTTTATTTCATATTTATGCATCAGAGTTAGAACCCCTTTCAAGCATTCATTTCCAATAGGTTGTGGCTAAAATCGGTTCTTAGTGCACATACAGTGCTGCTCCATTTCAAGTATGCGTTCCCTAGTTTGACAAGTAAATAAACAACCATGAAAAGATGTTAGTAACCTGCTGGAATGTCCAATTCCCAGGTTAGGATTTTTCATGACTTTGATATCCTTTTGTGGGTGGCAACCACCATCTTGGGTTATATAATGAAGAAATTTGTCAGCCTCATTCAAATCCTTATGCCCATGAGATAATGGGATCAAGGGTTAGTGCCCCAAATTTTCCATATATGAAAATTTGTTCTCTTGTATGTAAATCATGGTGATTTTGTCACATAGGTAAAATTATGTTTTGCATATTCAAAGGCTTTTTAAAATTTCCTTAATCTTAATCTAAACATTAGTTGAAAATATATTGAATAGGAAATTATAACAAATATTTTATCTAAAATTAAGCACCATATACATCTTTCTACTAAAGGAGTATGAAAATACCTTCATTTATTATTATTTTTATTGGTAGTACATGTGCATATTTTGACCTCTAACATATTTTTTTTAAAGATCATTATTTTATCATCCTATAAAGAACCAATTTTTTTCGGATCTAGGTGTTATAATAAATTATATATTTGAAAAAATGAAAAATAATCCTACATTTCATTATTTCACATCATTTTAATATTTTGTGTAAGTACTTCAAATTGTTACCCCAAATATGTCAAAATCTTATTATTCAAGAAAAATGTTTAAATTACTTTTTGGCCAAAAAATGAACCCAACTTATTGCGCTTACCCTTGTATGTATGTCTTGGTGAATTTTCCACATGATTTATTAACTCTTCTACTTTTTTTATCATTCTTGATGCATTGGTGTTGTGTACTAGTGCATATTGTTGTTGTATTCTTTCATGGAATTTTGAGATTATAGGCATGTAATGTGACTTGTTCATGTTGCATTTACTTAAAGAATTATTTTTCCATCATTTTTTTGACCAGTAGTCTCTTTGGTGAAAACTTGGGGTATTGCACATTCTCAAAAATTAGATATTTTAATATAAGTTTTGTGTTTTTATTTTTAGTGAGTAAACAATGTTTTATTAATAATTGGGTACACATAGATAATTAGGCTTCTTTTACTTATGTTTTGATTAAAATTAAACGATTAGGGGCATTCATTTGGGTTTTAGTTTCTTTAACTAAGTTTCAATGATTGAATTTGTTGAGGAAGGGCAAAGAAATAAGGGGTTTCCATTCTACCAAATTCACATGTCTTGACCTCATCCCTTATGGTTTCAAATACAATCTTGAAACCATCCCTCATATTGTTGAAATAATGGATAAATCCAATAGATATGACCAAATTATTTGAATGAAAGTGATTAATTTTTTTTACTAAGAGCCAAGGGTTGAGGGGTATCCACACAAAAATATCTGAGTAAGCTCATGAATAGGAGTTTTCCTTTATGAATTCAACTCCCTTGACTAAGAGCCAATAAATAAGTGTCACACATTTCGACTTCAAATTCCCTGACTAAGAGTAGACATCTATTTTGTATTAATAAATTTTGGGCTGAGAGATAAAGTCAAAATTACATGGGGTGAAATCTCAGTTGAAAATAAAGGTAAATTTGTAGCTTAAAAATTGTAAGACTATGTGACTATAGATCTAATTAAGTATTCTTTGTCACAATTATTTGTTCATGATTAATCTTCTTAGATCAATTCTTCGTAAATTATTATTCTCTTTAGATAAATTTTATCATTTATAGAACTAGATAGAAGATTGTGAAGAATGTAGACATAAGATATAAGTGACACATCATATACGTGAACAAACCCTTTATGTAAAAAATACCACTGGAACTGATAGTGCTTGTATTATTTAACCTTAGAATAAGATTACAATAATATTGTATCAATCCTTGATTGATATGCTTCCTTTTTCTTCCAACCTGCAATAAATTCTCTTGAAACTCTTATTCAATTTCCACAATATATAGACAATAATGAGCATTGTAAACTCCTAAGAGTTGAAAATTACAAGAGCATAAAGGTCCTTTCAAAAACCTACGCCTAAAATGTGCAAGTAGAGTTCCACACTATAACATGAAGGAAAACAAAAAGTCTCCTCAATTTAGGTGCAAAATGTGTTAACTAAAAGATGCCAACTTGGGTGCCCAAGGTGGGCCCAATTAAATCTTGGTTAACTAAAACATAGCTCTCCATCAATTCATGCAAAATTTATGCATGATTGATCATCCCCACTTAACTGAAAGTATCCACCTATTATATGTCATGCAATAAAAGTTATTATTCAAGTCAACTAGTATACAACTCAAACTAACTACATGCAACTAAAGATAACTGAACCATAATTGAACTAAACTGAATTGAATTGAATTGAACTGAAATGAACTGAACTAAACTAAACTGAACTGAATTGAACTAAACTGAATTGAATTGAGCTGAACTGAACTGAATTGAACTGAACTAAACTGAACTGAACTGAACTGAATTGAACTGAACTAAACTAAACTGGACTAAACCAAACTAAGCTAAATTGAACTAAACTAATACTGAACTGTTATTGAACTCATACTTAACTAATGGTTCCACTCCACTCTTGTAATTATCAGTCCCTATTTTGTAGGTACCTAGGCATGCATTACTAAAGTGTTATCAATCCTCAAAATAGTTAACTAAAATAGGGTGGCTTCCACCTTCCATGTGGGTGCCCCATGTGCTCCTATTATTTAAGAATAATTATAAATATCAATTTAAATGTTCATTTCATTCAAATTCAATCCCTTTCTAATCTTAGTGTTGGGGAACACTTTCCAAGGACTTGGTAGATACATGAAATATGTTTATGATTTCAATTAAATGGCATCCTATTCCCAACATTCTCCCACTTGACATTATACATTGCAATTATTCTAAACAAGGAATCATTATTATAAATCAAATACAAGACTCAAGGTTGGTGGCCTTCCTACACTAAGATAGCTTATCTGAAACTTTCTCAATCAATACCTTCCCAGTCTCAACCATTTCTAACACAAATTGATACTTAACATTAACATGCTTAGTATGAGAATGATACATAGGATTTTTGGCTAAAAAAATAGCACTCTAACTATTATATTCAAGTCTAATTTTCTTGCAATTAAAACCATTACCTTTCCCAAGTCCTTGTAACCAAGTTGCCTCTTTAGAGGCATGTGTAGAAGCCATGTACTTTTCTTCTATGGTGGACAAGGTGTTGGTGTAATTAAATATTTTGTACCTTGTCCTAGGTCATAATTACACCTTAGTTAAGTTTACTTAGGGACCACATAGGAGTTGTTGGAGAATTTCCACCTTTGGTGGACTTATCTTCTTATTACTTTATCACCTCCACCTTTCATGGACATATCATGTGATTAGGTTTCCACCTTTTGTGGTAGATCCACTTTTGTGGTGGTTATCACATTATCACCTTTCCACTTTAGGTGGAGTGATAGCTTTTCATTGTTGTCTCATGTCATAAGATTACAACACTTGTCATAATCTTATGCACTCCTATGTTCTCACCTTGGCTATATAACCAAGGGGTCTTTACTACATTTGTACACACATTGAAGCATTATCATTGACATTGAATACAGTTTATTCTTGTCATATTATTTTCTCTCTTCTTTGTGCTTTCTATTTGGTCCATAGATCTTGGCATCCATAGCCAATTCTAACACAAGGAAACCATGGGATTCATCTTACTCATCCAACTAACCGCAACTCCAAAAAAGTAAACACATAGCCACTTGTCTACCTTCATTTGTCTAGGTCTCCTACCCAATCAAAATCAACAAAACTCTATATGTCCAATGATCTATGCATAATATCAATATAATTAGCGCCATGATAAAACAAACATTAATCAAAAGTACCCCATAAATATCTAAACACCCTCTTAACATTAGTCCAATTTTATTTACCAGGGTTAGAAATAAACCTACTTAGAACTCCCATTTATTGGGCTATATATGGTCTCAAGTATAGACGATTGCATATATCAAACTACCAACTGCAATAGCATTTGGAATTTTAGACATTTCCTCATTATCAAAATCAGATTTAGGACTCATGTCTAAAATTAACTTCGTGCAAAATTGTAAAGGAATATTAATTGGTTTACTATCCTGCATGTTAAACCATTTCAAAATAGTATCAAAATAGTTTCTTTGAACTTAGAAAAGCTTTCTTTTACCTCTATCACTGTTGATCTCCATACCAAGAATATATTTTTCAGCCCCTAAATCTTTCATCTAAAGTGTGTTAGAGAGTTACGCTTTCAATTCTTTCATTATTACCTTGATGTTACCAATAAAAAAAATTTCATCAACATACAAGATGATAATTAAAAGTTGATCATCATTAAAAAATTTGCAAACACAATGATCTTCCTCACTCCTAACATAACCAATTTTTAATGCAAAAGAATCAAACTTCTGATACCACATTCTAGATGACTATTTCAATCCATATACAAATATCTTTAACCTACAAATCAAAGATTATTTTCCATTTACAACAAAAAAATTAGGTTGCCTCATATAAATCTCCTCATCAAGATCCCCATACAAGAAATAAGTTCTCACATCCATCTATTTATCTCAAAATCATGAGAAGCAACAATGGATACAAAGAATCTAATAGAAGTTAATTTAGCAATAGGAGATAAGATTTCATTAAAGTCAACTCCCTCTCTTTAGGAGTAGCCCTTGGCTACTAATCTAGCCTTGTACCTTTCAATTACCATCTTCTCTAATTTTATTTTTAAAGATCCATTTACAACCAATGGCCTTTCTTCCTTTGGGAAAACTCTCAAGATCCCATGTGTCACAAGCATCCAAGGAATCCATTTCCTCATGCATATGTTTTGACCAAAGATTTTTCTCATCTAAAGAAAAAGTTTCCCTATAAGAACTAGGTTCATCATTACTACTCATCAAAGTAAATATACAACATAAATCAAATGGGCTATACCTATCAATAAGATTTTAGTGTCTTGTGGATCTTCTTATTCCTTAATATGCTCATCATGAGAATCTATCTCAAAACTCTGTAAACTCTCCTCATCCAATCACTCCAATTTTTATTCAACATGTTCATCTTCATGCTTCTCATTTTTTTTCTCAAAATACATTGTTCAAGAATTATCCTTCTCCTTTGGTTGTTCTTCTCTAGTACAAGCTCTAAATTCCATGAAAAATCACATCTCTAGATAAAGTAATATATTCGGTTAGATGATTCCAAAGCTTGTAACCTTTTACATTTTCACCATTTTTGGAAAGAGACACTAAAAATGTTATTTGGTGTTCTCATTGATGGAAACCCTAGTTAGTGATTTGATCCACATGCCACTATTTGATTATACCAAAAGTCAGATCAAAGTTTTGTGATTAACTATCAAGCAAGAAGAAATAATCTGACATAATTGTGTTAATCAATTCACATGAAATTTTCTATTATTATTTTTACTCGTGGATCTTAGGGAAGGTTGTTTGGTATATGATATTTTTATTATTGAATCTTAGAGTCTCGTATCGATCCATGTGCAAGTTAGAAGATCTATTTTATCATTTTTTTGTTAAACTATGCATGAAGGCCGACTTGGTGGATGTAGTTGTTTCATATATTTAAGGAGTAATTGTTTAAGTGTTTTTGTGTTTGAACATGTTGATTTTGGTTCATCACTATGTTGTGGCTGACTTTGGTTGTTGTGCATTGCAAATTTATTATGGATTGAGCCGACAGTTTGTTATTTTTTTTCCTATTTTGTTGAAGGCAACAAGCAGTGATTAAATCCCTAGTGGGAGATATATATAAGAGATTGTTTATATAATTTTTACATAGATACAAATTTTTTTGATGTGTGTTTCAAATATCAAAAGGATTATAGAGTGATTATGCATAGTTTCACTTGCGCATAAAAGAATTTGTGATGTGAATTGAAGCAGAACAAAGAAGAAGAGAAAAATTAGACATAAGGCCAAGAAATCGACTAATGTGCTTAACCAAAACTGTAATTAGACATTAGTATACTCAGATAACACTGTGAATTGATCTCCATCGTGATGTTTCCCCTAACAAGGTTTCCATGTAAAAATCCTTGTTTTATGGTGTTGTGGTTGTTTGTCTTATGTTCATGCATATTTATTTTGGTTGAATGTTATAAGTTCTTTAAGGATCAGATTAATAAAGTTAAAAAGTGCAGAACATTAATTCACCCCCCCTCTTAGTGTTACTTGATTCCAACAATTTGTATCAGAGCCTGGTTCCTTGGAAGAAGTTTCATAGCTTCCAAAAGATCTGGGAAAGTAATTCAATGGATTCAAGCATTCTTCAACAACAACTTTTGGTTGCCCTAGATGATCTTAATTAGTGAAAATATGAAGTTCGGGAATTGCAAGACAACCTTATGAATGCAAATAAATTCATTGAGTCATTGAAAGTGTGAATATTTATTCACACACCACTTTTTCCTTCACAATTTATTTTCTTGTGCAGCTTCACCTTTGTATTTTTGTACCACTCACACCTTTTCGGTCACCGCCACATGGCTTCCTATCAGGGTTTTCTTTTTGGCCATCTCTTTTTCTTTTTTTGAACTCCATTTGTTTGAATTTTTATTTTGCTGATTTCCTTTATGATTGGCGCCCACACCGTATATTCCTTTGTTGGGAGTTTTTCGCGTGGCACTTGTTCATGCTTCTATTATCTCGGGTTTGATGTTTGTTGCAATGACCTCCATTTTGATTTTGTGTGTTCTCTCCTCCTACTGCTATGTGGCCCATATCTTCTTGGAATGTGCCTACTAACATGCTATTGGAAGCATCTTTATGTTGGTGCCGACATGAGAAAATCTTGATCCTTGATTGTTTCATGGAAGTATCTTTCTTGTTGGGGTCTTCATGCGGTGTGATGGCTTATTTAAGAAACCTTTTTCTTCATTTTTATGTTGGTTGTTATATGGATGAAATTTTCTTGAGCACTGGGAATTAGCCTCTGTAGTGTTTGTTATTAAATTTGAACTCCCAGACTATGTCATTTTATTCAGACTTTTTTTTTTCATGTATTTGATAAAACATTAAACTGTTCTTGTATTTTTTGAATCATTTGAGCATCTGTTCCTAGATTTTTGTAATTTTTATGCAACCTAGTGTAATACTGTTCATTTTTCTACTCTTTTATGATACCTTATGTTGTATGAGTTATATTATGCAAATGGTTTGATGTTCTTATGTATGCAATGTTGGGAATTATCTATTTGATATATGCTAGTTATTACTCGAGCCTTTGTTTCAACATTGTGCTTACTCATTTCATTTCTAATCTAGCACATCGCCTTACCTTAGGTTTATTTATTTTAAGTTTATCTCCTTCCCCTTTTTCTCCCCCCATTAGAAAAATGAAGATTCAGCTTCAATAAAACCTTGGATGTTAGTTAGATACACGCATAGGTCCCCCAGTAGCTAAGTTTCCCATAAGCTCCTTCCTGCAAAATTTTGCGTCAATAGTTCTTCTTTTGGAATGATCAGTGGGAACCGAAATAACATGTTCACTTGATCAATAGGATTGTATGAGTTATAGGCTCATCACTAGGTCTCAAATTGCAATAATTTTTGGCATGTTTGCACCACCATTGGTTTCAGTCTAGGCAAGAAGTTGGTAGGCTAATACTTCACCATCCTCTTCTCCTCCATCCCTTGCACCAATGGATAGAAATTATGTAGCTTGGGATACTGGTAGTCCTTTGATATCACATGTGCCTCCTGTAGTGTGGTCTCTAATCCTGACTTTCACTTTAAAGTCTTTCCTTAAGTTCTCCGGGGATGATTCAAAAACTCTAACAAAACACTTGCAAGATGTGGCTGATGTATGTCTAGTTCATGGAGTTACCAATGAGAATGTGGCTTTGTGATTTCTCACCACCTCTTTCAGAGGGAAGGTGTTAGAACAGTATCGTACTCTTTTAGCTAATACATTTTCCACTTGGGATCAACTCCGAGATCCTTTCTATGAGTGCTTCTCAAATAGTGGAAAAAAATATTTTCTATATCACCAATCGGCTCATATAAAGCAAGCTCCCCATGAAGCCTTGGCTGATTTCAATGCTCAGTTTCATTCAACTTGGTAGATATTTCATGTTGGTATTCGACCACCTCTAGATCTAGCGTTCATGTTCTATTTAAAATCTATAAATGTTGATATTTCTTTTATGTTACAAGCTCTCGGCAGAAATACCTTACTCGATGCATACAACCTTGCCATCACTATGGAGAACAATCTTATTTCTGCCAAAAAATTGTCACCGAGACCTATCATGTCATTATTCCCATAATCAACCATAGTAGAACTAGAGGTAGCTTCAACTAGTGTTCCTGCACCTCCCCAATCTATGTATGTGTACCTGGGAACAACGTTGAGCATGGCTCTAGTGTCTAACCCCCTAGTGGCTGAAGTGAATGACATGATGGAGTAGATGTGAACCATGAAAAATGAATTAACAAGTATGAAGTGACAATAGTATAGCTACTAGAATCCTTCTTACCAAAACTACCAAGGTGGGAAGGCTCCTTTCTAGCCAAGCCAGTGGCAAGATAGATCATGCAACAATACCAAAGATCAATAGAACAATTAGGTCACCCCCGTGACTATGCCGATGTAGATATTCTATCCTAGCTCAAGAAAGGATCTAGTAGCAGGACAAAACAATCTTCTCGAGGAGACTAATCCATGGTGCCTCCCTCGAAATGATGCACACATGCCCCAAAAATTTTTGCAAGGGAATTTACAATAGAGGATAGTTGAGAAACATAGTCAAGGAATCATGCTTGATCATGGAGGTCATACACATGCCTCTCAAAAAATGGAGAATGCAATCATCATTGATCAAATGCAAGGAATGTCTATAAAGAAGGAGCTAGAAATAGCTCTGGACCAGAGACTCTTTTCTCTGATGGAAGGAGAGGATTCAACATTCCCAAATGAAATTCTAGTGACCCAAGTTCCACAAGTACAGTCAAACTACAATACTTGTTCCAAGTGGAGGCTCACTAGAGAATTCACATATTTGTAGACTAAAGGGTCACATAATTCAATGCTTAGTTGATTGACAAATATGTCATCAGTTCCACAATAGTCTAAGGTGGTTGTTCCTAGTCCCACGAATCCATGTCCTTTAAAAACAAGAGCTCCCATGGTCACCCTGGCTATTGAAAAACAACCAGATGCATCGGCTACAAGGAAAAAGGAGCAAGCTACCATAACTCATGAGTCACGAACGCCATTCAACACGGTGGAACAACTAAATAAATCCTCTGCTAATGTTTCTTTGTGGGATATCCTGGCCATCCCAGAGAAAAATATGCTATTGCATAAGGAATTATCAGGAGAAGAATACATTAAGATGCTTGAGCAGCCCTCAAAAGATAAGACATCCAAGCCAGACCTAGATAGATTTCTAGCAAATCAACCAAAAGAAAAGCAATTTGAAGTGGATAGAGTGCTCAATTTTAACAAGTGTAGAGAAAATCCTGGTTAAGATAGAAAGTTTGATAGTCTCTGGGAAGGACCATTCAAAATCCCATAGTGGAAGAAACACAACTTGTTTGAGTTGGAAACAATAGAGGGTGAGGCCTTTGGTATTCTAGTTAATGGAATACACCTCAAAAAATTCAATTAGGTCAAATTTTGTAGTACGTATGTAAAAATGTGTATATTTTCCCTGCTTTGTTAGTTTTGGGTCATTCTTAGTGCTTTCTTAAGATCGACAACCATATTGATGCAAGGAATTGAAATAAAATGAAGAAATGAGCCAAAATATAGAAATATACATATATTGTATTAATCATAGAGATATTTACATCTATATACATGCTCATTTAATGAGGCCCTTAGCCATGTTCCTAAATACATATATATATTGTCACTGATAAAGTATTATAGAGAAGGTTTCAAATACAATAGAAAAAAGAGGAAGGATCTTCTTGATGTCTCTCAGACATTCGAAGGTACAACGATGGAAGCAAGTGGCATATGATGAGGAAACACTTTCCTCGTGAAAGGGTTCGACTTTGTGCATCCTCATCATAAAATGATAGGCAAAGCAAAATTTGTGGTGATATTCCTAATAAATTTAAAGCTCAAATCCACATAGAAAGGGCCTAGTCGGCATAGGTCCTCCTTCCTCGATGAGTTGGTGTAGGTTACGAATAGATGGAATTCCATAGACAATCTCAATAGCTCTCACAACTTTCTCCAACCCCTCAAAGTAGCATTTGAGAAATACCTATTTTGTTAGCTTCAAAATATTCCTCTTAGAAATGCCAATGTCTAATAGAGAAGCTACAAAGTGGGAACTAATATTGTTATTCACTCTAGACTAGTCCTCGTATTCTACGCAGTCCTTCCCTAGCACCCACTTTACAAATTTTACATACAAAAGGTTCTTCACGCTAGTAATGCATTTTAGATGCCTACACATAATTTTTCCTAAAAAGGCAGCTTGAGTCTTCTTGCATGTAAGTGTAATTGGTGTTTCCATGACTACCGCTACTCTCACTAAAAAAGGAAACTACCAAAAATTTCTTAGTGAAAATTTCTAAGAAATGCTAAGTCCAATATGAATTGCCAAAGTGCCAAGGGTCATTTTTATAGATGGGAAAAGGCCTCTCCTAATTGAGCAAGGTATGTTTACATCAAAGGAAAATGGTATGAGGAGCCTAATGGGCAGTGTTGCAGTTTGTGAAACAATGAAGATAATCAAATGCAATTTCAACTTGTTCAAACTGAGCCTTTGTTTAAAAGGATGAAGGAAGCCAATTGTTGCCATATAGAATGTTTCCATCCTAGTTAAATCAAAGACAATAATTTTTCAAGATGAAGTCGTTGGTTGGTGTGCTCAATTACAATCAAGTAATCATTAAATGAAAAATCTTGTGAAAAGATATGACGATGCTGATTTAGTTCTTTTTCCAAGAAAAAATAAGAGCCACCATATGGGAGGTCATATCTCTTAATGTGTGGAAAGTGGGTGATCTCTTTGCATGCACAAAAGGGTTAGTGGTACATGGCATAACCAATGTGAAAATAAAATGTGTACCCTTGCTAATCTGATATTGTCAAAAATAAAAAAGACAGAGAGGAGCATCGTGTAGAGGGCATTAATTGTGCAAGGTTAGGAAAGCGTGTAATCACCTAAGTCATTTGCAAAGATAGAGAAGGATTTTCAAAAACTAAGTTGTAGAGTTCTTCAAAGACACAAGTAAAATGGTTGAAATTGTAGAAAGTTCAAGTCAAGTCATCGCCATTGAAAGCATTGAAGAATGAAGGATGCAAGTGCCTTGCGTGAACATCTACACCCAAGATTCTTGTGTAACTCTAGGCATTCTAGCTAAACCTTCATGGCCCTACACTAAACTGGCAGACCACAAAGTGTCAAATGTGGTTTCTCCTAGAAACTAGGCTTTGGTGTCAGAAGATTGGGATAGCATCTGAGATCCAGAGTTATCTAAGAACCCCAAATGTTTAAGAGAGGTTGCATGTGAAAAGATCAAAAAGATCAATGATCCTTTTTGTAGCCATTTTTGGAATTGTGGGCTTCCTCATTATATGGTCCCTTTGGTACATCATTGCCCATAAATGGTTGCTGCCTGTACTAAAAATTTTGACGTCTGGACATGAATTATAAGCGGTCATAATTTTAGGGTGGTAATCTGTCACCAATCTCTCCAAGATATGTTGTGTATTCCTCTTAATTCTCTTGAGGGTGTTGAGGACATCGATATTTCCAGATTGTAAAATCATTGGAGAATGCTTAGGTTAGCACAAATTTATTTTAATTCGAAAACCGGTAAACCATATGATAACTCTATCCCTCCTAGTTTCCCGCTGATTTTGGCAACTTTCAAATTAGGTTCACCTTATGTCTTATTCGTGTTGGCATTGGTATGTGGATTGGATACAGATAAAGAAGTCTTAGACTTCCAAATGAGTCCAGGCTTTATGCTAAAAAAGAATAGCAAGGCTTCACTAATGGACTTCATGAAGATAATTGTGGAAGGGATGTGCCGATAGCTGAGGGAGTTTGAGCTTGGTTCCAAGTTCAAGTATTCTTCTTTCTTGACCTACATGATTTTACATCAAAAATCCATATTATTTCCTACAATCTCCACCCCTGATAGTATTTGATGAGAATGGTGCTAGAAAGCCAATTTCAACCTCGAATCCTATGCTCTCCAATTTTTTTGATTATTACATGTTTTTAGACAGATTCCTAGCTTTGACTTTAAGAGCTTTGGATCATAATGGAGGCAGGATGTCTGGTCTCTTGACACAGAGTTAAATATCATAGATGAAAATCCTTGTACCACCTCGTGATTAGTTCTTCGGGTTAGATTTTACAATGCTCTAGGTGCAGGGTTTTGTCTAGGAGCCTTTTCGGCTCTCGTGTTTTGTTTCAGATAGGGTACTGACATTGGAGGTTTTTAGGCAGTTGTATAATATTGAAAATGATTACTGGGGAGGAAAGAATCTGACTTCCTATTTGATGGTCCCAATCATGTTTGGCTTTGTATCATTAGTCAAGAAAAAGAGTCTGAGGGTGAATAGTTCTGAAGTGTTGTACTCTAAGTTGGGACACCTTGGATTGGTGGTTATTTGTGATACATGGCACTATAATCCAGAGGGTAATTTGGAAGAGATAGGAATTAATATCTCTCACTAGCCTCAGTCATTTTGGGACCCTTAGAGAAATGTAGATGAGGGAAATGAGATATTATAAGTCGACCTCGAGTACATCCTTTCTAGCTCGGGTCAACCACCTTGGCTGAATTTTTATCATATCATGGCGAAGCCTAACCCTGACCACAAAATAAATCAATTCATTTTTAGCAAGTTAAGAAGGCTCCATTTGAAGCCTGATAGAATTAAAGATATTTGGATTTATAGGAAGGAGATAAAGAAGACTAATGGGCTCTTCTAGGAGGTGGATTTAGACAAACAATTTGATGATATCTGATGTCATGAACATTCTGATAGTGATGATTCTCCCAACCCTTTGAGTTCTGAGAGGGTCAACGAGGTGGAAAGTGCAGTTCTCGAGCTTGAGGAAGAGGTAGCCCAAACAACTCCCATAATTGAGGAAGATCCTAGCAAAGAGAGACAATCAGTGGATGATAGTTGCAGCATGAAGACTCCTCAAAAAAATAGTTGTTGGAGCCTACTAGCTCCTCTAGATTGGGAATGAAGAGGTCAAGATCTTTCAGACACCACCAAAGGGTTATTTTGGACCTAGATGATTCTCAAGAAGAGAAGAGACCATAGATGAAGGAAGCTAGAAGGAGAGAAGAGTGGCATGAAGAGATAGTTGTATCTGCTATAAATATTTAGGAAACTGAGGTATATTTTTCCCCTTCTTCTCTATCTTCTATGTCTTTAGTTTCCTCCACATCTTTTTCTATTGTGTCACTCATGCTAGCTATTCCTATCACTAATCACCCAGAGCAGGTCAAAATTATTTCTCTTAGGGGTCCCCTTTCATCTTCTCCTATGTATACTACCCATGAGGTATAAGTAATGGTAACATATCCTGACCCTCTGAGTCAACAGTCTATATCCCTGAGACCCAACATGTCGGTAGGTGCTTCCATGACCTTTCTTCCTACCATGTTTTCACCATCTTTGGGTAGCCAATTTATCCCACCTTTTCCCCTGTAACTATTACTAGACCTAGCAAGTCCGCTAGTACATTAAACACATTGTGATTCTCATTAGTAGTTCCCCGAGAGTTCCCTTTTGGTGGTGGACTGGGTATTTTTTCCTAAGAATATTTCATGCAGGTGAATGCAAACAAAAGTTCATGGGCTAGCCAAATATAGAAAAGGAGGGAAAAAGATGCAAGCAAAGAAGTGGAGCCCCTTTTGCAGACAGTGCTCAACAAAAGACAAAATTCATTGATGTTTGCAAATGTAACACCTAATGTCATCAAGCCGCTCAAACAAATTCAGCTGAATGCTTATTATATCAATGTCGTAATCCTTGATTTGCAACAGGCTCGTCTATAGGATAAGGTTGAATTCATGGAATAAAATCAAAGGGTGGTGACAACCGATTTCCTCAAGCTCAGTTTCTAGATGAAGAAGAACGATGCACAAATAAAGGAGCTGAAAGGAAAATTAGAGATCTACTCTAATAAGCATAAGACCTAGGAGGTCAAAATCAATCGACTATAGAGTGAGAGAAATGATTTTTAGGGAAAAGTCATTGAGCTTCAATTTTTGGGTGCAAAGGTTGTTTCTTCCCTGTGGTGATAAATTGAGCAATTCCAGATGATAGAGATGACCCTCCATGATGAATTGAGATAGGCGAGTGATGGTCTGAAATAACTCTAACAAAGTACCAATGATGAAGTAAATGAAATAAATGTTGAATTGGAGTAGGAGATAGAAAGGAAAAATAAGGTTGAGTTAGCCTTGAAGGAGAAGGAGAAATACATTACTAATTTGAGGAATCATTTTTTGGCCTTGGAGGGAAGCATTACAAAATTGAAGGCCTATTTGAGCAGCAAGACTATGGAATTAGACCCTTTGAGATCCTAGCCTCTTGCATCCCAAATGAAATCGTAAAAAATAGACAAGGAGTTGCATGCATCATATTGGGATAAGGTTAAGACATTATGCCTTACCTTGCAGCCCACTCTCAAATTTATGGCACATACTACCAATCTATGTGGAGTTGTTAGTGAAACAATGCAACGGGTGAAAAAAGGGACTTGTAATAGAGTTCCAGAGGCTAGACAATTGTTAGGAAAATTATATACAACTTCCGATGATGCATTCAGTAGCATGGGCATTGAGGAGCAAGTAGCAGTGGCCATGAGCATGAATGTTCTCATCTCTACGCATGAGGCCACCCAGTATGTTGGTGAGTGCAGATCAAAGCTGGCCCAGATTACCTATGATATGCAGGAAAAATTTTCCTATCTAACTCAGCGAGGGCTTCTATCGCCCTTTGTGACTGATCAAATAGTGACATGCATAGAACACATTATTGAAAATATTGAGGAGAGGAAGCAAGATTTATCAATTTTCCAGTACTTTGATCAATATTCAAATGCCACAAATATTGAAAACATGGTGCATCAATTGGTACAACTCTTCTTTGAGCTTGAGTTTGAGGAAAAGGTATCTAGTGGATTGACTTTTAAGGCAATTTTTGATCTAAACATGGCACATGAGAATTTGTGCACTCTCTCTACACCATCAAATGAAGTCTGGACGTCCCTTCAGGCTGCCCTGTCTAAGATGTGAGAAATTTATCTAGGGGGTTGGATTGGTCTGCAAAGCCATGATCTGGAGTTCTTCATTCCACAAGCATAATGTCCCTGTGAGTCGCCAAGCTGTCAAAATTTATTCACACACTACTTTTTCCTTCACAATTTATTTTCTTATGTGGCTTCGACTTTGTATTTTGGTACCGCTCGCAACTTTTTGGTAGCCACCACATGGCGTCCTATCGAGGCTTTCTTTTGGGGCATCTCTTTTCCTTTTCCCAGGCTCCATTTGTTTGACACATCACCTTCATTGGTTTCCTTTTTGATTAGGGCCCACACTGCAGATTCCTTTGCTGGGAGTTTTCCAAGTGGAGCTTGTTCATGCTTCTATTATCTTGGGTTCAACATTTGTTGCAACAAAATCCATTTTGATTCCATGTGTTCTCTCCTCCTACTACTGCGTGGACCATATCTTCTCAGGATGTGCCTTTTGGCGTGCTGCAAGAAGCATCTTTCTATTGGCACCGACATGAGAAAATATTGATCATTAATGGCTTCGTGGAAGTATCTTTGTTGTTGGGGTCTTCAGGCAGTAGGCTAGCTTATTTAAGCAACCTTTTTCTTCATCTTTATGCTGGTTTTTAGATAGATGAAATTTTCTTGAGAACTGGAATTAGCCTTTGTAGTGTTTGTTGTTAAATTTGAACTCAGAGACTATGCCATTCTGTTCAGCCTTTCCATTTTCATATATTTGATACAACATTAAACTATGCTTGTATTTTTTGAAGCATTTGAGCATGTGTTCATAAATTTTGTAATTTTTATGCAGCCTAGTGTAATATAGATCATGTTGCTACTCTTTTGTGCTACCTTATGTTGTATAAGTTATATTATGCAAATGGGTTGATGTTCTTATGTTTGCAGTGTTGGGAATTATCTATTTTATATATGCTAGTTATTACTCGAGCCTTTATTTCAGCATTGTGCTTACTCATTTCATTTCTGATTTGGTGCATTGCCTTAGCTTAGGTTTGTTTATTTCAAGTTTATATCCTTCCCCTTTTTCTTCCCCCATTAGAAAAATGAAGAGTTGTCTTTGATAAAACCCCGAAGGTTACTTAGCTACGCACACAGGTCTCCGAATAGCTAAGTTTCCCACAAGGTTTTTTCCTATAAACTTTTGTGTCAACAAAAAGATAAAATCAATAAGTCCAGAGAGAAGAGAAGGGAAATCTATGACCAGATCAAGCCAAAAGATAATAAGAGCATTGAAGGTGAACAATTGATACAAGCCCTCAAGGAAAAGACTAAAGAATGTGAAAAGCGTACCAAAGATAATACAATCCTAAAGCATGAGATGGAATCTATTATGATGAGTATGACCAAGGAGATTGAAGAAAGAAAGAAGAATGAAGAGAGGCTTTCTCAGTCCTTGAAAGAGAAATATGAAGAAATTAGCTGAATTACTGATGGATTCAATCAGTTGGGGCTTGAATTGGAAGAATCCAAGAATAATGAAGAACTTAAAAATTAGATTGTTGATCTAAAAGATGAACTTTCTACTGCAAATGAATTCAAGGAGAAGTTCAAGATTAGATCATCCAAGCTTGATGAACTAATTAAAAGTCAAAGGACTGAAGGTGACAAGAGAGGTCTTGGATATGAGGAAGGAGAAAGTTCCAGATATGGAAAAAGGAGATTTAGGCAAGGAAATTGGATGAAAAAATCTGGAAGGTATCCAATAAGACAACCTAATGCTCAAAGATTCAATGGTTACTATTTTTTTGCAATAAATTTTGTCATATGGTGTCTCAATGTAGAAGTAGAATGAATTTCAGTGGTCCATCATTCTTTGTTCAATGCTTTAACTTCAATAAGTATGGTCATAATTCAAATGAATGCAGAAATATGATGAACAAACTTTATAAAGATGTCAGATGTTCATGCAATAGATTTGGCTATATTGCTAACTAGTGCAGATAAGGAGAAAATCAATTGAAAAATTGGTATGGACAAAGAAATGTGATGTGCTACAATTGCAACAAATCTTGTTGCACTACTAGATTATGTGGAAGTAGAAAGGGTCTAGTAAATCAAAGGAGAAACCTATAGAAGGATGAAAAGGGAAGAGGGAAAGTAACAATAGGTGAGATCAGGAAGTAAATGAAGAAGATATGGGTGATGAATCCCTCTATTGTAGGAAATGATTGTACACAAAACCCCAGGTTTTGGTAATTCCTTTGAGAATTAGAGTAAGGTCTCTAGCCTAGGTTGAGTTCTCAAGAAAATCCTTCAAACCCCTTGTGGGTAGTTGGTACCAGGATATGGATGAGTGTACTGATTACATTGATGATCTACAGATGCTATTGAAACTGTTGAAAAAATTATTTATGTAGAGTTGAAGGTCTATAGAAGAGTTATCTTCCACAAAGCATGGAAACAAGGTATCCAGATGGGTTAGGCCAAAAGAATTTATTGTGAAAAAAATTTAGGTGTGCAAATGATAAAAGGTTATTTTTATTTTTCATTTGTCACTTTACACTTTCAGAAGAATAATTTTGGAGAGTTGTGAAACAAAATTTGGTGAAACCTGGTGAAGATTCAATGTGAAGGCAATTCAGCGATCAAAACCCTAATTTGGTGAAAAGGTATTTATCAGGAAAAATTGTAAACTTGTGAATTTGTGTAAATGGCTACTCCGTTGGTAGTTGATGTCAAGGATATAACTCATCCAAAATTCAAGTGGCATCCTTTCAAATCAGTTGAGACAGAGCCCTTAGGTGCATTTTCATTCATTTTGTATGACCTCTTGCATAATAAAGACATTAGGGAATACATTCATTCAAACATTGAGGAGTTAGGGAGATCGTAGTTGTTGAATTTTTATTCCAAAAACATTATTGGAGAGGATTTATATGTTAAACTTGAATTCAAAACACTAGAGGAGAATAAATTCATGCAAATTGTAAAATTTCTTGTGTTTGAAGAAAGCGAGTGGGTCTGGTATATTTTGAGCCTAGTTCATGCTGAATTTATGTGGTTGAGTCAACCCTTTAAGATTACAAAAGAAGCTATAAGTGCTATTACTGGTGATGAGTCTAGTTTTTGGGTTACTTATGGGTAGAATTTATGGTTTATTTTATGAAGTTATCATGAAATTTAATATTACATGCTGAAACTTTCATATAGTTTCATTCAAACCTTCAAAAATTTGGGTTTAATTCCCTCTCTTGCAATTTTAATGATATTTTACTTAATATCTGAACTATCTATATTATCTTGCATGTGATTGATGGATGTTATTAAAGATAATTTTAGCTATGCAGTTATTATGTGTACTAACATTTCCATGCAGACTTGATTGGAAATGATAAGTTAAGGAATGCAATTGCCAAATACTCATGTAGAGGATGTGCGTGATGGTCAATTGGAGAAAAATGGTGGAATATTCCCTTTTCAGCTACATGTAACCACCCTATGCTGATCTTTAACGACATTGATAAATACGGGAGTTAATACAGTGGTTGAGTCCACATTTGGACCTATGTGTCTGAATGGATTCCCTTGCATGAATAACCACTCCTCCACTCTCTTTGTTGCTTTCCCTAAATGGATTCCTCTTAGTTAGTGGTAGTTGATTGCCTTGTTTATGATAAATAAGGTTTGGATCCTCCTTCTTAAGGAGTTGATCACCAAGTTAATGTATAAGTTGAGAATACCAGACACACTCTTTTGTAATTGCATTTTCCTAATCAATGAAATGAGAATATGAATTGAGCATCTGAGTTTAATTTTATTTGTGTTGGTTTTAGAGGATACTTATCCAAGGGGGCCGAATTGGTGAGTAATCTATTAGCTTAGATAGATTAGCTTTATCACTTTGTTAGTACTTAGTAAGAATCTAGCATTGAATTTTCCTACAACCACTAGAAGTCCAGTCTATTATTGTTCCTACAACCAAGGTGGGCAGAGTAGTTCCCTATTTGTTGCTTAGATTTTCATTTCTGTTATGCATGTTCAGTTTAGATTTGATTGAGTAATTTTAAACAATTTATTTATTTACTTTCATGCAATTTACTTCAAGTATTTATTATTTCCTAGTTGTATAATGAAGGTGACTACTTTGAAGTTCCTAGTGCACATACTATGTTGACCCATTTCAAGTTGACATCCCCGGGTTAACAATTTAAATGTACCTTCATGATGGTTAAGATGGCTATTCAAGTCAGATGTCCAATCTATGAATAATGGATGTAAAGGCTTAGTTTTTAAGATCATTGTAGGAGGTTGAAATTTTTGGTTCCATTTCAGGGGATGGTGTCAAATTAGGGAGTCCTTTATAGTCATTGGTTGTTTTTTCTGCTATACTATTTTTGTAGTTTTCTCTTAGTGTTAGAAGTTATGACCCAATATTCTTTCTCACCCATTGTTTGTGTGAGTTGGTTGATACTGAGATGATACCACATGCATAGAACAAGAAGAGATTCTTATGGGAGATTCCTTCCTAATAATCTAGAGCCATTTTAGTTAGTAGAACTTTCAAATCTACCTACAAATGAAGAAGAAGAAGAGCCACAACCCTTTGCTGATATATTCCTTAAGTTGACCAGTTTTGAAGTTTCCCTTGAAGAACCCTTTATTCTAGAATTTCATCAAGAAGGCATGGTTGATACAAATGGAGATAGGCCTAACAAACAAAACCAACTAGCTTTCCCTTGTCCCATTGCAGAACAAAATGAAGTAGAAAACCTCATGAATATCCCTACTTCAGTCCTTACTAAGTTCTATGGACTTATCATAGAAGATCTTGATATATTCCTATTTAAGTTTGATATACTTTGTAGAAGCTATGACTATAACACCAACTCCCACATACTTATCTATTTCCTATCACTTTGAAAGAGGAAACATTGAGATGGTTTATGAGCCTTGATAGAAACACTATGCAAACTTGGGAAGATATGAAGAAAAAGTTCCCTAAAAAATACAAGGAGTATTGCAGGGGTAGTGATATGAGAGGAGGTGAAATTTTCAAAATGCATAAAAAAGAAGATGAGAGCTTGTAGGATTTCATTTCAAGGCTTCTATTTTGTCTGCAGAAATCTCCACATCATACACTCAATGAAGACTCACAAATTTCTTTTTCCTAAGAGGAATTAGTGAAATTTGCACTGATTCCTTGGATTGAGGAAGTGTATAGTAAATATGAGGTCAAAACATCAACAAAAGAGGATACTATGAGGAGATACTTATCAAAGAAATGGAACACATTAACTGATGAGCTAAAAAAATATGAGCCAAATTCAATCCACAACTATGTTGCTGCACCAAAAATAATTGAAAGTTATATTCAGATTGGGAGATCATAAGGGCAAGAATGGCTTCCCCTAACCTTTCTTCCACCTATCCTCTTGTGGCCTATACCTAATTTTAGATTATTTTGATATGAAATTTCAGAGGAAAACCAGATATGGAAGAGACTCAACCGGTTGGGAGGATTCTACTAGAACCCTGATTCACCTCAAAAAACATAGAGATTGGGAAATTATCAGTTGTTGATTTCAGAGCAATGACTAAGAAGAAGCATATATTTCCCTTGCTAGAGGACCAACAAAACATTAAGTTGGGGGGAGTGATGAGTCTACTTTTTGGGTTAATTATGGGTAGAATCTATGGTTTATTTGCTGAAGTTATTATGAACTTTAATATTACATGCTGACACTTTCATATAGTTTCTTTCAAACCTTCACACATTTGGGTTTAATTCCCTCTTTCTCATATTTAATGATATTTGACTTTATATGTGAACTATCTATATTATCTTGCATGTGACTGATGGATTTTCTTTAAGATAATTTTAGCTATGTAGTTATTATACATACTAACATTTCTAGGGTGACTTTATTGCAAATTCTAATTTAAGGAATGCAGATGCCAACTGCTCATGCAAAGGATGCTTGCAATGGTCAACTCGAGAATGGCAGAAGAAGATTCCCTTGTCAGTCGCATGTAACTGCCCTGTTTTGATCTTTAATAAAATTGAGAAATGTGGGCATTACTGCAGTGGTCGAGTCCACATTTGGACCTACATGTCTTAACAGATTCCCCTACATGCATAACCACTCCTCCATTCTCTTTCCTACTTTCCCTAAATGGTGTCCTCTCAATTAGTGGGAGTTGACTACCTTGTTCCTGATAAATAAGGTTTGGATCCTCCTTCTTAAGAAGTTGATCACCAAGTTATTGTATAAGCTGAGAATACTAGAAACACTCTTTTGTAATTATATTTTCCTAATGAATGAAATGAGATTCTGAATTGAGCATTTAAGTTTAATCTAAGTTTGTGCTGGTTTTAGAGGATACTCATCCAAGGGGGGCCACTTGGTGAGTAATCCATTATCTTAGATAGATTAGGTTTGGCTTCAATTTAGTACTTAGTAATAATCTAACATTGACTATTCTTGAAGCCACTAGAAGTCCATTATGTTATTGTTCCTGCAACCAATTTCGACAAAGTAGTTCCCTATTTGTTGCTCAGATTTTCATTCCTGTTATGCATGTTTAGTTTAGATTTGATTGATTAATGTTCAAAATTTTATTTATTTCCTTTCATTCAATTTACTTTTAGTATTTAGTATTTACTAGTTGTAGAGTGAAGGTGATTACTTTGAAGTTCCTAGTGCACATACTATGTTGACCCATTTCAAGTTCATGTCCCTCGGTTGATGATTTAAATGTACCTTCATGATGGTTAAAATGGCTATTCAAGTTAGATGTCTAATCTTAGAATCATGGTTGTAAAAGCTTAGTTGTTAAGATCATCGTAGGAGGTTGAAATCTTTTGTGTTTTTTCTGGGGATGGTGTCAAACTAGGGAGTCCTTTGGAGTCATTGGTATTTTTTTCTGCTACAGTATTTCTTTTTTCTCTTTCTATTATAATTTATGACCTACTATTCTTTCTCACCCATTATTTGTGTGAGTTGGTTGATATTGAGTTGATACCACATGTATAAAAGATGAATAGATTCTAATGGGATATTCCTTCCTAATAATCTAGAGTCATTTTAGTTAGTAGAGCTTCCAAATCTACGTAGAAACAAAGAAAAAGAAAAGCCACAACCCTTTGCTGATATATTCCCTAACATGACCAATTCTGAAGTTTCTCTTGAAGAACCCTTTATTTTGGAATTTCATCAAGGAGGCATGGTTGATGCAAATGGAGATAGGCTTAACAGACAAAACCAACCAACTTTCCATTTTCCCATTGCTGAACATAATGAAGTAGACAACCTCAAGAATATCCATGCTTTTGTCCTTCCTAAGTTCTATGGACTTATCATAGAAGATCCTAATACATTCCTATTTGATTTTAATATACTCTGTAGACTCTATGACTAGACCACTAATGCCCACAGACTTAAGCTAGTTCCTACCACTTTGAAAGAGGCAACATTGAGATGGGTTATGAGCCTTGGTAGAAACACTACACAAAATTGGGAAGATATGAAGACAAAGTTCCTTGCAAAATATAAGGAGTATTGTAGGGGTAGTGATATGAGAGGAGATGAAATTTTTCAAAATGCAACAAAAAGAAGATGAGAGCCTAGAGGATTTCATTTCAAGGTTTCTATTTTGTCTACAGAAATCCCCACATCGTACACTTAATGAAGACTCACAAAAGTTTATTTTCCTCAGAGGAATTAGTGAAATTTTCACTGATGCCTTGGATTGAGGTAGTGTATACTGAATATGAGGTCAAAAAAATAGAAAAAGAGGATACTATTAAGAGATACTTATCTCAGAGATGGAACACATTAACTGATGAGCTAAAACAAGCTTAGCCATATTCCATCGATAACTATACTATTGCACTAAAAATAATTGAAAGTTATATTCAGATTGGGAGATCATAAGGGCGAGAATGGCTTTACCTAACCTTCGAGCCACCTATCCTCATGTGGCCTATACCAAATTTTACATTCTTCTTATATGAAATTGCAAAGGAAAACTAGAGATGGAAGAGACTGAGCTAGTTGGAAGGATTCTACTGGAACCCTGATTCACCCTCAGCAAACATAGACACTAGGCGATTATTAGTTGTTGATTTCAGAGCCATGACTAAGCAAAAGCATAAATATTCCACTGTTGGAGGACCAAAAAAATGCTTTGTTGGAGGGAGTGATGAGTCTATTTTTTGGGTTAATTATGGGTAGAATCTATGGTTTATTTTTTGAAGTTATCATGAACTTTAATATTACATGCTGACACTTTCATATAGTTACTTTCAAACCTTCAGACATTTGAGTTTAATTCCCTCTTTGCTATTTTTAATGATATTTGACTTGATATATGAAATATCTATATTATCTTGCATGTGATTGATGGATTTTATTTAAGATAATTTTAGGTATGTAGTTATTATGCATACTAACATTGACATGCAAACTTGATTGGAAATGCTATGTTAAGGAATGCAACTGCCAATTGCTCATGCAGAGGATGCACACAATGGTCAACTAGAGAACAACAGTGGAATATTCCCTTGTAAGCCACATGTAACTGCCTTGTTCCGGTCTTAAATGACATTTAGCAATGTGTGCATTACTATAGTGGTCGAGTCCACATTTGGACCTACGTGTCTAAATGGATTCCCTTGCATGCATAATCGCTCCTCCACTCTCTTTCTTGCTTTCCCTAAATGGAATCCTCTCAGTTAGTGGGAGTTGATTGCCCTATTGCTGATAAATAAGGTTTAGATCCTCTTTCTTAAGGATTTGATCACCAAGTTATTGTATAAGATGAGAATACCAGACACACTCTTTTATAATTCTATTTTCCCAATGAATGAAATGAGATTCTGAATTAAGCATCTGAGTTCAATCTAAGTTTGTGTTGGTTTTAGAGGATACTCATCCAAGGGGGCCCACTTGGTGAGTAATCCGTTAGCTTAGATAGATTAGGTTTAGATTTTTTTAAGTGCTTAGTAAGAATCTAGCATTGACTGTTCTTGTAGCCACTAGAATTCCATTATGTGACTGTTCCTGCAGCCAAGGCAGGCAAAGTAGTTCACTATGTGTTGCTCATATTTTCATTCATGTTATACATGTTCAGTTTAGATTTGATTGAGTAATGTTCAAATTTTGATTTATTTCCTTTCATGCAATTTACTTTCAGTATTAAGACTTTCCTAGTTGTAGAACGAAGGTGACTACTTTTAAGTTCATAGTGCACATACTAT
This sequence comes from Sequoiadendron giganteum, assembly GCA_007115665.2. Taxonomy (NCBI): domain Eukaryota; kingdom Viridiplantae; phylum Streptophyta; class Pinopsida; order Cupressales; family Cupressaceae; genus Sequoiadendron; species Sequoiadendron giganteum. Next base: position 91,024,254 of record CM021107.1, read on the forward strand.
GTTGACCCATTTCAAGTTCATGTCCCTGGGTTGACAATTTAAACGTACCTTCATGATGGATAAGATGGCTATTCAAGTTAGATTTCCAGTCTCTAAATCATGGTTGTAAAGGCTTATTTGTTAAGATCATTGTAGGACATCGACAACTGGTTTAAATTCCTCTAGTGGGTTGTTGATCTTGAAGTCCATGAAGAATCACACAGTTACCAATGCAACCGGTTCAGTGTTTGATAACAAATCTATGAGAATTGATGATATTATTGATGTAGATGTTATATTTTCCTTAATGGTCATTGGTTACAAGATTTATCATTCTAGTCAGGATGATTTTGTATATGGTACAACTATATATGAAATATGTCAGATGGTGAAGGAGAATGAAGAGTATGATCTATGTGAGTTACTCAGAAGCCAGTTGATGAAGAATCTTGGTAAAATCAAGAAAGATTAGAAGAATTACTTCAAATATGGTAATATTTTGTTGTGTTTGTTCTTTTACTTTACGAATGAAGTTTTGGGATTTGGCAAAGTACAATGGAAAAGTAATAAACTTGTAGCTTCTCAAATTATAGATATATTACACAGTGTTGGTGATAGAAAGACAAGGAATACTACAATCTAGGGTTATTTAAAAATTATTTAGAATGAGATGCAAGGAAGAGAAATAATTCCTAAGTCTATTTTGGAAAAGTACAAAGCCACTATTTTTTTAATGGTTGACATTCATAAATGATTGATGGAAGCTTGAGATCCTAGAATAATGCGGATTATGCCTATGGGCTATCAGGTTGAGGAACATATTTTGGAGATGTATGTTGAAAAATTATTGAGTAAACCTCAAGATCCATTAGAAGAAAGGTTTGGTACTTTTTTATAGAAGGATATACAAGTGCATAATAAACTAGGAAAGCCTTTGATAGTCTGAAGAGTAAAAAAAGAAGTGGAAGCCTTTGCAGACAACATGGGTATATCTACATAAGTTGTGAGAGAAGCTAGAAGAAAGAGAGAACAAGCTGAAGCAAGAGAGACAACTAGAACTAAATTTGTTAGTCCAACAACATCCACTACCCATGCTAGATCTACAAGAATATTTACTCCCATCTGGTCCTAGAAAGAATTCAACCCCTATGAAAGCTCAAGACAAGTCATCTGAGAGAGAAGGAAAAATGAAGAAGGGCAAGAGAACACTAGTTTATGTTTTTTTTTCTGAACATGAAGAGACTAATTTTGATGAAGAGATAAGATAAATCAAGCAATAAGGTGCAAAGGAAACAATAGTCTCTAAGGAAAATCCCTCCAGTAAAGAGAAAGGAATATGAATATGAAAAATAGTCAAAACAGGTATGCCTATAGAATAAGTGGAGAATGCATTGATTAAGGATTATAATATTAGGCCTCTTTGCGAATGGTATGAAACCTTTGATAGTGTCAGTCAAAGAGTTCTTGAGGAAGCCTCAATAAAGTACTTGAATAATTTCAATATGGATCTTATTGAAATAATGTTTGCATTACCCAAAAGTCTATATGAAGTTTTAGAAATGAGGAGAGTGAATGCAAGAATTGAAGATGAAAAGTTGAGAGAGCACATTCTTGAAGTTTTATGTTCGATGATGTATATTAAGGAAATGAAGTCAATTCTAAATGTGCTAAAAAGGATTTCAAAAGAAAGCCAAGAGTAAACAAGCTTATGATTGGTTGGACTGAAGAAGTTGAAAAATAAATTTTGTTAAGGAACAAAATCAATGTTGTTTCTAAAGATGTGCATGATGGAGATGTTTCATATGTTCTGGTAGTAGAAGAGGGAAAATAATATGCATTTGAGGACACTCTAAATCCTCTTGACATGCATGAGGCTGAAATTACTATGGAGACTGAACCTCCTAAGTTTGTGTCAGTTGAAGAAAAAGAGATTCCTCAAGCCATGCAAGAATCAGTAATTGAAGAGAAGAAGGATGAAGTGAAGGTGATTCCTATGAAAGAAAGAGACACCACTAAGGTAGTGAAGGAGTTTTTGGAAGAAAAATAGGAAGATTTTGATTGTGAACTAGTAAAAGATCCTATCAACTTGGACACTTTATCCCCTATTCAGAAGTTGAAGGTAGCATCATTCACTCAGAACAAGGCAAGAGAAGGAATTCTGAAATCACATATTGAAGATAGTGAGTTGTTGAATCTTGCATCTGGTATTCTAGAGAATATCATGCCTTCTCATGTTAAGGATCTATCTGGTTCTCCCTCTAGTGAGCTAAAAAATATTACTTATTTTGTAAGTACTCAAATTGAGTCCCTTGAGAAGTCAACTGAGGATAAGTCAAAAAAGGAGTTTGATGCTAAAAGGTTCAGTAGGTTGAAAGGGATGATAGCTGATGATAAATATCTATTAGCTACTTGTGTAAAGAATATTCAAAGTTATTTTTTTGAAGGTGGTAACATTTATAAGTAATTTCTATCTTTATCTAAGCTCACTAAGGACTTTGAAAAAAATGAAAGAATGTGAGAAATAATTAGCAGATATCACTCAAGCATTCAATCCTCTAACCGTCTCTGTTGGAATGCAAGAAGGTCAAGTCATATCCCTGCTTGACAAGATCAAAATTTTGAAGCATGAAGAAGGTAAAATGGTTGAAATGGTTTGTGAACTAAGAGGACTAATTGGTCTTATGATGGAAAAAATGTTGAGAGCATTGAAGGAAGCACAAGATGCTATGGCAGTTAGTGATCCGATGAACCTTGAATCTACAGAGATGTAATCTTACCTATTATGTTTTCACATGACTATCTTGGAGAGTATTAATAAGGGTTGGGACATGAGTTTGAGCTTGTTGAAGAAATTTCTTATAGATCTATTCAATTTTATGTAAGTTGTATAAGCTTTTTTGTACACATGCAGTTTGTTCATAGCAATTTTTGTTTAATTTTTCGTATGTGAATTCCTGCCTTTGGCATTGATGTAAAAGGGGGAGAATGGGATAGTGAAAAATTCCTTAATCATCTTAGGGGGAGTTGTGTTTTTGAACTTTGAATGGTGGTAGTGTATTCATGTTGGCATTGATCTGACACTTAGTCATTTTTTCACTAAGTGTTGCCATCAATGCCAAAGGGGGAGATTATTGGCAAGAGACACTGCACATGTCATTTGGTGTTGTCATTTATGGAAAACCTAGTTAATGATTTTATCCACATGTCATAATTTGATCATACCAGAAGTCAGATCAATTTTTTTCATTAAATGTCAAGGAAGAACAAAGCATCCAACATAATTGTGTTCATTGATTCACATGCAATTTTTTATTATTATTTTTAGTTGTGGATCTCAAGGAAGGTTTTTTGGTATATGATGTTTGTTATTCTTGAACCTTAGAGCCTCTTATTGATCCATGTGCAAGTTAGAATATTCGATTGATTATTTTTTTGTTCAACAATGCATGAAGGCTGACTTGGTGGATGTAGCCATTGTGAATATTTGAGGAGTAATTTTTGAAGTGTTTTTGTGTTTGAAAAGGTTGATTTTGGGTCATCACTATGTTGTGGAAGACTTTGGTTGGTGTGCATCGCAAATTGATTATGGATTGAGCTAACAATTTGTAAACATTTTTTTCGTTATTTTGTTGAAGCCAACAGGTAGCAATTAAATCCCTAGTGGTAGATATAGATAAGAAATTGTTTATATAATTTTGACATAGATACAAAGTGTGTTTATGTGTGTTGAGAATATTAGAAGGATTATAGAGTGATTATGGACAATTTCACTTGCACATAAAAGGATCTGTGATGTGAATTCAAGTAGAATAGAAAATAAGAGAAGAATCAGACAAAAGGTCAAGAAATCGACTAATGTGCTTAACTAAAATTGTAATTAGACATTAGTAGATTCTATTCTTTCAGTTCAATTCTTTAGATGGACTTAATATGATTTTTTTAAAATATAGTGAGTCTTCATTCTATTTTTGAGTAGTGAGCTCTAGGTAGTGTTCCTGAATGCAAGTGCATTCCCATTTTGTTAAACATTGTTTTGAGTATACTTAGATAACATTGTGGATTGACCTCCACCATGGTTTTTACCCTAATAGGGTTTCCATGTAAAAATACTTGCGTTATGGTGTTGTGGTTGTTTGTCTTATGTTCATGCATATTTATTTTGGTTCGATGTTATAAGTGCTTTAAGGATCAGATTAATAAAGTTAAAACTTGCAGACCACTAATTCACCCCCCTCTTAGTGTTCCTTAATTCCAACAACCATAACCTATGAATATGCATTTTTGTTCTTTTAGATCTAGCTTAGACCACTTTTCTTTAGGTACATGAACAAAATCCTCACAACCAAACATCCTTAAATGTGAAAAACTAGGTTTTCTACCTAGCCACATGTCATATGGGGTTTATCTTCAATAGATGAACTAGGATATCTATTGATTAAATAACAAGAAGTACATATTCCCTCGACCCGAAGGCATAGATCAAGCTTAGCACTACTTAACATATTCCTAGCTCTTTCCATTAAGGGCCAATTCATCCTTTCTGCTACTCAATTTTGTTGAGGTGTTTATGGAGTAGTTTTTTTGTCTCACAATTCCTACATGCTTACAATAATCATCAAATTATTCAGAACAATATTCAACACCATTATCTGATCTCAACACTTTTATCTTATGATCTGAGTGTTTCTTAACTAAAGACTTAAATTATTTAAACTTACTGAACACGTCATATTTTTTATGCATAAAATAGATCCAAGTGTATCTTGAGACATCATCAATAAATGTGACATAATATCTAGATTTTCCAATAGATTCAGTATCCACATGTGACCCATAACATCTGAGTGAATAATATCTAATAATATTTTAGCCTTATTTTTTCCATTAAGAAATGAAGATCTAGATTTCTTTACAAACACACAATTCTCACAAAAATCATTTTTTCCAATATTATAATTAGGAATACCATCAACCAATTTCTTATTAAGAATTGTCCTAAGACCTTTTTCACCAATGTGGCCCAATCTATGGTGCAAAAACATACATGTATTCCCAGCTTCAGTTACATTAGCTGAATTATTCAAATTGGAGGTATTAAGCTTAAACAAAGTCCCAATCTGAGATCCTTTAGCAACCAATGGATTCCCTTTCACAAATTTGCAACCACCTTTGTCAAATGTCATATGCATTAAATAATGATTGAACTTAGATACAAAAAGTATATTTCTAGCAAGTCTTGGAATATGTAAAACATTATTAAGCGTGTTAACCCTACCATCACTGAAACACAAATTTACCTCTCATTTTCCCACAATATTTGTTGTGCTATTATCTCTAGAGAATACATTTCCTCCATCATATTCACTATACTTAGAAAACCACTCCTTGTTAGGATTCATATGATGGGAGCAACATGAATCAATAATCCAAGAGTCATCACTAAAATTTTTACATGAAATGATCAATGCATCATTATCGTCATCCGAGGATTTCTTTGTAGAAGCATAAAAACTATTTTTCTTGCTTTTATAATCCTTCTTTATATGTCCCAGATTCCCACTATTACAACACTTTTCCTTACTCTTACCAAGGTTTTTAGACCATCCTTTTGACTTATCCTTTCCTATCTTGTCTCCCTTGGGTTCATTTTCCTTAGGCTTGCCTCTTATGGACATGACATCTTGGGAACCTGATTTAGAATTCCCCCTCATCTCCTTTGATAGGAGAGTAGAAATTATATTGTCCATATTAGGATATGCACCACTACCACTGATAGAAACAATTAGATTTTCCCAAGACTCTAGTAAAGAACAAAGTAACAAAATTCATTTATCTTCATCTTCTTTCTTTACATCTATAGATGCTAACTAACTCAGAATAAAATTGAAATAATTTAAATGATGTGCAATAGAATCACAATACTTCATATTTAAAGAATACAACTATCTTTTCAAATACAAATTATAATTAAGACTTTTGGTTTGATAGATATCACCTATTATCTTCCATAATTTATATGCAATACTTTCATCTGAAACATTCAAGAGAAAATAATCAACAAGACATAATATTATGGTTCCTCTTGCCTTATTATCAAGCTTAGCTCAATCCTCATCTGACATCAATGTAGGTGTCTTTCTATCATTACAAATAGCTAACCATTGATCTATCTCTTCAAGGAAATCATCCATTTTTATTTTATGTATCTCATAATTAGATCCATTGAATCTCCCAATATCTAGACGAGAAGTAGAAGTCATTGTAACACACTTATTTTACAAATCTGCAATAACACAATAATAAAATCTCCCACTTCAGCCAAAAACCCTTTGAAATTTTAAGAGAAATGTGTCCCAAACTCTACACAACCATTAGCTCTGATACCAAATGCTGAAAATGAAGGTAAATTTATAGCTTAAAACTTGTAAAACTATGTGACTAATCTAATTAAGTATTCTTTATCAAAATTATTTGTGCATGATTAATCTGTTTAGATCAATTCTTTGAAAATGATTATTCTATCTAGATCAATTTTATCATTTATAGAACTATACAAAAGATTGTAGAAGAATTTAGACAAAATATAGAAGTGACACAACATATACATGTAGAAACCCTTTTGAGAAAAAACTCCACCAGAACCGATAGTGCTTGTATTATTTAATCTTAGAATAAGATTACAATAACATTGTATCAATCCTTGATTGATATGCTTCCATTTTCTTCAACAATGCTTCTTCACAACCTTTAATAAAATCTCTTGAAACTGTTATGCACTTTATGCAATATATAGACAATAATGAACATTGTAAACTCCTAAGAATTGAAAATTACAAGAGCATAAAGATCCTTTCAAATACCTACGCTTAAAATGTACAAGTAGAGTTCCATACTGTAATGTGAAGTCAAAACCAAAGTCTCCTCAATCTAGGCACCCCAAACTGAACACTTAACTGAACTCTAGTCACGAAGATATCCTAGAAGATTCACCTCAAAGTTGGTGCCCAAGAATGGGTCCCACTAGACTAAGCCTTGTAAATATCTTTTCATGCAAAAGGTGTTAACTGAAATATTCCAACCTAGGAACCCAAGGTGGGCCCAAGTCAATCTTGGTTAGCTGAAAAATATCTCCCCATCAATTCATGAAAAATTTATGCCTGATTGATCATCCCCAATTAACTGAAAGTATCCACCTATTATTTGTCATTCAATTGAAGTCATTAGTTAACTCAAATAGTATACAAATCAAACTAACTACATGCAACTCAAGATAAATGATTTTGATAACTAAACTAAACTAAGTTGAATTGAACTAAACTGAACTGATAGTGCCACTCCACTCTTGTAATTATCAATCCCTATTTTTGAAGAACCTAGACATGAATTACTGAAGTGTTATCAATCCTCCAAACAATTAATTGAAACAAGGTGGGTTCCACCTTCCATGTGGGCACTCCATGTGCTCCTATTATTTAGAAACTCATATTAGATGCCCTCACATGTTCCTATTATTTAGGAATAATTAGAAATGTCAATTTACATGTTCATTTCATTCGAATTTGATCTCTTTCTAATGCTAGTGTTAGGAAACACTTTCCAAGGACTTAGGAGATACATGAAATATGTTTATGATTGCAATTAAATGGCATCCTATTCTCAACAATCTCAACCCCATCCCTTGTAATGTTGGACTAATAGTTCATACTTAAAGCTTGATCCTGGAAATACTAATTTTTGATGCCAAAAATTGGCAAGGTAACAACCTCTACGAGAAACTTAGTTAATGGGGGAACCAATTGCATTAAACTGAGTGACCTCTAGATTTTTAAAGAAGCTGACTTCTTCTATAACTAGGGTTTTTGAATGCGAAAAGGAAGAAAATATAAAATAGAAGATCTAACTAGGGTGATGCACCAAGATTTAGATGTAAGGAATGATAAATCTATCTTTTGGATGCGATTTAAGGGCCCATTCAATAATTTTCTATGTTCTAGAATGACATAAATTAAAGATAGAAGCTTGAAAAATTCATTTAATGACATAAAATACTATTCGTGCACATTCACCTAAAAGAGGAGTCAAAGACATGATCTAAACCAGAAAGCTTGCATTAAAATCATAGAAGTTCTACAAATAAACCATTTAAAACAATAATGGCATAGTATAAAGTCTATCAAATAGCTTAAGAAAACAAAAGGGCCCAAAAAATGTCACAATCAGTGAGTTCTTTTGAAATAATCTAAAACACTAAAAGGCCTGGTGTCTATTCTAAAAAATATTGTCCCTTCTGAAATCCATTTTTGAAGCAACAAGTAGTATTTATAGCCAACAATCCCACCGCTTGGTGAGCCAGAAACATAAAATATTTGGAATTGTTGTGCCCATTTCGCACACATGCCCCATTCAGAACAGGGACCCTCTTTTCCCTTTGAACCCTTCTAGGCTCTTTCTTTCTTATTTGCTTCCCCTCATTTTGCATGCCCATTTTTGTGTCTTAAGAAGGTCGGTGCACTTCCTGATGCAAAATTTTAAGCTCGACCGAAGTCCCTTTTTGTCAAAATTGCTAAGTCTCAGATAACTTGGGTTTTCCCTGTCAGAATGTCGTTTTGGGGTCTGTGGCAGTTTTCGGATTCCCTTCTCCGAATTTACCCTTTCGGATTTCCCCTTTTGGGTTTCCCTTTCTGAATTTCCTATTGAGTTATGAGGTTTCGATGGTGGATTCTGGATGGATTTCTAGAACTCGGACCTTGGACCTCCCGCCGCCCTTGCGTTTTTCAAATCCATCGACTCCACCTACCTCATACAATGAATTTAATGCTGCATTAATGGGTATTTTCAGCTATAAAATCAAGTTTTCCAGTCATCATTGTCAAAAGCTCGAGCGATTGAGAAGATTGGAGAACTCCCAGTGCCCAGACTTTTCTTCCGCACCGAAATTCGAGTGTTTTTCCATTGACCCTCGTGCATCCAACAACCTATTCTTTGGGATCTCAAGGTAGGTTTTCCGTTTGAGCACCCTCCTTTTGTTTTTCGTGAAGTTTCGCATTTTTGTGGGTGAAAATCATAAAATGGGTTTAACACTAAGTAAATTCATGCCTCCCGCACAAAACCCATGTTTTTAAAAGGTGAAAATTGATCTTCAGACCACCTAAAATTCAACTCAGAACTTGGTCATGCCACGCCTGTTCTTCGAAATAGCACCGGTGCCACCTGGACCTGGGTCTTCCCATGGCTTTCTGCCACCTTCTCCTAGTCGAAATCCTCGACAAATCTCCTGCCTCGGATTTCAGCCTTCGGAATTCCCCTCCAGGGATTCGATTACATCCTCGCCATTTCAAATGGCTTGGTCTGAGCGTGCCCCCAACCAATGAACCCCGGACCCTCGAAGTCCATTTAAACTCAAAAAATATCACCATCTTGCTATATTCACCCTTCCCTTGGAATCTTTGTTCCAGAATTTCGTTCTCAAAATTTTGTCCCACCTTCGCCGTTCTAAACGACCTTCATCTTATGGATTTCCGGATATCATTTTCCGACAGTAAAATCATCTTCCAGTTGAAGTCCTTGACAAATTTCCCTTTCGGACTCGTGCCTTCAGAATTCCCTTCCCGGGATTTCATTGTGTCATCGCCATTCCAAACAACCTCGTTCGAATGTCTCCTCGACTCCCGGAGCCCGGTCCATCGCTTGCCGAAACCTAAATCTTGGCCCCTTCCTCTGACCTTTCGTATGGATTCCGAACTATAGAATTCCCTTCTAGGATTTCCATTTCCTCTGCACCATTCTAAACGACGATCTTGGGATAGCTCCCCGACCTCTGAGTCCCGGTGTTCCATTCACCGTCCGACTGTCCCGAACCTTGACCGCTTCTAGGGAATGCCTCTTGGATTTCCTCCCCCTTTCCACTATCCCCAATGACTGGCCCTTATCTACTTCCCCACAAGGGCAACCCGAGACCCAGATTTTGGCGCTCTGATTTCTGTTTCCTCTGCGCTATTCCAGACGGCTTCCTTGCAGGTGATCCCGAACTGCCAAATGAGGTATCATATGACCTCCAAATCCAAAATGGATTTCAACCCACTTGATAAAATCAATTTTCCCTCCGCCTCCAACCTTTAATCTTCAAATCCAACCTCAAGAAATTCCTATGGGAATTCCATTCTCATTTTTCCCTTTCAAACGACATTCTGCCAAGGGAATTCTGGCCCAGGAACTCTAGATTGTTTGCATTGCCTTCTAACGATGAAGTATCTAATTTGCATAGTTATTAAATATGAATTATAATTGTCAAACTAATTTGAATATGCAAGGATTTTCCAATGGCCGTTTTGACAAGTTCATCGATGCTAATTCGAGTCTTTTGTGCAGAATTTATGGAACCCGGCGCAGAGATTTCCAGTGCTCCCAAGAAAGGAAAAGGAGCAATCAAGGCACCAAGGGGCAAGGAGGATAGAGACCTAATGAAATAAAAATTCTAGGGAGTCCCAATTCAATCCAAAATCACTACCCTATGGAGAGATGTCTTGGATACCAACATCGGACAGGTCGATGTTGATGAATTCACACAGAGGGTTAGAATGAACCCAAAAACAACAAACACCAGATTAATAAAGAGTAGTGGACTTGCCAAAGCCGCAGGTTTCCCACCATCCTTAGTGGCCCCAGAATTGGTAATGGCATGCACGGAGGCATATCAACCGGATACTAGAACCATTGTGGACCATGATGAGAATATCCTTGCGGATATGTCTCCGTCAGGCATAACAAAGACCTTCCACATTCCTACCTTTGAGACCATGGAGGTCCCCACCAAGGAAGAATGCACACAGTTGTGGGAACAGGATCCCTTGGGATGCAAGAGGCTGATCAACCAGTACTTGTTGAAAGACAAATGAGGTAGTGCTGGGAAGCTTCCTCAAGAGCTCTTCCACAGTGACTTCTTTGAGGACAACCATGACCTTGTAACTCTTCTCAGTCGGGTCATGGGCCTCCCCAACATAGTTTTCTTTCAGGAATGGATGTTCTATTTCATAGAATAGATTCTCCATGGTAAGGGCATCAGCTTCTATTGGGGTGAAATAATCAGCAACTGCTTCCACGAGCAGTTTACCATCGTGAAGAAGACCAACAAATTCTTCATGACCTCCTACTTGGTATATTCTCTCACCAATCGGCGACATTATCAGGGGTTGACAATGATGCCCAATGATCCATCAGGGCCAGAGCTTAAGCCCTATGACAAGTACCCCTAATTACAATTCTGGAATTTTAAAAGAGATAACTGCAGGGTGAATGATGCATTCATTGCTCATGTTATCTGATCCGTGGGGGGTGATTTTCATAGGATACTATCCCACAGTGCCAGGGTCATTCTCAAGCAGTATGCCTTCTAGTACGTTAAGTTCCCGAGGTTTACATATATATGAGCTCAAGGATTCACCGAGAGACTGAACAAGCTACCCCAGTACCCAAATGACTAGATCATTCTCTTGGAGCTGACTTAGCAGCTGCGACATGTTCATAGTCTCCTAAGCGGAAAGCATTTGGTAGGCCCCGCGTATCCCATGAACCTAGGCTAGGGGATGTATAAGGTTCACATCTCCCAATGCACAAGATACTTAGAAAAGGAGTTGGCAGAGTATAACTTTGAGCAATATAAAGCACGGCCCAGAATGGACCCTTATGGTCATGTTAGAAAGGCATTGGGATGTGAGTACGCCCACCTCCACAACATCAAGGACTTTTGGGCCAATTGGAGGGATGATCTTGAGGTATGATTGCGGCATTATATGCACATGACTGTCATCTATGTGTGAAGGGTGAACCTGTGTCCAATACCTGATCAGCTAGAAGAGGAAGAAGATACAATTATGGACCCCGGAAATGATGCAGTTGCCAACTTGCCGCTACCTACAATTGACTGAAGTGAGCTAGAGCTGAATGATGTCAGCATACTCACTAGACCCATGTAAATCTGAACAAGGGCGTGGATCGACAAGAAGGTGACCCAGTTGAAACAACAAGGGGTCATTCTAACATTCACCGAGCTTGCAAGTGAGCACGTAAGTGAGCCAAGTGGCTCCAAGGGTGGAGCAACCACTGCTGCGACTAGCGAAACATCTAAGACCCCACCATCGGTAAAGACCAAGAAAAGGAAGGAGGCTAGCGAACAACTTCCTAAACCAAAGGTATATGCCCGTAAGGCTTCTGAGCTTGAACCTTCCAAGAAAAGGAGGAAAACAACTGGTAGAGTGGAGACGACTATACCAACCAAGGGTCCATCCCTTAGGATCAGAGGATCAGGATCTAGCTCGCCAAGGTCACTGCCTGCCATTGTTACTGCTGCTGCTACCTCCCCTATCCCTCATGCTTCTCTTACGGCCTTTGCTTCCTCCCTGCCTGTAGTGGATATCTCCATTCACCTTGCTCCTACTCCTCCAGTGTTGCAAGTTATTCCTGTGGACTCATCATCCACCACCACCTCACCAATGTCCGCTTCCTCCATGTCTCCTTCTCTTCCTTCCATTTCTGCTGCCACAGCGCCTGCCCTTAGCCTTCTCGAGTCTTTTGTAAAGTATATGTAGAATGTGTCATCTAAGATTTTCGGGATGCTAATCAATCCAATAGTCCAGGCTACAATAGCTCAAGCTATGGCCTCTACTCCAACAACATCCCCCTCCCTTGAATCACCAAAATTGAAAGCACCCATGCAGATCTCAGACGAGCGCGAGTGATAGCAGCTAGAGGCTGAGAAGGCACCTGAAGACGAAGAGTTTCAATATCATGAACATCCCTTGTTCGAGCATCAGGATATTGATGAAGTAGCCTACAAGTCTTCTAGTGAGGGTAGTGAGGACCTTGACACTGAACTGATCCGAGAGTCCAATGATCCCGGGCTCAATATAGAATGGGACAAACAACTCAAGGAAATCGAAGATAAGGAGGCTGAAGACCGGCTGGTGCAGGAAGAAGAGATTGTTGCTCTAGAAACGAAAGGTAATAGGTCTCCAATTGAGGGACATGGCTAGAACCCAAAGCATGATGAGGAAACGTTCCTCCATGAGAACAAATAGGGAGAGAGCTGTGAGAAGCATCAGGATTCTCTAAATGTGAAGGAGGAAGATGATGAAAAGAATGATTCACCTAGGGAGCAGTTGCACACCGAGTCCCTCATTGAGCATGAAATAATCAAACAAGGCCCTGAAAAAGAAAAGGAAGAGGCAAAAACAAAAGAAAAGGCCCTCGTCGTTAGAACCATCGAACTTGAGAAGGAGGACGGCAGAGCTCAAAGTGAACCGCCAAGACAGGAATCCTAAACAGCTGACTGGTTGCAAAAGCAACTCAAGCAAAAGACTCCCACCTTAAAAGATCCTAAAGCGAGGTTGGAAGCCATCATGGCCAGAGCACAGATGAGCACTAGAAAGGCCAAGAAACTAAAGGTCATGTCAAAAGTGACAATGGATGTCAAAGGATCAAGGGTAGTGCAGACAGCAATGTCGATGGTTGGAGAGCAAGGCATAACTTATAACATCTCCACCATCGACTTAGGAGTGGCCACAATTGAATAGAAGGTTGAGCATCTTCAAGAGTCGGTCACCACAGTAGTGCACCTTATCCAATAGGATAAGGTCTCAAAGGAAGAACTTAAGGAGCAGTTGGTGGACCTAACAACTTATATTTAGTAGTGGTCATCTCCAGACGAGCAGCTTACAACAATATCGACCCCGCCTTAGTTGCTATCCCAGGAGCAGATTAACAAACTTGAAAAGAGGCAAAACTTTGACAAGACTATGAAAAATTGGTTCTGGTAGGTCCTGGACATGGGGAACACCAGCATCAACTTGGTTGTTTGAGCAGCAAATAGGTTCCTAGAAGTTTAGAAGACTCTCGAAGACACAAGGCAGATCTGTGAGAGGTTCCCAAGGAAGTACGAGTCAGCCTATCCAAATATTGAGGGCATATTCATGTTGCCAAGTGATGTCTAGGAAAAGGACCTCACTTTCAAGGATGATGAGCACTGGTTGGTTGACACCTAGATAATGGATTTTGATCATCAGAAGAGAAGGCTTGAGCAATTATTGGAGAGGATAGTATCAGATATTGAATGGGCGAGAGACTCCAGAGAGGAATGTGCTCGATACCTCAAAGCGATGATGGAGTATGAGCTACCTGAGGGTGAGATCGACCCAGAGAATATAAAGCCCTACTTCGTAAAGATCATGGAAGGTGGAATGTCCACCGAGGTTACAACCGAATTCATGTCCTTTGCTGGCAGAGCCTTTGCACAGTCAGAACTTTTTAGAGAAAATGTTGCTAAGTATGAGGAAGACTTGAAGAAGCTAGGCAGCAATTCTGAGGAATGGTCTTACCAGATTGTGAAATCCAACATCATGGAGGTAGATTAGTTTCAGTCCCTGATCTTAAGCTTCATGGAGTATGTTGCATTGAAGAAGTGAGAGGGAAATCCTATCATCGACGATGAGTTCCTTGAAGAGTAGATATAGCAAAGGGAAAATGGCTAAAAGACAAATTTGCTATAATGCTGTCACTCGATGACAAAATAGGGAAGAAATAAGAAATTAGTGATAAATGTAATATATTTGGGGGTAGGTGAAACCCTAATATAAAGTGAATCTTGGCCACGCAATAGAATCAAATCTTGGCCACTCATTTTGTGTTTTGAAAACTATAAATAGGGCTCTCCTCCTCTCATTTTAAGAGAGTTGAGTTGTTGTAAAGACATGCTGCTAAGGATATAATAGAAAATACAGTCATTTTCTGGTGTATTTATGGTTTCCTCCACATGTTTCATGATTCTTCTCCCTTTTAGTTATAGCTTTTCTTTAAGATGTTTTGCTGTTTTAAGTGCTTTAGATTAGACTTGATAGATTTAGTATGATATCTCTGATATTGGATATTACTACTATGTGTATACTCTCTTTGTGCATACTTTTGGTCATTTGTTGAAGATAGATGGTTGTGCAAAGTTAGTCTGGACTTTGATTTCATTGTTGCTCATTGAATCTTATCTTTATTCACCTTCCCATAGCGAATGAATGATGAATATCTGCAGTCCTTAGAAGATAGCATAGGTTTCATGATATTGTGAAAACTCTGATTAAGTGAAATTTTATTCAAAGGAAACTGTCCATAGTAAGAACCTCCATTATCACTGTTCATCAATAGTTGTAGGTCTGGGAAACATCTTCCTTCCCCACCCTTTCCTTTTTTCCCTTTTTTTAAGAAGGAACTTGTGTTAAGATTCGTTGGACATTGTAAAGCCAAATCTGATGAAACAATGAAGTCTAAGACTCCTGCCCGAATCTGCAGCAAATCATAGTAATTCCAAATCCATAAAACTCCATTTGTTGACTTAATTCCTAGCTTTAACCATGTAAGACAATCTTGTGATTCCAACAAATCACACAAATCAACTAAAATATTCCAAGCCTCGTGATGACTTGACACCCGAGAGACCTTGGGATAGTGTTCTACAATTTGATTGTGGAAGATTGTCTTTCAAGAGAGGTAATATGCCTACGTATTACCTATGTTGTGAAGTGCATAAAAACACCATCAACAGAACTGGCGCTAGAAGGAGGGCACTAAAGGGGTAAAGCTAGATCGAATTGAGTCATTCTCCCCTGAGAGACTCCACCGAGTATTGAGGTCTACACCAAACAAGGGAGAGTTGCAAGAATTGCAGCCCCCGACTCAAGCTAAGAAAGCTAAATGAAGGGGACCACCCATTACGGATTACACAGAATAGCTCACTGCTCTTTCAACTCCACCTCCCCCATCTTCATTGATAGATTTGTCTGCTGCTCATCCCACAGCTGACACCTTCCCAATCACCACGTCATCTAGGCTGACTGTCGTTTCTCAGCCAAATAGTCTCACCAGCCTTGTTGCTGCCTCACCAGTTGCTACAGCCCTGTTACCAACATAGACCAATCTAGCGCAATCACCTCCACCACCTTTCCCGATGGCATGGTTGGGCAACAACCCGTCCCCGCTCACCTTCAACCTTTACCATGACATGCCGAAGAATCTTGAGAATTTCTGTACGAAGTTCAACTCTTGGGATCCGCAGAGAACAGCTGAGGAACATGTCAAGATTTTTGAAATCACCTTGAAGACTATGTAGATCATGTACGAGGATGTGGCATGCAGGCTCTTTCCCTACTCCTTAGGGGAAGAGGCCTTTTACTGGTATGTCAATTTACTAGCTAGAACAATCAACACATGGGATATCTTGAAGAATGCATTCCTACAGAAGTTCAACACCCCTGTCAGTCCTGCAGATTCGTATCGACATTTCATGTCAATTCAAAGGGAGATCAATGAACTGATCAGCTCGTTCAATGATCACTTCCACATAGCATACACTCGGCTGCAGGCCCCATATGTTTTCAACGATGCTGTTTTCTTGCCTGTTTACTATGCAGTGCTGGATAATCTCACTTCAGCCTTGGTGAAAAAGATGAGACTGCCACCTATCCGATTGGTTGATGCATATGCTGAGGCCGTCGTTGCCAGTACAGATTTTGGATAGAACATATCAGGTCCATTACCTTCCCTTGGAAAAATAGTACACCCGGTGCAGATACAGGGACTTAGGTAAGCTTTACAACATCAAATGCCCTTGCTAAATCTGGTACCTCAGCTGCCAATGGTTCTGCATCCTAGATAGCAAGTGAATCAAGCGTATCCAATGCCCCATTACTTACTTCCCTCGTAGCAGCAGTCACATCCGCAACAATCCCAGATGCCAGCATACCTTCAAGCGGTGGAGTTTCCACCCACTCATCAGAATCAGTCGGTAGCATAGCCTATGTTCCTTCAGAATACCGTGCTGCAACCAAGTAGCACTGAAAGGGATAGGATCGACGAGCTTATAGAGATGGTCAAGAAAATGTCGACAGAGATGATGCACTTAAGGAATCAGCATAACCAATTGTAGAATTCGAAAAGAGCATCCAAGCCAACCTCAATAGGAAAAATTGAGATCACCATGAAAGTCGGGATAATAGAGAGGCTAACACATTGTCAGGGTAGAATTATGATAGAAATCAGAACTCGAGCAAGAACTTTGATAGGAGCCCATTCGAAAGGTAGAACTAGACATGGAATACTCACCTCAATAATGGTGGAATTCCCACACCTCTTGATCAGCCCAACAACAACAATAATGAACACCCCGCAAGCAGAGTTTATTTGGTGGAGGCTGCTTTATTCGGTTGGTGCCGCATACACAAGATGAGCCGCCATTCTGAACTGGACTATCCGGAATTCCAAACTACAGCTGAGATTTTCCAAGTGGGAGTTCAGCATGCGGTTGACAACTCTGGATGTAGGGACATTGTCCCATCTGACCCATATGACACTTTAGTGTTGGTGCTAAATTAGGCCCCTTTCCCAAGAGTGGAATGCAACACCCTCGAGCTGGAAAATACTGACTCAAGCCATCACAATGCGGCCAAAGAGGTAAGTTCCGAAAGCCCTTTGGCTCAGATTTTCAATTCAATAGATAATGGTCCAAAGGATGATGAAGAGGAACTTAGGGAGGCCGAAGTCCAAATGTTTCACTAGCAGATTGCCCCTTACAACCTCAGAAATAGACAAGCAAGATGTCATGCTGGAGGCCCTTTCACGACCTCCACTCTGCCAAATAATGTCAATACTCCTCTCGATCTGAAGGCCAATAACAATCTGGGTTTTCCACTTACACCCACATGATACCTCAGCAGAAATAAATAGCAAAGCAATGGCCAAGGCAAAAATCCTATCCCCTCCCAAAACGTCTCCCACAACCAAGAAATTGAACAGATGGGGGAGTATATTGCTGAAGAATTCAAGAAGGTAAAATTGAGTGTATCTACCTTTGAACTTCTAATGGTGCCTATCATTAGGAATGCCTTTTTTTAAATGATAAATAAGACCCCATCACAAGGGTTAGCTTAGGAAGAAGTCCCAGTAAAGGACTCTTTTAGTGATCAATCGAATGAACCAATTGTCAGGCAGATTTTTAATAGTAAGGTCAACCCACCAATAGGTCAACATGTAAATAGGTAGTCCGATAGGGTAGCTAATATGATATCAACCCAAAATAGGGGTAATGAGAAGGAAAAGATCCACGTCGCTCAGGTGGATGTTTTTGGAGGATTATTTCAAGGGAAATTTGAGACCCCTCCCTTTCTGACCACCATCTGTGTGTTCGGAAAGAACCTCCATAATTGCTTGCTAGATTCAGGAGCTTCAGTTAATGTCATGCCCTTAAGCATCTACAAGGCACTAGGAATCATGCCTACCCCTTCCTGGCAAAAGGTGATGCAACTTGATAAAACCAAAATCTACATAGTCGAGGAAATCAACAAGATACCTATGCAAGTTGTTGTTGATCCTCGGATCCAACAAACCATTGATATACAAGTGGACGATATCCCAGACACCTATGGCATGATCCTAAGAAGCGATTTCATGAGGGCATTGAATGGATATGCTGCCACTGATTACTCTCACATATGGCTTCCATGGAAAGGAATGCCTAATCAGATCCAGATTAACAAAGAACCACGGAAGAAGTTTATGATTACAGAGTACAACACAAATGAGGTGTTGTATGCTAAAACAAGTCAGCGAAATTATTCCCCAGTGGCTTACCGAAATGAGTAGGAATACCCTGAAGATGAAGAAACAAGTGAGGTTCTCCTCGTATTAGGTAGCCCACCTATTAATTTGGCCAACGTCTCTCAGAGCACTGAAATGCTCATAGAGCCCGACGATGAAGAACTAGAAGAGAGGGACGGCCTTAGACTCCTCAGTGGTTTCCAAGATTTCATGAAGAAGTGTGTGCATGACCAACTTAGTTTGGGAACCCAAATGAACTTCTAGGAACTCCTACTCCCTAATTGGTACAAGGTACATAATGCTGCTCACTCAGAATTTGACTATTGCTTGTGCCAGACAATAATTGAACACGTTAAAAGATGGGCTATCCCAAAGGAGAAAGTTGAGCCAGCATTGCATGAACAAACATATGCTACCTCCATAGTCCTGGAAGTGCCCCTCAAGGCGATGATCCCTTCTCTGAAAAAGGTCGGATCAGTTGGCCCTATGCCTGTGGATTCTCCTAGATTCTGGACGTTATGGTTTGATGGCTCTAAATCCAAGCACGGAGCTGGAGCCGGTTTCGAACTGATCAGTCCCAAAGGTAAATTATATTTCTCTGCCCGCAGACTATAGTTTTATTGTACTAATAACATGGCAGAATATGAAGCTTTGGTATAGGGCCTCTTGATGGCACAAAGAAAGAATGTTAAGATGCTCCAGGTGTATGGAGATTCGGAGTTAGTCATAAAGCAGGTCAGAAAGTTTTATTCCTGCTATGATCGAAGACTTACTAACTACCGACATTACGTTTGGGATTTTCTAGAAGGGTTGGATGCATTCAACATTCAGCTAATCCCCCGTGCTCAGAATTATACCACCAACGCCCTGGCATAGGCAGCGAGCACATTGTAGCCCTTGTCTGTATCTAGCCTAAAAAAAATTATGGTGGAACTCACTTCCATCCCATCAGTGCTAGATAATGTGGCCAACTTCCAAGTATTCAATGATGACACACATTTTGGAATTCCTCGCTAGTTCTGATGTGTTTTCCACGCAGATAATAAATGAGCTCGAGCCTCAAGAGGTGGAATTGGATATAGAAGGGCTCATCAACTTAAAAACTAACACCATCCCTAGGGGAATGGTTCAATTGGAGCAAATCTTCGACTTGGATCAGATCAGAGAACAAGATCAACAAGCCAAAGAAGATACTATCAGCGGTCAGTGTGATACCTACAACCTAGGAATGACTGAAAATGCCAAGAACGTGTTCGTAGATAAGGTATGTGCTCTCGAAGAAAGAAAGGGGATTATTGAAACATTACTCAAATATCATGATGTCATTTCCTAGAGCTATGATGATCTCAAGACATATGATACGTCGATTATCACGTACATTATTCCCCTTAGACAAGATATAAAGTCATTTCGGCAATGACAGCGTCAAGTCAATGCTTTATTAGAGCCAATCATTTACAAAGAAGTGCAAAAATTGTTGTCAGCCAGGATCATCTTTCCAGTCAAACACTCTACTTGGGTAGCGAACTTGGTCCCTATTAGAAATAAAAATGGAGAGATCAGGTTGTGTGTGGACTTCCGCAATCTGAACCGAGCATCAGAGAAGGATAACTATCCTGTACCTTCATTGGATGAGGTAATATAGGTAGTAAATGGATCCCAGATGATGTCCTTTTTGGATGGATACTCAGGATACAATCAGGTCATGGTGCAGTATGAGGATCGGCATAAGACAACATTCACCACCAAATGGGGAATGTTCAGGTATAGAAGAATGCCGTTTGGACTCATCAACGCTGGTGCCACTTTCTAGTAGGCCATGGATATCGCATTCAAAGACTTAATAGGCAAGTGCATAATCATCTACATGGATGATTTGATAGTATTTTCAAAGTAGCAGGGTGATCACGTCGTAGACTTATGCAAAGTCTTTGAAAGATGCCACACATTTGGGGTCTCCCTTAACCCAAAGAAGTGCATCTTCAGGGTCACTGAGGGAAAGCTCCTTCGACACGTCTTGTCAGAATGCAAAATCTCTATCAACCCCGAATGGACCCAATCTATTATGAAAATCCAACTGCCAAGTAGCAAGAAAGAACTAAAATCGTTCTTCGGAAAGATTAACTTCGTTCGAAAATTCATCACCAATTTCGCAGAAATCGTCAAACTCCTCAATGCCATGCTGAAACAAGATGCCAAGGTTGACTAGACTTCTGAGTCGAAGCAGGCTTTTGACAAGATCAAAAAAGCAATTGTTGATGCCCAGGTATTGGTCAGCCCCAATTACCTGAAACCCTTTTATATATACTCCTTTGCTTTTGATCACATCTGTGCTAGCATTCTGATGCAAAAGGATGATGAAGGAAGTGAGCACCTAATCGCTTTCATGAGTGCCCCTTTGAAAGATGCCGAACTTCACTATCATAACATAGAAAAAAGGCTTATGCCCTTGTTAAAGGAGTCAAAAAGTTCTGGCACTACATCTTGCACAACAAGGTTTTTGCCATAGTTCTAGACCCCTCAGTAAAGGTGTTACTTATGCAGAATGAGCTAGGCGAATGAAGGGAAAAGTGGATCACGCTGCTACAGGAATATGACATGGAGATCTAGCTAATGAAGTTGGTAAGAGGACAAGCACTCGCCTGAACAATGGCAGAGGTAGTTGTTGATGATATGCCCAAGCTCATGGTACAATAGTACCAGTTGGGGGACATCTCCCCAAGAGAGTGGTATGATGACGTAGTGTACTATCTGCTAAACCACAAGTGCCTACCCCATCTACAAGGAGTCCAGAGATGAGCTCTTAGATTGAAAAGCAACAACTATATGTTGCAGGGCTCTATCTTGTACAAGAAAAATCATGAAGGTATCCGTCTGCGATGCCTAGGAAAGGAGGAATTCATTCGCGTCCTTAAGGAATTCAACGACAAATTCAGAACGGGCCACGGTTCGGGATTATCAACCACGCATCAAATAGTGAGAGTTGGGTACTATTGGCCTACCATTTTCAAGGATGCTCATGGTCACATCCGTACCTGCCACATTTGCCAAATTGCTACCACTAGAGAAAGGAACGTTGTTGTTCTGCTACAACCTGTCCTAGAGGTAAGACCTTTTGCGCAATGGGGTCTCGACTTCATTGGTCTAGTAAGTCCTCCGTCGTCCATAGGACACAGGTATATTCTAACCGCTTTTGATTACTACACTAGATGGACAGAAGCAATAACTTGTAGGCAATGTACAACTGAAGTTGTGATCAATTTCTTAGAAAGTTTTATCTTAAATTGTTTTGGTTGTCCGTATGCTCTAGTATGTGATAATGGCCCTACATTTGCTTTGCTAAAGTTCACCAGTTGGGCCTTTGATTATGGTATCGCCCTCAAATTCTTCTCTAACTATTACCCTCAAGGCAATGGCCTTGCTGAATCCACCAATAAGAACTTGATCACGGTGATCAAGAAATTGTTAGATAGGAACCCCAAAGATTGGCATACCCAGCTTTGTTTCGCCTTATGGGCAGATCGTACCCGCCATAAGGCTGCCCTCAGAGACTCCCCATACCATCTAGTCTATGGTTTAGAACCCATCTTTCCCATACATTTGAAAATCCCAACCCTCCAGTTCATTAATGAATTTTATGAAGGAGGAGACCGCAGAGAAGCTCGTCTCGCTGAGCTACTGCACCTTGAAGAAGTATGAGACCATGCAATAAATTTTTTTTCCAAGCATCAGGGCATAGTCAAAAGATGGTTCAACCATTGAGCCAAAGTCAAAGCCTTCTACATTTCTGATCTGGTCCTCTACTGGGACAAGGCCCATGAAAAGAAAGGGGAACACAACAAATTTGACAAGCTTTGGCTTGGCCCCTTTCAGATTGCTGAAATCCTTGGAGATAATGCTTTCCGTCTAAAGGCTCTCACTGATGAAGACGTCCCATTGCCTGTCAGTGGGTAGCACCTCAAGCATTACTTCCAAGCCTAACCTCCCACGAGCTATCAGTGTAAGTACTTGTACATAGGTTAAGGTAGATTTCTTGCTTTGCCCTTTGGTTTTGTTTGCCTTCTCGGCCATTTTGTTGTAATTTTGGAAGAGTTCCCCTGCTCTGTTGTGGTGGTCATGCTTGGTCCGATGAATGGTTGCCTTGTTGTTCGCTTTCATACTGTTTCTTTAGATAAGCCCTCATTCCCTACTACTACCCTCTGAAAGCTCCTAAGTACTGGTTTTCAACTTTCAAACTATGCACTAACTTAGGATGGCTACCTGTTTGAATCCCTGCTCTTATCATGAAACACACGAAACAAATTTAAGATATTTCCAAGGAATAGTATGGTGATCGTTGGGAGGCAGAGATAAGTGAAAAATCTAAAGTATGTTCCAGTGACCACTGCGATTCTCAAGCCCATTGTGAACTTCGCTGTTCGCACGGTTGACAAAAAAAGAAAGAAGAGAAAGTGCTAAAGGAAAATATCGAGCACAAGCAATAAATCAATTGCCAAGAACAACCGTATGGGTGTGTGAATATCTCTACCAGGGCTATGGACTCCTGGCTGGTAGTAGAGCTATGTTCGTGAGATCATAGCAATAACTTTGTCGGGGCTATGGATGCCTAACTAGTAGCGGAGCAATGTCCAGGTTACTTTTGGGATTAGATGAACTACGTATCCTACCTCCTCCAACCAATGGTTACTCGTACTCTCCTCGAGGAGCGGAAATGAATTCACAATGCACACACACTTCCATGATAAATCTTTGGTTCAATTCAATCCTACCTTCCTTAAACTATTCTCAGTTCAACTTTGAAAATTGTTTTGGGTCTGCGAAATCAGAGATCATGGGTTCAAAATGAATATTTATCTTTAGAACACCGGGAGTGTTCTCCCAGCGGAGTCACCTTTTGTTGTGCCCATTTTGCACACACACCCCATTCAAAACGGGGACCCTCTTTTCCCTTTGAACCCTTATGGGCTCTTTCTTTCTTATTTGCTTCCCCTCATTTTGTGTGCCCATTTTTATGTCTTAAGAAGGTTGGTGCGCTTGCCGATGCAAAATTTTAAGCTCGACGAAAGTCCCTTTTTGTCAAAATTGCTAAGTTTTGGGTAACTCGGGTTTTCCCTGTCAGAATGCCATTTTGAAGTCTATGGCAGTTTCCAGATTCCCTTCTCCAGATTTCGCCTTCCAGGTTTCCCTTTCTGGATTTCCTGTTGAGTTCTGCGGTTTCGACGGTGGATTCTGGACGGCTTTTCGGAACTCGGACCTTGGACCTCCTACCGCCCCTACATTTTTCAAATCCACCAACTCCACCTACCCTGTACGATGAATTTAATGCTGCATTAATGGGTATTTTCAGCTATAAAATCAAGTTTTCCAGTCGTCATTGTCAAAAGCTTGAGCGATTAAGAAGATTGGAGAACTCCCAATGCCTAGACTTTTCTTCCACCTCAGAATTCGAGTGTTTTTCTATCAACCCTCGCTCATCTGGAAACCTGTTCTTTGGGATCTTGAGGTAGGTTTTCCGTCCGCGCACCATCCTTTTGTTTTTCGTAAAGTTTCACATTTTTGTGGGTGAAAATCATAAAATGGGTTTAAAACTAAGTAAATTCATGCCTCCCGCACAAAACCCATGTTTTTAAAATGTGAAAATCGATCTTCAGACCACCTAAAATTCAATTCAGAACTTGGTCGTGCCGTGGCTATTCTTCGGAATAGCGTCGGTGCCACCCGGGCTCGGGTCTTCCCGTGGTCATCCACCACCTTCTCCTAATCGAAATCCTCAACAAATCTCTTGCCTCAGATTTCAGCTTTTGTAATACCCCTCTCGGGATTCCATTGCATCCTCGCCATTTCAAACGGCCTAGTCTGAGCGTCCCCCGACCAATGGACCCCAGACCCTCGAAGTCCGTTTAAACTCAAAAAATATCGCCATCTTGCCATATTCACCCTTCCCTTGGAATCTTTGTTCCAAAATTCTATCCCACCTTCACTGTTCTAAATATCCTTCATCTTATGGCTTTCCGGATATCGTTTCTTGACCGTAAAATCATCTTTCGGTTGAAGTCCTCGACAAATTTCTATTTCAGACTCGCGCCTTCGGAATTCCCTTCCCGGGATTCCATTGTGTCATTGCCGTTTCAAACAACCTCGTCCGAATGTCTCCCCGGCTCTTGGACCCCGGTCTGTTGTTTGTCGAAACCTAAATCTTGGCCCTTTCCTCCAACCTTTCATCTGGATTTCAAACTCCAGAATTCCCTTCTCAAATTTCTATTACCTCTGCACCATTCTAAACGGCGATCTCAGGACAACTTCTTGACCTTCGGGTCTCGGTGTTCCATTCACCATCTGACTATCCCGAATGCTGACCACTTCCGAGGAATGCCTCCTGGATTTCCTCCCCTGAATTTTCGTTTCTTTTCTACTGTCCCCAATGGTCGGCCATTAGCTGCTTCCCAGCAACGACAACCTAAGACCCGGATTCCGACGCCCAGATTTCCGTTTCCTCTACGCCGTTCTAGATGGCTTCCTTGTAGGTGATATCCGAACTGCCAAATAAGGTATCAGATGACCTCAAAATCCAAAATGGATTTTGACCCACTTGATAAAATCAGGTTTTCCTTTCGCTCCAACCTTTAATCTTCAAATCCAACCTCGAGAAATGCCTATGGGAACTCCATTCTCATTGTGCCCTTTCTAATGATATTTTGCCAAGGGAATTCCGGCCTAGGTACTCCAGATTGTTTACATTGCCTTCTAACGATGAATTATCCAATTTGCATAGTTATTAAATATCAATCATAATTGTCAAACTAATCTGAATATGCAGGGATTTGTCGATGGCCGTTTTGACAAGTTCATCGATGCTAATTCGAGTCTTTTGTGCAGAATTTATGGAACCCGACACAGAGATTTCCAATGCTCCCAAGAAAGGAAAAGGAGAAGCCAAGCCACCAAGGGGCAAGGAGGACAAGGACCTGATGAAATAAAAATTCTAGGGAGTCTCAATTCAATCTAGAATCACTACCCTGTGGAGAGATGTCTCGGATACCAACATCAGATAGGTCGATGTTGATGAATTCACATAGAGGGTCAGAATGAACCCAAAAATAGCAAACGCCGGATTAATAAAGAGTAGTGGACTTGGCAAAGTCATAGGTTTCCCACCAGCCTTAGTGGCCCTAAAATTGGTAATGGCATGCACAGAGGCATATCAACTAGATACTAGAACCATTGTGTACCATGACGGGAATATCCTTGCCGATATGTCTCTGTCAGGCATAACAGAGACCTTCCACATTCTTGCGTTTGAGACCATGGAGGTCCCCACCAAGGAATAATGCACACAGTTGTGGGAACATGATCCCTTGGGATGCAAGAGGCTAATCAACCAGTACTCGTTGACAGACAAATGAGGTAGTGCTGGGAAGCTTCCTCAAGAGCTCTTCCACAGCGACTTCTTCAAGGACAACCATGACCTTGTAACTCTTCTCAGTCGGGTCATGGGCCTCCAAAACACAATTTTCTTTCAGGAATGGATGTTATATTTCATAGAATAGATTCTCCATGGTAAGGGCACCGCCTTCTATTGGGGTGAAATAATCAGCGACTGAATCTACGAGCAGTTTACCACCATGAAGAAGACCAACAAATTCTTCATGACCTCCAGCTTGGTATATTCTCTCGCCAATCAGCGACATTATCAGGGGTTGACAATGATGCCCAGTGATCCATTAAGGCTAGAGCTTAAGCACTATGACAAGTACCCCCAATTACAATTCCAAAATTTTAAAAGAGATTATTGTAGGGTAAACGATGCGTTCATTGCTCACGTTATCCAATCTGTGGGGGGTGATTTTCATAGGAGAACATCCCATAGTGCCAGGGTCATTCTCAAGCAGTATGCCTTCTGGTACATTCAGTTCCCAAGGTTTACATGTATACGAGCTCAGGGATTCACCGAGAGACCAAACAAGCTGCCCCGGTACCCAAATGATTGGATCATTCTCTTGGAGCTTAGTCGGCAGTTATGACACGTTCATAGTCTCTTGAGCAGGAAGCATTTGGCAGGTCCTATGTATCCCATGAACCTAGGCTAGGGGATGTATAAGGTTCACACCTCCGAGTGCGCAGGATACTCGAAAAAGGAGTTGGCAAAGTATAACTTTGAGCAATATACAACACGGCCCCAAATAGAACCTTATGGTCATGTAAGAAAGGTGCTGGGACATGAGTATGCCCACCTCCACAACATTAAGGACTTTTGGGCCAATTGCAGGGATGATCTTGACGTACGATTGCGATAATATATGTGCATGATCGTCATCTATGTGCAAAGGGTGAACCTATGTCAAGTCCTTGATCAACTAGAAGAGGAAGAAGATATAGTTATGGACCCCAGATACGATGCAGTTGCCAACTTGCCGCTGCCTGCAATTGACTGGAGTGAGCAAGAGCTAAATGATTTCAGCATACTCACTAGACCCGTGGAAATCCGAACAAGGGCATGGATCGATAAGAATGTGACCCAGTTGAAACAACAAGGGGTCATTCTAACATTCACCGAGCTTGCAAGTGAGCACGTAAGTGAGCCAAGTGGCTCCGGGGGTGGAGCAGCCACCGCTACGACTAACAAAACATCCAAGACCCCACCATCACTAAAGACCAAGAAAAGGAAGGAGGCTAGCGAACAGCTTCCTAAACCAAAGGTATATGCCCGTAAGGCTTCTGAGCCTGAACATTCCAAGAAAAGGAGGAAAACAACTGGTAGGGTGGAGATGGTTGTACCAACCAAGGGTCCATCCCTTGGGATCGGAGGATCAAGATCTAGCTCACCAAGGTCACTCTCTGCCATTATTACTGCTACTGCTACCTCCCCTATCCCTCATGCTTCTCTTACGGCCTCTGCTTCCTTCTCACCTAGAGTGGATATCTTCATTCACCTTGCTCCTACTCCTCCAGTGTTGCAAGTTATTCCTATGGACTCATCATCTACCACCACCTCGCTAATGTCCTCTTCATCCATGTCTCCTTCTCTTCCTTCCATTTCTACTGCCACAATGCCTACGCTTAGCCTTCCCGAGTCTTTTGTAAAGTATATGCATAATGTGTCGTTTGAGCGTTTCGGGATGCTAACCAATCCAATAGTCTAGGATGCAATAGCTCAGGCTATGGCCTCTTCTCCAACGGCATCCCCCTCCCTTGAATCACAAAAAATGAAAGCAACCATGTAGATCTCAGATGAGCGCGAGCAACAATAGCTAGAGGCTGAAGGCACCTGAAGACGAAGAGTTCGAATATCATGAACACCCCTTGTTCAAGCGTCGAGAGATTGATGACATAGCCTATGAGTCTTGTAGTGAGGGCAGTGAGGACCTCGACGTTGAACTGATCCAAGAGTCCAATGATCCCAGGCTCGATGTAGAATCGGACAAACAGCTCAAGGAAATCAAAGATAAGGAGGCTGAATACCAACTGGTGTGGGAAGAAGAGATTTCTACTCTAGAAATGGAAGGTAATAGGTCTCCAATTGAGGGACATGGCCAGACCCCAGAGCATGATGAGGAAATGTTCCTCCATGAGAACAAATAGGGAGAGAGCTCTGAGAAGCATCATGATTCTCTAAACGAGGAGGAAGATACTGAAAAGAAAGATTCACCCAGGGAGCAGCTGCACACCAAGTCCCTCGTTGAGCATGAAATAATCAAACAAGGCTCTAAAAAAGAAAAGGCCCTTGTCATTAGAACCATCGAACTTGAGAAGGAGGGCGGCGGAGCTCAAAGTGAACCACCAAGACAGGAATCCCAAACGCCCGACTGGTTGCAAAGGCAACTCAAGGAAAAGACTCCCACCTTAAAAGATCCTAAAGCGAGGTTGGAAGCCATCATGGCAGAGCGCAGATGAGCACCAAAAAGGCTAAGAAACCAAAGGTTAGGTCAAAAGTGACCATGGATGTCTCAGGATCAAGGGTAGTGAAAATAGCAATGCCGATGATTGGAGAGCAAGGCATAACTTATAACATCTCCACCATCGACTTAGGAGTGGCCACAAGGGAAAAGAAGTTTGAGCATCTCCAGGAGTCGGTCACCATAGTAGTGCACCTTATCCAACAGGATAAGGTCTCAAAAGAAGAACTTAAGGAGCAGGTGGTGGACCTAATAACTTATATTCAGCAGTGGTCATCTCGAGATGAGCAACCTACAACATCATCGGCCCCACCTTAGTTGTTGTCCCAGGAGCAGATTAAGAAACTTGAAAAGAGGTGGAACCTGGAGAAGACTACGAAAAACTGGTTCCAACAGGTCTTGGACATGGGGAACACCGGCATCAACTTGGCTATTCGGGCAACAAATAGGTTCCTGGAAGTTCAGAAGACTCTCAAAGACACAAGGCAGATTTGTGAGAGGTTCCCAAGGAAGTACGAGTCGACCTACCCAAAGATTGAGGCCATAATCATGTTGCCAAGTGATGTCTAGGAAAAGGAGCTTGCCTTCAAGGATGATGATCATTGGTTGGTTGACACCTAGAGAAGGGATTTCGATCATCAAAAGAGAAGGCTCGAGTAAGTATTGGAGAGGATTGTATCAAATATTGAATGGGTGAGAGATTCCAGAGAGGAATGTGCTCGATACCTCAAAGTGATGACGGAGTATGAGCTACCTAAGGGCAAGATCAACCCAGAGAATATAAAGCCCTACTTTGTAAAGATCATGGAAGGTGGAATGTCCATCGAGGTTACAACTGAATTCATGTGCTTCACTACCAGAGCCTTTGCGTAGTCAGAACTTTTTAGAGAAAATGTTGCTAAGTATGAGGACGACTGGAAGAAGCTAGGCAAGAATTCCTAGGAATGGTCTTACCAAATTTTGAAATCCGACATCATGGAGGTAGATAAGTTTTAGTCCCTGATCTTAAGCTTCATGGATTATGCTGCATTGAAGAAGTGAGAAGGCAATCCCGTCAGTGATGATGAGTTCCTTGAAGAGTAGATATAGCAAAGGGCAAATGGCTAAAAGACAAATTTGCTACAGTACTGTCACTAGATGATGAAATAGGGAAGAAACAAGAAATTAGCCATAAATGTAATATATTTGGGGGTAGGTGAAACCCTAATGTAAAGTGAATCTTGACCACACAATAGAATCAAATCTTGGCAACTCATTTTGTGTTTTGAAAACTATAAATAGGGCTCTCCTCCTCTCATTTTAAGAGAGTTGAGTTGTTGCAAAGATATGTTGCTGAGGATATAATAGAAACTACAGTCATTTTCTGGTGTATTTCTTGTTTCCTCCACATGTTCCATGATTCTTCTCCCTTTTAGTTATAGCTTTACTTTAAAATGTTTTTCTATTTTAAGTGCTTTAGATTAGACTTGATAGATTTAGTATGATATCTCTGATATTGGATATTACTACTATGTTTATACTCTCCTTGTCCATACTTTTGGTCATTTGCTGAAGGTAGATGGCTATGCAAAGTTAGTCTGGACTTTAACTTCATTGTTGCTCATTGAATCTCATCTTTATTCACTTTCCCATAGCGAATGAATGGTGAATATCTGCAGTCCTTAGAAGATAGCACATGTTTCATAATATTGTGAAAACTCTAATTAAGTGAAATTTTGTTCAAAGGAAACTGTCCATAGTAGGAACCTCCATTATCACTGTTCATTGGTACTTAGAGGTACGGGAAACATCTTCCTTCCTCACCCTTTCCTTTTTTCCTTTTTTTTAAGAAGCAACTTGTGTTAAGATTCGTTGCACATTGTAAAGCCAAATCTGATGAAACAATGGAGTCTAATACTGCTTCCTGAATCTGCAGCAAAGCATAGTAATTCCAAATCCATAAAACTCCATTTGTTGACATAATTCCTAGCGTTAACCAAGTAATACCACCTTGTGATTCCAACAAATTGCATAAATCAACTGAAATATTCCAAGCCTCGTCATGACCTGACACCCAAGAGACCTTGGGATAGTGTTCTACAATTTGATTGTGGAATATTGTCTTTGAAGAGAGGTAAGATGCCATGTATTACCTATGTTGTGAAGTGCATAAAAACACCATCAATAGGTATCCTAAGAAATGATGTAGCAACAGATTCCCCTTGGTCACTATAATAGAAAATATTCAAACCATGGAACGTAGATGTTTCCCAGCTAGACACATCCCCCAGAAGTGATGACAGTGGTCCTAGCTTACCCTATGTAGACAAGTGTCACCTCTTGGAGGAGGAAATTAAAACATGTGGTGACATTTGGCAGCTTGGTGTTCACTTTGATCCTTTTAATGAAGACTTTCTAAGGGGATACATGGCAGTAGTTTGTGGCTCATGGTTCATTCTCCCCTCCCTTTGATGAAATATTGCATCGAGAAGACATGTAGCAGCATGCCTACTATCGGCACCTTCTGTGAGGTCCACCAAAATTTCATGCGAACGAAGGCTACGTGGTAGGCAAGTGGGGCACAACTAGAAAATGAAGGGAGGCAATTGAAAATAACCCATGGTAAAGACACGTGGAGGCACAATGGGGGCCGATTGAGAAGTGAAGGGAAGAATCCCTTTGGATATCACTGAGAAACCACCTAGAAGTCACCTATAGATTATAGAAAAATAAGGTCGCTAAAAGGATAAGGGAAGCAAATTGAGCATATGAGGGTCGAGTCCACACTTAGCAAAACACAAAAAATATAACTCGAAGGGAGCTCGAAGAATTTTATATTCACAGATTTTGGTGACTACCAAAGGCATTTCACCTGCAGAATGAGGAACCCAAATTTATCTCTAGCTTGTAGAATAGAGCCTTATCCATAGGGCAATAGAGTCAGATTCTAGAAAAGAGGTTCCTAGATGTTCAACCAATTAGCCTCGAATGGTCTCGATACATCATGTAGATTCTCCTGCGCTCTGCCTAGTTGAGCATTTATTTTGTAAGGAAACACCTCATGTAAACTGACCCTTGACTTACATTGGAAAAGCAGTCATGCAATCAAATGAATGACACCTTTAATGTCTGTTGTGGTAGGAGGTTGGCTGAAACTCTAGAAAGCGGTTGGGTCCTACTCTTCAAAATTTTCCAATATTTTCTCAGTTGTGGAGACTGACTTATCCTCAAGAAATGGGGATGGCATGCCCATCTCAGTTAGCTGGGAGAAATTTTCCCGCATCCTATCCATAGTTTGGTTCAAGGTAGCTACACAATATTTAGTATGAAGGATGGTTGAGTGGTAGTGGATGAATTTATTTTTAATCTTGGTAGCAAAATTCTGATCCTCGATCCATGCCTTTGCTAAGTTTTCATCAAAGACCATTTATATCTTTCTTAGCAAACTCTTTGCCTCAGGAACCCTTTCTATGATGAACCACAGGAGTTGCTTAATTGTTTCATGAACCTCCCCATACAATTTTGTTGCTATTGACATGAATAAGAGTATTGGTTATAGTGTAAGGGAGAAGGCCTTAACCTTTTCCCAGTAAAAAATATATAGCTATTGAGCTACTAGGATGAGGTTCGACTAAGCAACAAGGACTTGGGGAACACTTAGAAGGGAAATCTCTACATACGTCGAGTGAACATCCTCTCTCAATTTTGCAATTCTCTTGTTTACAGATGCAAGCTGCCCCTCGATGTTACTTAGCTCCTTGGACTAGTTATACTAAAATTAACTCTTGGTTATTGAATTTGTTTATAGGAAAATATTTGTCTCCTGAAGCTCTCTTTCTAATTGGGCCTTTTGCTTCTCAAAATCGGCCTCCTCTTGCATATATTTCTCAAATTAAGCACGTTGTTGTTTAAAATCATTATCCTTTTGTTGCATTTCCTGCTCCGCCAAGGTTAACTGGTTATGATAGTCTTGGTTAATCTTCCACAACACATCGACCAAGGTGAGGTCAATAGATTGGAACTTTTCTAGTTCCTCTTGAAGACTGTTCTATTCTACCTCTTTCATTTGTGCCCTTTCTGATAAGTGCACCATATCTGCCTCCATCACCTTTTCCTTTCCTTGTAGGAACTCGACTCTATCTTTCACAAGTCTCAACTCCTCTTCTTTCTATTTTAGTTGGCGACCACACTTGAGGAAGTTCGTGGTCACCACCCGGTACATTTCTTCCATGACTTCAACCTTATCTTGTGGTTGGGTTGCTCTCAGATCAAGTCCCATGACATACATGTTGTAATCATCTGACAACATATCCCCTTGTCATTTGACAACATTTGGATATGTGGTGGCGAAATTAAGAATTTTTTCCACTTCATGAAAAACAATATACACCTTTGGCTTTGCCGCACTTTTGTTATCCTTTGCTTTTCACTTTTTGACCATGAGGGCTTGTGCTTCCTTTGTATCATAACCTTGTGCTATAAATTGGGATGGTGACTGAACTCGACCACCTACAAAAGTTGCATAGGGAGGTATAAAGAAAGGGAATTTTAGGGTAGTGGCTCCGAGCACTTTCCTTTTAGGGCGAATGAAAGTCTACGGGGAGAAATTGGGAATTTTCTATAGTTCAATCTGTGAAGTGGTGGGAGAACTCATTGGTTGTGTTGAGAAATGATGCCTCAATTACCAGCTTGAACCTCTTTGAAATAAAGACTTGGCAAAAAATTCTTTTTCTCTGCCTTTTCCGCCATACCGCGGTGGTCATCTCTTTGTTCTGGCAGTACCGCAGTGAAGGGTTTGTTGGTTACCACCATACCATGCCCAGTTATTTTCTCACCATGGTGGCCACAGCATCGAGCCTCTCCTCTATCTGGCGATTACTGCCATACCGCGGCTAGCCAGAGGGCTGACCAGGGTGGCTGTGGTAAACCCGCCTGCGGCTAGCCTAGCGGTTATCACCATACCGTGGCTAGCCAAAGGGCTAACTGCAGTGGCCATGGTAAAGCCACCTACGGCTAGCCTGGCAGTTACTACGGTACCATGGTCAGCCAAAGGGCTGAACGCGGTGGCCACGGTAAAGCCACATACAGCTAGCCTAGCAGTTATCATAGTACTGCGGCTAGCTAGAGGGTTGACCATGGTTGTCATGGTAAGACCGTCAGTGATTAGGCTGATGGTTACCACTCTACTGCAGGGTGGCCTCTCAGCCCCTATAGTAAGACCATCAGCTATCCCTCTGACTGGTACCAGCATACCATAGGGTGAGCTCGAGAGGGTTGTGGTAGCACAGTAAACTAAATGGCTAGCTCGGTATGCTTACCGCCATACCACAGGGTGAGCTCGGGTGGACCACGGTAGCGTGGTAATGACCGTGGGGAGCTCAGTCAAGCTCGACGACCGGGTTGACTGAGTTGGAATTGGTGTTAGAGCCCGACAGTGAATAAGATGAGGACACGTCACTTTGTGTCGTGTGATTATTGGCTAGAGGCCAATGTAGTAATTGCAGCAGGTGCAGGTCAACTCGAGGGTGGAAAATTTGAACCCGATTTGGGTGAAGGCTTTAATGCTTGGGTGGATTGATGCAGGAAAATTTGTATGGGCTGATTTGTGGTGTGATTTGAATCTGACATGATTTGTACCTGACATCGACAGTTGACTATAAGAGTTTGAACAATATGTTAAGAAGAAAGAACATTGTAATAGTAAGAATTAGAGTGTACTGCGGTGAGTTGAAGAGAGAAGTCTGTGATTTGTATATAACTATTTTTTGTTACTGTAATACAAAATAGTCTTGACTTTGTGTGTTGGGTTTTTCTACTTGAAAAGCTTTTCCCATGTATATCTTGTGTCAAATGTGGATGCTCATTCTCCGTGTAATACTTATATTTTACTTGCATGTATTCATCTTAAATAATTTTGTGAAGCTATTAGAATTGGTTTATGCTTTACTCCTTTGTTGTATTAGTGTTAAGGGAATGTATTCTGCACTATTGGGTCTCTAGATCCATGCATGTTTTTCCCTTCAAGTGGTATCAGAGATTGGCCAGTTGTGTTATCCATCTAGGAGAGATTTTTTTTTGTGCTGATACTATTTCAGTGGGAGTCTTGCATTGTTTGAACTTGTTTATGTTTGAGATGGCGAGTACATCTAGTAGAATTGATATTGAAAAATTAAATGGCAATAACTTTGAGCTATGGAAACTCAAGATAGAAGACTTGCTTGTGGATAGAGACCTCTGGATTGTTGTCTCTAGAACTAAGCGACAAAGTACAACACAAGAAGCTCAGGATCTTGCTGATAGGAAAGCAAGAGGTTTGATAAGACTAAGTCTTGCCGATTTTGTACTCCTAAACGTCCATGAGGAGTAGTCTACAGCTTCATTGTGGAAGAAGCTTTGTGATATTTATTAGGGAAATTCCCTAGTAAATAAGTTATTCCTGAGGAATAAGTTATACTCCTTGAAGATGGATGAAGGTGCATCTGTTGCAGACCATCTGAACTCGTTTAATATGAGTGTCACTCAGCTGGCATCTGTAGGTGTAAATATTGAGGAGGAGGATCGTTGCATGCTCTTGTTGTGTTCGTTACCTGATAGTTGGGATCATCTTGTGATGGCCATTGGAAGCACTACTGTTGCTTTCAAGATGGAAGATGTAGTTGCCTCATTTCTATTTGGAGAGATGCAGAGCAAGTCTTCAGAGATGGCCAAAGAGGTTCTTGATGTTCAAGGTAGACCAAAGGAGAAAGGCAAGAAGAAAGACAAGAAGTGAAAATCTAAATATGCAGGGAGATCAAAGTCTCCTCGTAAAAAGTTCAAGGTGAGATGCTAGAACTGTGGGCAACCTGGTCATACTAGAAAGGACTACAAGGAGAAGAAGAAGAAGAATTCTTTTGACAATGAATCTTCTCAAAGTGATGCAGATGCCTTTATTGTTGCAACCTTGACAACTCAGGCATCGGATGATGTTTGTCTTGTTGACTCAGGTGATTCTTCTCACATGACATCCAATAGAGAATGGTTCTCTAAATATAAGAATTATGATGATGGAAAGGTATACTTGGCAAGTGATTCAACATTGGAGATAGTTGGCAGAGGGAGAGTCAGAATTCAGTTTCCTGATGGGAGAGTCAAAGGTGTTGGTGGTGTACTTCACATACCAGGTCTGGCTCAAAATCTTCTTTCTGTCAGTAAGTTAAATGATGTTGGTGTAGAAGTTTCTTTTTCTAGTAAGGGGTGTAAAATGGCTAGAGGTACAATGATGTTGGCTAAGGGTGTTCATACTGGCACTTTGTACAAGCTGGATGCACGTCTTGTTCTTTGTAACAATGTCTCTATAAATTCATGTAATGTTGCACCTATAGAGAAAGATGAAGACTCTTCTCTAGCTGCAAATTCTATGGAGGTAAAACTCCTAGCCATGGAGACTATGCTATGGCATTATCGACTTGGTCGCATTGGTGAGAAAGGTTTAAAAATCTTGTAGAAGGGCTTGATGATTGTAACCTTGAGTTTGATTTTTGTGAACATTGTATCTATGTTAAATAACATTGTGTTTTTTTAAATTCTAGTCCTCACAAATCTTCTGGTATACTAGATTATATTCATTCTAATGTGTTTGGTCCATTTAATGTTCCTTCGTTATCGAATTCTAGATATTATGTTTCTTTTATTGACAACTATTTAAGAAGGGAATTCGAATACTTCATTAAAAGTAAATCAGAAGTGTTTAGTCGGTTTAAAGAGTTTAAATTTTTGGTAGAAAATCAGACTAGAAGGAAAATTAAGTGTTTCAGGACAGACAATGGTGGTGAATTCTGTTCTGCAGATTTCGAGAGGTATTGCACTGATCATGGAATTAAAAGGCACAAGAGAACACCTTACACTCCACAGCAAAATGGAGTTACTGAAAGGTTAAATAGGACACTGATAGAAAAGGCAAGGAGTATGCTGAGTAGTGCTGGTCTAGAGAAAAAGTTCTAGGCTGAGGTTGTTGCTACAACATGCTATTTGATAAATAGATCTCCCTGTTCAGCTCTTGTTGACATGACACCTTTGGAAGCATGGTCTAGTAAGAAGCCCTCTTTGAGGCATGTCCGTGTGTTTGGCTGTGAGGAATATGTCTATATGCCAAATGAAAAGAGATCTAAACTGAATAAGAAGGCTGTGAAATGTATTCTCATCGGCTATGGAGTTGGTGTGAAAGGATACAAGCTTTGGAACCCTATTACTATGAAGGTTTTGTACAGAAGAAGCGTGATATTTCATGAGCTAAAACCTTCAGTAAGTGGTCAGTAGCTTGGGACAAATCAGAGTGACAAGAAGAACAAGGATGCAGTTGAAATTCTCCAAACTCCAGAAAGGGAAGAGTTGCATGGTGTACCTAAGACTAAAGAGAGCTCACGCAGCTCTAGGAGTTCTGATGATGAAGAACAACCTTAGCCTGTAAGAAGATCCACTCAAAAAAAAAGGCAACCTGGTAGGTATGGTTTCTCTATGTTAGATTCAAATTGTGTTTATGCTTTAATTACCAATAGTGATGAGCCTAGGACTGTCAAAGAAGAAATCAACATGGCTGATTCAAAGTCTTGGCTGGAAGCCATGAATGAAGAAATGGATTCTTTGAAAAAGAATGACACCTGGAATTTGGTACCACTGCCTAAAGGGCGAAAGCCTGTTGGCTATAAGTGGATATTCAAAAAAAAGACAACTCTTGATGGCAGTGTTGAGAAGTATAAGGCTAGACTGGTTGCAAAAGGTTTTTCTCAAATTGAGGGAATTGATTATGGAGAGATTTTTTCCGCTATAGCAAAGCTGACATCCATCAGATTTCTTTTGTCTTTAGTAGCTATATATGATTTTGAAATTGAGCAGATGGATTTGAAGACAACATTTCTCCATGGTGATCTGGAAGAAGAGATTTACATGTCCCAGCCTGAGTATTATGTTGAAAGAGGTAAAAAAAATATGGTTTGCAAGTTAAATAAATCTCTTTATGGTTTAAAACAATCTCATAGAATGTGGTACCAAAAATTTGACATTTTTGTGTTGTGAATTGGGTTTCTGAGATCAAAGTCTGATCATTGCATTTATTATAAATCTGAAAATGATCGTGTGCTTGTTATCACCCTGTATGTGGATGATATGTTATTTGTTGGAAATAGCAAGACTATGATTTCTGACCTTGAATCTCAATTTTCTGTAAAGTTCAAGATGGAAGATTTTGGTGCAGCTAGGTACATTATTGGAATGAAGATTACCAGGGACAAAACAAGCAAAAAGATTTGGGTCAGTCAGAGTAAGTATGTGAGGACAGTTCTGGAGAGGTTTTGCATGGATGACTACAAACAACTTGTTGTTCCAATCATGCATGGAACTAAGCTGTCTGTTGAAGACTGTCCAAAGTCTATTACTGAGATGGAGGACATGACCAGTGTGCCTTATGCAAGTGTTGTTGGCAACTTGATGTATGCTATGGTTTGTACAAGACCAGACATTGCCCAAGCACTTGGAGCTCTAAGCTGATTTATGGCAAATCCAAGAAGATCACATTGGGATGTTGTGAAGAGAGTTTTCACGTATTTGAAGGGGACTTTAGAATTTGCTTTGTGTTATCATGGAAATATGGTTGCATCACATAAATCTCTCAACATCCAAGGTTATGTTGATTCAGATTGGGTAGGGGACATTGACAGCAGGCGATCCACCAGTGGATACACTTTCATGCTTAATGGTGGAGCTATCAGTTGGATGAGCAAGCGATAGGATGTAGTTGCTTTATCCACAATAGAGGCAGAGTACATGGCTGAAAATCATGCTTGTAAGGAAGATGTTTGGCTAAGGCATTTATGTTCAGACATTGGATTTGATGCTGGGCAGATTACAATCTGCTGTGATAGTCAGAGTGCCATTTTTTTGGAAAAGAATCTGACTTTTCATGCTAGGACCAAGCACATTGATGTGCAGTATCACTTCATGAGGGACATGGTTGAAGATGGCAGGGTTAGTCTAGAAAAGGTGGACACCTTGAAGAATATTGTAGATGATTTGACAAAGCCTGTGAGTACAGAAAAGTTCAGATGGTTTTCATAATTGATGGGCCTTGGGGCCTATGACAGACAGTGATTTTTCCTTGGCATGGAGGAAGCTGGTAATCTTTGTCAAGTGGGAGCTTGTTGAGAAATGATGCCTCAATTAACAGCTTGAACCTCTTTGAAATAAAGACTTGGCAAAAATTCTTGTTATCTGCCTTTACCGCCATACCGCATGTAGTTATTTTCTCACCATGGTGGCCATGGTATCAGGCCTCCCATCTGTCTGGTGGTTATTGCCATACCCTAGCTAGCCAGAAGGCTGATCGCGGTCATCACAGTAAAGCCGCATGTGGTTGGCCTAGTGGTTACCGCCATACCGTGCCCTGCCAAAGGGCTAACCACGATAAAGCCGCCTATGGCTAGCCTGGCAGTTAGTGCGGTACTATAGCCAACCAAAGGGTTGACCGCGATGGCCATGATAAAGCTGCCTATGGCTAGCTTGGAAGTTACCACGGTGGCTATGGTAAAGTCGCCCGCAGCTAGCCTGGTGGTTACCATGGTACCATGGACAGCCAGAGGGCTGACCGCAGTGGCCATGGTAAGACCG
The DNA here is from genome assembly GCA_007115665.2 of Sequoiadendron giganteum. Lineage (NCBI taxonomy): Eukaryota > Viridiplantae > Streptophyta > Pinopsida > Cupressales > Cupressaceae > Sequoiadendron > Sequoiadendron giganteum. Next base: position 91,063,373 of record CM021107.1, read on the forward strand.
TCAATGGTCAGGCTAAAGGTTACCGCTCTACCGTGGGGTGGCCTCTCAGACCCCATGGTAGCACGGTAGGACCATCAAGGGTCCCTGTGACCGATACCACCATACCACAGGGTGAGCTTGGGAGGGCCGCAGTAGTGAGGTAAACTAAATGGTGAGATCGATATGCTTACCGCCATACCACAGGGTGAGCTCGAGTGGACCACGGTAGTGCAGTAATGACTGTGGGGAGCTCGGTCAAGCTCAATGACTGGGTTGACCAAGTTGGACTCGCTGTTAGAGCCCGACAATGAATAAGATGGGGACACGTGGCTTAGTGTTGTGCAATTATTGGCTAGAGGACAATATAGTAATTGCAATAGGTGTAGGTCAACTCGAGGGTGGTAAATTTGAACCTGATTTGGGTGAAGGCTTTAATGCCTAAGTGGCTCGATGCATGAAAATCGGTATGGGCTGATTTGTGGTGTGATTTAAATATGACATAATTTGTACCTGACATCACCAGTTGACTGTAGGAGTTCGAACTGTATGTTAAGAAGAAAGAACATTGTAATAGTAAGAATCAGAGTGTGCTATGGTGAGCTGACTAGAGATGTCTGTGATTTGTATGTAACTGTTTTTTTTTCTGTAGTACAAAATAGTCTTGAATTTGTGTGGTGGGTTTTTTACCTAAAAAGTTTTCCCACGTATATCTTGTGTCAACTATCGATGCTCATTCTTTGTGTAATACTTATATTTTACTTGCATGTATTCATCTTAAATAGTTTTGTGAAGCTATTGGAACTATTTTATGCTTTACTCCTTTGTTGTATTAGTTTTAAGGAAATGTATTCTGCACTATTGGGTCTCTAGATCCTTGCATGTTTTTCCCTTCAAGTTGTTGTGGTGATTGTGGGCTCATGGGGGATTCAAATTATTGGGTGAGTTAGGTTGTGCTTGTTGTAGTAGTAGGAGGGGTATCAATAGCAGTCACACTTGAGGAAAGATATGCAAGAAAAATTTGGGCAGTGGTAGAGGGTGTAAGGGTTTGCAGAGGCATTAAGAGAAATGGCCTCATTTGGGAGAACTGGGAGAAACCTCCTACAACCATTGTGGTATAGACAAAAATGATAGGGTTGAATCTTGTAGTGAAGGGTGCTAGAGAGACAATACGGGCCACCAAATATTGAAAAGTTAGAGAATAAGGAGCAAATGTTACCTATTAATTGGATGATTGTGGCTCCCAGCTCACCATAGTTTCCTCGCCTACTATGGGTGCTTTCAAACTCTCCCCAACAATTGTTTCTATACACTGCTATTTAGCAGGAAAAGTGTCCTCCACTACTTTGGTTTGTGACTATTGTTGGGTCACTCTATTCCTTGTGACAACCCAAGTGAGTGCTTGTGAAGGTCTTGAATGATTCAGCCACACATTTGAAACAAATAGGATAAGGAAGTCTATTGTCTTTTTATTTTGTTGAGCAGAGGTTGACAATACCTCAAATTCTTGCTCCTTGGGTTCTTCACTAGAGTCATCGCCCTTATCCGCACTTGAGTTAGAAATAGGAAGTTCATCATCCCATATCTCATCAAATTGGTCACCCAACACCACACTTCCATAATTGGCCTCGCCTTTGCTGGTCTCTTGGTGGTATACCCAGAAAGATCTAATTCTTTCCATGCTCCATTCTTCTCCTTGTCATAACGTTTTGCACAAGGTGCCTCCCTTTTTTTGCTTCTCATCATACACCACCATAGGGAAGTAGAAATTATGCCAAGGTGGCCTATTTTCCATTCTAGGAATGTGGATCAAATCAACCAGTAGATCATTTAGATCCTTTAGTAGGTTCCACCTCTTCCCCCAATAAGGTCGCAGGTTTTGTGTTACTTTAAAATATTCATTTGGTGCATCATCTTTGATGTTGTACTCCTAGTTATCGAAAATCATCACCAACTCGAGATGAGCCTACTTATCCTTCAATAGGTCGTGCATCTATTTCTTTCTCATGACCACCATTTTGAAGGTTTACGAGCAGCTGAAGAATCTCCTCTTTTTGGCCTTCCCTCTGCAAAATTTGAAGTCAATAAGAGATACTTGTTAGAAAATGTCGAGGGCTAGCACCCAATTTGTGACATAGGTTGGAAGATGAAATGGTTTCCCTATGAAACAATGCAATCAATGAATGTGAAATCCGCTCCAAGAAGCTAGTCACATTTGGGGGTGAGGTTTTGCATATATGTAGTCTTCTCCTTGGTGATTCAGTCAAAACCATCATCCCCTTATAAATCTTGCAAAATCAGAGTCAAGAAATGGTATGAAAATGCATAATAGTAATAAGTAGAAGAGAGGTGAGGAGTCCATACAGAAATCAACTTTTACTTGCATGACTTATCAAAAATAGACAACCTCATATACTTCTTGAATAAATCAGGGTTCTTGTGCAAACAAATGTGCGCAAGAAAGGAAAGGAACCTGAACTTCTATTGTGTTGGTTAATCCCTGATTTTCCAAAACATCTCATCAACAAGGTATTCTACAAAGTCATACCAAAAAAAGGGATGTTGCTTGCAGATGGGAAATCCCATATCCAACTGAAATTTTTGCACATCCTTGTTGGCATCCAGGTTGCAAAAAATGCCAACATTGAGAATGCATCCTACATGTCCGTGGGGAAGGCGATTATCAACTTTGAAATATTTGGTGGCTTTTGTTTATCTATGTCAATTTTGTTGGTTTCTTTATTATAAAATTTCAAAGCCTTTTTCATGCCTCTCCATGTTGCCTCCCCCTTTTCTTGGTTGAATGACTCTACCTTTTCTAGTCTAGAGTTGGGGTTAGGAATGCACACCATATTCTAGATAGCTTCCAAATAGATAATTACCTCTAATCTCTGGCCCTCAACGGTGCTGGTGTGTGGGTTGAAATGTTTGATGGCCACATCAACCAGTTCTAGGAAATAGTGAACAAATGGGACCATATATTTTGGGAGCTCGATGTACCATAGCTTTTGAGACATTGACTTCTGGCCAGAGGATACCTTCATTCTTTCACAGGCCACCTCCCTCAAATTCTTGGGGTTTTTTGCAAGGATGGGATCATGAATATTATCCCAATCCTCCCTGACTCAGCTCTGATCTCTGTACTTTTTGGGCTTCTCAAAAACCTTTGTATTAGCCCATTCTAGCTTCTCTATTATACCAGGAAAAGCGTAAGAAATGATGTTAAAGACATAGATGGTTGATTCTCTACTCATATCATCAAACAAGATTTGTGTTTCTTTTTCTTGCCTTTTTGCTTGGGAACCCTGGGTTGCCTCCATTTTCATAAGATTTTGCTCAAAAATTGCACTGGTTTAGTATGAATGGAACCTAAAGCACAATTCAAGGCTCTAAATAAAAACCCGAATGAATCCCTACCTTTGCTTTGGATTCAATTCACACCAGAGCAGTGAATTTCTTGCAACTACCCTATGCTTAGCTACTTTGTTGTGATCTGCACCATGCCTGGTTCTCTTAACAATTCTATGCCTCAAAAAACATTTGTGTATTCAAGAAGCTTTTTGTTTTTCTTAGCTCTCACATGCGATACTTAACCTTTTTTCTTTGATTTCCTACCTTCAACCGGTAGACAACGACTACATTTTTGCATTTAATACGACATGTATTGTCAACTCTCCTGCCTATCTAAAATGACTTACTTGCCTTTTTGAAAAGACAAGAATTCATAATTACATCAGTGATCACATCCTTTTTGGCATGATATTCTTAAGACTTGAGTCAACGATTTGAAGGCATCTTAGACATCGTATGTCATGACAATTAATATCCCAAATGAAATAATTATGCCGAAGTATGCAATAAGTGTCAAAAATATTTGTATTCCTTTTTGGAGTTTGAGAAGTTCCTGTAGGATGACACCTCAACATTCAACCATATGGACCCCCTTACCAAGGGAAAGACAACATTCGCAGGAGGAAAGATTGACCAGGCTCGAGTGTAATTTGTCCAAGATTGGCCAAAATATTAGGGCCACTGTGGAGGATAATCACAAAATTTCTAGGCATAACACCATTATCATCAATGCTATGGTGGAAAAGCTCGAAAAAAATCAAAAGGGCTCACTGGTCATAGATTTGGATGCGGACAGAGGTTGTAGCAGATCTGCTGTTGAAGGGATTTTAACTCGCACCAAGGCTAATACGAAGAGGAAGAACCCGATTTCTTCACATATGGTTCAAATCCTCAAGCAGGGGTTACAGGATATGAAGGATGTTGAAAAGGAGACCGAGGAGTTGATGAACACCTTGGAGTAGTGCGGTGGTGTTAGTTTCTGGCTTTTTGGCGGTCCTTTTTTGGACCCTGTTGTCTCTTTGTGCTATTGTTTCCTTTTTGGGACAGCTATCTGTTTGTTTGGACTTGTTTTGCTCTATCTTTTGGTGTTTTAACTTTGTGGTTTCAGGTCCTTGTAAAACCTATTTTTTCCTTTTCAAAAACATTCAACCATATGGACTACCACTAGATATTGCCACCAGATTACGCTAATTAATTAGATTCCAAATATTCTTCATGCACCAAATCATACCTGCAGAGGCAACTGGGTGAGAGCTTTGAGCAACTTTGGTGTAGTTCTCGAGGTGGTAGTTATGGTATTAAAATTACCATGCTTATCCTTGCCATTTCTATAAATAGGTACCTGGGGAATAGTGAAATCACACTTAACAAATTTTGGCAGAATTGGTATTAGGTGATTGGCTTAGCATTTGGTGTTTTTCAGTTTGCATAATATTTGCACAGAATTTAGATTTTGACAATTTACATAGGGATTTTTTCTGACAATCATATAGAGCTTGTCGCCTAGAATGCCCCAATCAGGCTGGTCTCTCATAAATCTCAAATGGATTTTCTGGGTGAGATCTCATCTAGGTGCCTTAAGAGGATGACAAAAAATAAACATTCCTAGCCATTATAGCTATAAAATGGGTTTTGGGAGGTGATTGCATTGAATATAAGGATAAATATAGAGTTAACACTGATGTGTGCTCTCACTTTATCGCATTAATGCTTGATGTCTAGATTCCCAAGCCTGTCATTCTCTGCTTGGTGAAAGAGATATTTCCAAAGAAGTACCTAAACGGTCTTGGAGAGGTGGTGGCTAATGCTGCATTCGGTGGAGGTATTCAAACTATAGGTGACGTCTCCAGGTTCATTGAAGAAGACACAATCGTACCGAAGTTTCCATTCCTAAGTGGCTTCCGACTTAAGATGCATGAAGAACATCACCATAGGGTCACCCATGCTTGTCACTTCCTCTGCTGCATATAAAACATGGTTCCATTTTATGATATCGAGTGGTATACTGACTTCAAGAACCCGGTGTTCCCTTTGCCACTTGCCATTTCTCCTTTGAATGGTGTTTTTGGCCAAGTCATTACCTTTGATGATAAAATGGTTTTAGATGCCACCATTGATGCTGCCATGGTGACCACTCATGCTCATGACTGATGATTTTTCTCTTTTTATGTTTTAAAAACTAAAGCTCGTTAGTCTATTTTTTTATATATGCCTAGAAAAGGCTTTATAATAGTTGTATGAAGAAGATAAATATATATATATATATACTTTAAAAGTGTGGCCTCTAAGACATTTTGATACTATATTTAGAAAAGTATATAAATATAATGAAGATATGACTTATGCTTAAATATTAACGTCTCCTTGGATTGTTCTGCAGTGTGGGTTATCATTTATGTTCCTGCATATGTATGCTTATTTCAATTTAGCCTATGGGTATTATTTTTATCCGCCTCATGGGTTCTTTTAGATTTTTTTGCACTTTGCAGTAATGAGTTCCATTCACTTCAACTTCTTGCATTGAATAATTAATGAAATTCTAGCCAACCAAAACAAAAGGGAAAGAAAAATAAAAATACACTATTCACATATTTACATGGTGGAACAATCTAAAGTTAATTGAATAATTTTAAGTGAATCCTATTGATCAGGATTCCTAATGGTTCATGTTCCATGGTTTCTAATTCGAATGTTTTGTGTTCCTTGCACTTAATTATTCTAAAAGGGCCTTCCTAAAGGATTTCAAACTTTCTACGCCGAACTGGCTTTGCAACTCTCTCATTAAATTTTAGAGCTAGGTCACCATGCTTTAGACCTTGGTCTGAAGCTTTCATATCAAACCATCTCTCAACCACATGCTGGTGGTTGGTCATATCTATCAAGGCCTTTTCTCTTTTCTCCTGCACTTCCAATAACTCGTCCAACCACACTTCCATTGCACTATTTTTCTCTATCTCAAGAGATTTGAGTGATTGTAGTGTCAAAATCTCCATGGAGATAGGCAATAGCGCCTCTTTTCCATATACTAATTTATATGGAAAAGTCTTGAGGACTTTCTTAGGAATTATATGGTATGCCCAAAGTGCCACCAAAATATTTTTATGCCATTCCCACTAGTACTTTGAACCAATTTTTTTGAGGAATTAGAATATTTTTTTATTAGTCGACTCTACCAGGCCATTATCCTACGAATAGTAATTCAATGATATTTTTAGAAAAATGCCATACATGAGTGTGAATTGGAAAATCTTAGAGCCTAGGAGAGCTCTGGTGTTATCGGAGATGATGGTTTTAGGAGGGATAAATCTCATCATGATCTCTTCGAGAAAGTTTACTATCTCTGCCTCAGTTGCATTCTTTAGGGGAATGGCTTCAGTCCACCTTGTGAAGTAGTCCATGGCCACTAGAATCAACTTATGTTTGGCGTTGGAAGAAGGATTGATCATTCCAGTGAATTGAAGGCCCCATTGTGCAAATTGCTTATCAACCACTATTGGGTTGAGGGGCATTGCATAATTATTTCTTCTTCCAAAAAAGAATTGGCATTATTTGCAAGCTTTAACTAATGAATCGGAGTCATTGAATAGAATTAGCCAAAAATACCTAATGCACATGATTTTTATGATGGTGGTATTAGCAAAGAAGTGTCTTCTTGTGGCACTGCTATGGAAAGTGTCGAGTATTCTTTTAGCCTAGTCTGTGGTGACACACAACAATACAACACCGATGTTGAAGTTTCTCTTGAACATGATCCCTTTGATGAGTGCATATCCACCTAGCGGATATTTTCCCGTGTGCATGAATCTTACTCTATCTGCTAGCTTGCAACCTTCCGCTCCCCACTCATTAATTAAAACCAGATCTAGTTGTTCTTCTTCGATTGTGATCTCTTCATTTTGTGCCAAATATTTGCACAGTGCTCTTCCTTGGATGGTCTTTGTAGGCTTGACCTCAATGTCATATTCAAGGATCTTGGTGATCCAATTAGCCCTTTTTTTGATGATTTCTCCTTCCATGAGGTATTCATTTACACTAGAATGTGTGACGTAAAAAACCACCTTGTTGCAAGAGATTAGGTGTTGGAACTTCTTGATTCCCTTAAATATTGTGAAAGCTTGCCTCTCGATGAAGTTGTAGTTCATCTCATATTATTTTAAGGTTTAGGAATGAAATGCTATTGAATGTTCTCCTTTTCCTTCATCGTCTTTTTGAGTTTAGACAGTAGAAATGCTTGAATTACTACTGAATACATACATTATGAAGTCCTTTGATAAGTCTAGATTAAACAATAGAGGAGCTAAGGAAATAACATCCCTAACTTTCTCAAAGGATTATTTGTCTTGTTTAGTCCATTTGAATGTCTGATCCTTTTTCAGCATTAGGGTGATTGGCCTAATTATTCCTGCAAAATCAAAAATAATTTTTCTTACAAAGTTGAGCTTTCCTAAGAAATTTTGGATGCCTTTCTTGTTGACTAAAAGGGGAAGCTCTCTGATTGCTTTTGCGTGCTCTAAATCAATTGAAATTCATTCTTTGGAAACTACGTGTCCCAATAGCTTGCCTTACAACACTCTGAAGACACATTTTCTTAGGTTCGGAGACCCCAAACTCCTAACATTTTTTAAAAACCATCTCAAGGTGATCAAAATGATCATCCTTATGTTTGGAGAAAATAGACAGATCATCCAAATAGATCAAGATAATCTTGTTAATTAATTCGCTGAAAGAGATATCCATTGCCCACTGAAAAGTTGCTCCTGCATTTGAGAAGTTGAAAGGAATTTTAGCATATGCGAACGTTCCCCACTTGGTAGTGAGTGTGGTCTTGTGTTGATCTTCTTCTTTAACCTGGATTTGATTGTAGCCTAAAAATCCATCCAACATAGAAAACATCTCCAAACTTGATACATTTTGAAAGATTGATTCCATGGAGGGCAATGGGTAATGATCCTTTAGCGATGCTTTGTTTAGGTCCTGAAAGTTGACACATAGGCATATATATTTGATCTTCTTTCAAATCGAGACCATAGTGGATACCCATGTGTTATGCTTGATTGAGAAGACAATTTGGAACTAGATTAGCTTTGTTAACTCTTGTGCCACTAGTTCTTCAATCTTGGGATTCATTGGCCTTTTTTTTTGGTGGATTGGTTTGGCCCCTTGTGTCAACTCTATTGTATATTGGATGATGTCGGGATTGTTGATATTTTGTCCTTGATACCAAACTTGGTATTATGGATCTTTGATCTTGTCTCTGTAATCTCAACAATTCATTGGTTTAGCTGTAGCATTATGGATTTGACTTTGTGATACTTGAATCAGGGTCAGATTACTCTTGGTCTATTCATATTATGGCATTCAATATCTTTTTTATAGACTACATTATTTCTTTGGTTTACATTCATATTTATTTCATCTTATCGTACTGATAAGGTTGAGCTTCATGTGTAGATAAAGGTTATCTTGCTTAATCAGGTATATCCTTTTAGTCATCCATTATCAATTGGTTTCAATTCCATTGATATTTCTCAATTTTGGTTCACTAGTATCATTGGTTGATCTTGGCACATATCTCTCTATATTACATGTGACATGACATATTGAGCTAGCATTATCCTAGTGTTCACTTTGGAACCCGAGATTGTTATTTCACTCAATATCTCTGTAATGGTATATGATATGGTTCAAATTGGTTTGAGTTCATAATGTGTTTTTAAAGGTGATTTTTGGTTATCATAATGATTAAATTTGTATTTAAATGTTGCATTGAAAACAATAATTGATCATCTCCTTATCAAAAAATTATTTTGGACATTGATTATTGTGGAATTTGAATCGTTTCTTTGAAAGTAATGAGTATGTCAGTAGTTGAAAATTCTTCAAAACAACATAATATTGAGTCATCGAAGTGTTTATTCTATTGAATCACATGGTAAAATGATTGACCGTGGACTTCAAAAGTGATTAAGTTTTGAAAAGGAAATCAAATATCTTCATTCGATTGTTGTTTAGGGAATTCTTATTTGAGTGTTTCATTTTGCTAAGGGTTTGAAACCCTAGCCTTCACCACCGCCATGAAAGAACTTGTAGTTGGGTATGTGCAGGATCATGATGGGCCAAAAAGTGGTGATATGTAAGTGATATGATGGCCCATGTGGTTGGCGACTTTTGTTTTACCCAAAATTGATGAAAGGAAAAGGGGTTTTAAAGGATATTCTAATCTTTACGCCAATATAAATTATGATTTACTTTAAATTTAATAAATAATTATTATCCATTTTCTATTTGTATAATGACTAAAGTCTTGATTGATAGGATGATTGAAAAACATCTATAGCTTTCAAACAATATCACATTTTTTGAACTTGAAACATGTGTCACATTATATGCTTCATATACTATAGGATTAAAAAAATAAAATTGAATTTCATGAAGTTTTGACCAAGTTAAGGTGGTTACACATATGAGTTTTTATATATTTTAAAAGTTATAATAAAAAATTCATAATTAATTATTTACTTGGAAAATATATACAAAAAAATATCCATCATATTTGGGCATGAGTCCTCTACTTATATCTAAAATATTATGAAAAAATATTATCATTTTATTGTGGTTAGGGTTGTGAGACAGACACCTACTTCTTATTTTTCCCTAAAATTTAAGTACTACTACATTTAAATTTTAATTTTTCACCAAATAGATTTTTGTTTTTTTAAAATAAACATACTAGTTTATAAACTACATTCAATTTTTTACAGATTCCATTCTTAAACTATTTTGAAATAATATAGATAACTTATTCAAATTTTTACGTCAAGTTTCCTAACTCTAATTTTTCTGAATTTTATTGCCACTTAGGGGCTTGTTTTTTCCATGATGATCCTACACATACCCAGTTGTTGCTTATGCTCGATGACTCCTCTCTACTGTTATTTTTTTCATTTCTCTATTTGATATCATGACAATAATGGAAGGTCGTTGTTAGGTGGATGGTTTCAAGATTCAAGAAAGGCAATTACTGACTTGGGCATACATCGTATTACTCTAGTATTTGCATGGTTATCCTACAGTTCGAATAGGTATTATCATTCCCTATTTGGAGAAATATTTCAATCTTCGATTACATTTCTATATTCCTGATCGGTAATTTTTTTGAGGGTATCTGAATTCTAATTCAAAAGGGAATGACAGTTACTATCTTTTGTTTAAATTCAAATGATGCATTCAGTTTGGTCACTCTAAATTTTTGATTGCGGACAGTTTGAAAAAGGCAGTTATTTATTGGTTATTTTTTTATCATGGTGTTTGAGGTTCGGTTACACTTCTTCTGGAATTTGCAATTACTGTTGTTTCAGTTTTCTATTCGAATGGAAAAGTGGTTTAGAAGGTAATATTGTTTATTTTTCTCTTCGAAAAAGATCTTACTAGTGCAAATGATACTATTTTTTTTGGTTCACATGGTATTGTTGGTGCAAAATATTTGTGTGGTTAGGGTTTAAGAGTCATTTCTTAATATACTCATTCTTTCTCTTTCTGTTAGAACAAATCTATTCATGTGGTTACTTCTCTGAATTTGAAATTATACCTAGTAGATACTGGTTAGAAATTTTGTATCTTTGAATATACCTAGCACAAATTCGACAGTAGCTTTGTCATCTTGCAATATACCTTTGTTGCTGTAAAATACATATATGCTTTTTGATTGTAATGCCTAAAAAAAATAGAGAGAGATTGAATATAGCATAATGTATGGTCTATTTTGATAGACATGATATACTATGATATTGTAAATCTGAAATACAAGAAAAAAACAAGCTAACTTAAGATTAGATAATAACTAGAATTTTGAAGGTTCAACTTAGAACCTTAAGGATTGTAGGGATTTTTTGTTGAGAGGCACTTGTGAGAATAGAGAGAAATAGAGAGATCCTCTGTATCATTGTATTTTATGTAAACTAGAAAGGGGTGGGTTCTCCTTGAAATTAGTGTTTCAAAATGAGGGGTTGGTGCTAATAAATCAGCCTATAAGGCATTGTTAAATGTGATTTTTCAAATATAAGCCTAAAAGGAAGCAGTTTAGGAGTGGTTTTTCTACCCCAAGAGGGTTTTCCACTCGACATATCTTGTGTCACTTTTCTCATATGTGGTTCCTCTGATTTATTGTGAGAATGATTTATTATGATATATTTTACTATCATACTTCTCATTTCAGTTATATGTGATTGCATTCAATATATGGATGAGTTAATCATTGAAAAATGAGAGTATAAATCTGTTTTGTTTTAGTTTCTGTAAGATTTCTCAAATAAGTTCATGACACTGATTCACACCCCCCTCTCAGTGTCTTTTTTGCTAGAACAATTGGTATGAGAGTGTAGGGTCATCTGATAGGTCTAATTAACCTAGGTTTGATTTTGGTCTTGGATTCTGTTTAAAATGTTTCATGCTCATAAAGGCACATCTATGACTAGAGCTCCATTATTTGATGGAACAAATTATGTATTCTAGAAAATTAGAATGGAGACTTATCAAAATTCTATTGATCTCGATGTTTGGAGCATAGTGTTAACTTGGTACACTATACAAACTACATTTCCCACAACTTCTGATGAAAATAAAAGATATGAAACTAATGCAAGAGAAAAACATGCTCTCTTGTGTGCATTAACTAAAGATGTCTTTATAAAAGTTATGCATTGTAGTTCGGCTAGGGATATCTAGGTTAAACTTGAAACCATCTATCAAGGAAATGAAAAAGTTAAACAGTCAAAAGTCCTTACTCTTAAACATCAATTTGAGGAAATAAAAAATGAGGGATGATGAAAAATTAGTTGAATACTTCTTAAGAGTTGATGAAATTATTAATGCTATGAAAGGGCTAGGATAAGATGTAAAAGAATTTGATGTTGTAACTAAGGTCATCAGAACTTTACCAACTAAATTTGAAGCTAAGGTCTCTACTCTAGAAGAAAATAAACACTTTGACCAGCTTACCCTAAAAAAATTACAAGGCACTTTGACTACCTATGAAATGAGGATCAGTAAAAATAATTCCTCTACAAAAGAAACTGCCTTTAATACTGAAAGGAAAGAAAAAATATTAGGTTAGTGAATCTGAATTTTCTGATTCTAAAGAATCCCATTTTTTTATAAAGCTCAAAAAGGGGTCTTGAAAATATAAGGGAAAAATTCCCCTCAAGTGTTTTAATAGTGGAAAAATAGGTCACTTTGCTGCAAAGTGCCCCTATGGTGATATGAATAGTGACAATGAGAATTGTGAAAAAATGCCTAAGAAAAAGGCCTATAGACCTAAACAAAAATTCAAACTTCAAAAAGAAGAAGAGTTTGTTCAGTAAAAATGAAACAAACACTAAATCTGAAGATTCTTTAGATGAAGAAGATGAAAACTTATTCATGGCTGAAATCATTCAACAAGAAGATACTAACAACAATGATGTTAAAGATGGTAAGGTAGATCTAGAAGGTGAACTGAAATGTGATTTAAAAGAGATTAGAAAACTCAAAAAAAAAACTCTTTCTCAAGAACAAAATTCTACTCAAGCTCTTGCTCAAGAGAAAATTTCAAACCAAGAAATAGTCTCCCTAAAGACTCATCTTGAAGAAGCCAAGAGAGTTGAGGATTGTCTTTGTATCAATATAAGTAATAAAGATCAAGAAATTCAAAATCTTGAACATGAAATTATTGATCTTAGGAAGACCATTGAAAAATATGGGAGTACTTTAAAACTGAATGACATGCTTAGTAAGTAGAAATTAAACAAGGATAAAATTGGTATCGGGTTTGAAAAGGGTGAATGTTCTAATGATGATACAAAAAAAAAAAAAGATGTTGCTGCAAACAAAATTTCTGAATCAAATCATCTTGATTCTGACAAGAATCATGTTCATCCTTTTAGGAATAACAAAATATCATACAATTTCAACCATTTATTTTATGGGTATGATTTTTTCTACAATAGATTTAGCCACAAAGTGAGCTCTTATAGGCTCATCAATTCTACGATATCTAGCTTTGGTCATAAGAAATACCTTGGTTTTTCTAGACAGATCAGATTCTTTAAATGCAATACCTTGGGTCATTCTGCTAAGCACTGCAAATCTGATTTGTAAAATAAACAACATAAAACCAAAAAGGTTAGGAAACCTAAAAATTTGAAAAGCATGGAAAAAACTATGTTAGTTCAAACAACTTTTCATTCAAAGAAAAAGGACTTATGGGTCCTAGACAGTGGTTGTTCTAACCACATGAATGGTGACAAAGAAAAATTCATAAATCTTGAAGATTATGTTGGTGGATATGTGAAGTTTGGAGACAATTTTGGTATACAAATCAAAGGTAGAGGTTCACTTCTTCTGAGTGAGGACACTCATATCTACAATGTGTATTATGTAGAAGGTATAAAGTACAATATTCTAAGTGTTGATAAAATTTGTGACAGTGGCTATCATGTTTTATTCACTTCATAGGGATGTGAGATTAAAAACAAGATTGGAAAGGCTATTGTAGCTGGAAGAAGGACTAAAGGAAATGTTTACAATATTCTTGACACATCTGGTAATGAAAAAAATCAAGCTATGTGTCTAATGAGTTAAGTGGAATAAATTTGGTTGTGGCATAAGAGACTAGGTCACATTAACTTTGACAATATAGTTAGGATTTAAAAAATCAGAATGTAAGAGGTTTTCTTGTCTAAAGAAAACCAAAAAATACAGTTTGTAAAGAATGTGTCAAAGGAAAAGAAACAAAGGTGAGTTTTAAATCTAAAGAACATTCTTCTACTAGGGCTCTGCAACTTGTTCATACAGATCTATGTGGTCCTACAAGGACTAGATCTATTAATGGTGAGAAATATTTCATGTTATTTGTTGATGATTACTCTCATATGGTATTGGTTACTTTTCTCAACCACAAATCTAAAGCATTTGAATGCTTTAAAATCTTTAGAAAAATGGTTGAAAGGGAATCAAATTTAAAATTGAAATGTTTGAGATCTGACAAAGGTGGTGAATTCATCTCATAAGAATTCATTGACTATTGTGAAAGACATGGTATAAAAAGACAATATGCTACTACCAGAACACCTCAACAAAATGGGATTGTTGAGAGAAAGAACATAACAGTAAAAGAGATGGCAAGGACTATGTTGGATAAAGAAAAACTACTAAACATGTAATGGAAAGAATCTATTCATACAACTTTTTACATCTTGAACATAGTAAAAATCATAGAGAAATCCAATTTCACTCCATATGAACCATGTTATGGAAAATATGCCTCAAATAAATACTTCAAAATATTTGGTTGTAAGTGTTTTATCAAGAGAGATGATGATAATTTAGGCAGATTTCAAAGTAAATCTGATGAAGGTATCTTTTTAGGATACTCCACTCATAAAAAAACCTATGAATTATTTAATAATAGGCTAAATACGATTATTGAATCTGTCAATGTCAAATTTGATAAAAAAAATTTCTTAGATGCTGAACCTATGTAGGATGATGAGGAAGAAGAATTGGAACTTGAAATAAATTTAGAAGGCTTTGAAACATTAATGCTTGAAGTTGAATCAACAAGTCCTAAAATTGCTGAAGAAAATTCTAAAAATGCTGAAACAAGTCCTAAAAAATGTGTGAAAAAAACCCCTTCAAAATATCTTGCTAGAAACCATCCTAAAGATATGATTATTTGAGATAAATCTGCAGGAGTTCAAACAAGAAGAAGAACTGCTAAATCTGATGAAAAAGATCACATAGTTGAACTTACTGCTTTTTGTTTGGTTACATAGCTTGAGCTAATTTTTTTGATGAAGCTCTCACTAATGAATGTTGGCTTAATGCAATACAGGAAGAAATTGATCAAGTTGAGAAACATCAGACTTGGGAGTTAGTCCCAAGACTAGATGAAAAGAATGTCATAGGGGGTAAATGGATTTTCAAAAATAAACATGATTAAAATGGAAATGTTGTTCACAATAAGGCTAGGTATGTCTGCAAAGGGTATGCTCAAGAAGAAGGTATTGAGTTTGGTGAGACATTTGCACCTGTTGCTAAATTTGAATCTATTAGAATATTCTTGGCTTATTCTATTTTCAAGAACTTTGTTATATATCAAATGGATGTCAAAACTGCTTTTCTAAATGGATATTTAGATGAATAAGTTTATATAGAACAACCTAGAGGTTTCATTTTCAAAAAAAAGCCTAATCATGTCTATGGGCTGAAAAAATCTCTATATGGCCTAAAACAAGCTCCTAGAGCTTGGTACTCTAGACTGGATAATAATTTGATTTCAAAAGGTTTTATTAGAGGAGGTGTAGACAACAATCTTTATGGTAAAATTGAAGGTTCTGATATTTTGGTTGTTGAAATCTATGTAGATGATACTATCTTTGGATGCAAAAATATTGCTTTGAGTAAAAAATTATATCATGTTATGGAATCTAAGTTTGAAATCTCAATGTTGGGAGAATTAACTTTCTTTTTAGGTCTTTAAATTTCTCAACTTGAAACTAGTATATTTCTATCCTAAAATAAGTATGCAAAAGAGATTATAAAAAAAAATCAAATGGATGAATGTCATCCAGTTAGCACTCCAATGGCTACAAGCTGAAAAATTAGCAAGGTTGATGATTCTCCTAATTTAAATCCAACTGACTATAGGTCAATGACTGGTAGGTTGTTATATCTAACAACTTCTAGACTTGACATAATGTAGGTATTTTGCATGATTGCAAGATTTTAGTCATCTCCTAAGGAATCTCATATTAATGTTGTTAAAAGGATTCTTAAATATGTTTAGGGCACTCTTGATTATGGTATTTGGTATCCTAAAATCAATGATTTTCATTAATTGCATATACTGATGTTGATTGGGTTGGTTGTCTAGATGATAGGAAAAGAACCAGTGGTGTTGCTTTCTTTCTTGGTGATCGATTAGTGGCATGGAACAATAAGAAACAAGAATTTAATTCACTCTCCACTTTTGAAGCTTAATATATTGCTGCCATATCTTGTTGTACTCAATTAATATGGATGTCACAAACTCTATTTGGCATGGTTAATGATATTCATAAACCTGTTTCTATTCTATGTGATAGTACTAGTGCGGTTAATTTCTCCAAAAAGCTTGTTATGCACTCTCGCACTAAACACGTTGCTATTAAATTTTACTTTCTTCATGAAAACATGTTGGCTAATGAGGTTTTTGTGCAATATAATCCTACACAAGCATAGGTAGGTGATATCTTCACTAACCCTTGGATAAAGAGGTATTTGAAAGACTTCAGTCTAGATTAGGAGTTGTCTCTCAATATTTTCTCTCTTAATACTTTATCTTGGTGTTAGGGGCAGATTTTTAGCTCTCTTAGCAGCTTCTTTCTGCTTGATATGGTTTTCTATTCACTGCCCCATTTCTATATCTGCAGCTATTTTAGTTCAACTTCTTAGTATTTCACTATTTTTCCCTTTGTCCTTGTGACAAAAAGGGGGAGAATTATGAGCTCTTGGTTTTGGTTCTTTTTTGTTTTTGTTTTGATGGCTCAGTTTTTGCCATCAAGGACAAAGGGGGAGTTTGTTGATATTTTCTCCTTGATGTCAAACTTGGTATTATGGCTCTCTGATCTTGTCTTTGTTATCTTGGAAATTCATTGGTTTAGCTATGGAATTCTGGCTTTGACTTTGTGATACTTGATTGAGGCTCAGATTACTCTTGGTCTATTCATATTATGGCATTCAATATCTTGTTTATGAACTGAATTATTGCTTTGGTTTACATTCGGATTTATTGAATCTTGTGGTACTAATTAGGTTGAGATTCATGTGCAGATAAAGGTTATCTTGGTTAATCGGGTATATCATTTTAGTCATTCATTATTAGTTGGTTTGAATTCCATTAATACTTGTTAGTTTTGGTTCACTGGTATCAATGGTTAATCTTGGCACATATCTCTCTACATTACATGTGATATGACATATTGGATTGGAATTATACTAATGTTCACTTTGGCACTCGAGATGGATATTTCACTTGATATCTCTGCAATGGTATATGATATGGTTCAGATTGGTTTGAGTTCATAATGTGTTTCTAAAGGTGATATTTGGTTATCATAATGATTAAAGTGTGATTCTTGGTTAAAGTCGTATTTAAATGTTGCATTGACAACAATAATTGACTATCTCCTTATTGATATTTTATTTTGGACATTGATTATTGTGGACTTTGAATCGGTTCTTGAAAAGTAATGAGTATGTCGACAATCGAAAAGTATTCAAAACAACATAATATTGAATCGTCGAAGTGTTTATTTTGTCGGCCCATATGGTAAAATGCTTGACTGCGAACTTCAAAAGTGATTAAGTTTTGAAACGGAAATTGAATATCTTCATTCGATTGTTGTTTAGGGAATTCTTATTTGAGTGTTTCATTCTACTAAGGGTTTGAAACCCTAGCCTTTTCCACCACCATGAAAGAACTTGTAACTATTTCTTATGCTCGATGATTCCTCTCTTTTGTGAATCTGTTCATTGCTCTATTTGATATCATGACAAGCATGGAAGGTCATTGTAAGGTGTGCGGTTTCAAGATTCAAGAAAGGTCATTACTGACCTAGGCATACATTGTATTACTCTGGTATTTTCATGGTTCTCCTATAGTCTGAACAAGTATTATCATTCCTTATTTGGAGAAAGCTTTCAGTCTTTGGTTACATTTCTATATTCTTGATGGGTAATTTTTTTGAGGGTATCTGAATTCTAATTCAAAAGGGAATAACTGTTACTATCTTTTTTCTAATTCAAATTGCTGCATTCAGTTCAATTATTCTCAATTTTTTATTGTGGGAAGTCTGAAAAAGTATGTTATTGGTTATTATTTTTCTCATGGTGTTTGAGGTTCGGTTACACTTCTTCTAGCATTTTCAGTTACTGTTTGTTCATTTTTCTATTCAAATGGAAAAAGGGTTTAGAGGGAATTATTGTTTATTATTCCCTTTGAAAAAGATCTAATTGGTGCAAACGTTACTATATTTTTTGGTTCAGATGGTATTGTTGGTGAAAATTATTTGTGTGGTGAGGGTTTAAGAGCCATTTCTTAATATACTCATTCTTTCTCTTTCTGTCAGAAAAAATCTATTCATGTGGTCACTTCTCTGAATATGAAATTATACCTGGTAGATATTGGTCAGAAAGTTTGTATCTTTGAATATACCTAACAAAAATTTGATAGTAGCTTTGTGATATTGCAATATACCTCTGTTGCTATAAAATACATATATGTTTTTTGATTGTAATGCCTAAAAAAAATAGAGAGAGATTGAATACAACATTATGTATGGTCTATTCTGATAGACATGATATACTCTGATATTGTAAATTTGAAATACAAGAAAAACACAAGTTGACTTAAGATTAGATAATAACTATAATTCGGAAGGTTCA
The DNA here is from genome assembly GCA_007115665.2 of Sequoiadendron giganteum. Lineage (NCBI taxonomy): Eukaryota > Viridiplantae > Streptophyta > Pinopsida > Cupressales > Cupressaceae > Sequoiadendron > Sequoiadendron giganteum. The sequence goes on from CM021107.1 coordinate 91,082,162, forward strand.
ACTTAGAACCTTGAGGATTGTAGGGATTGTTTGTTGAGAAGCACTTGTGAGAATAGAGAGAAACAAAGAGACCCTCTATATCATTTTATTTTTTGTAAACTGAAAAAGGGTTGGTGCTCCTTGAAATTGGTGTTTCAAAATGAGGGGTTGCTTCTCCTTGAGTTGGTGCTCATAAATTAGCCTATAAGGCATTGTTAAAAGTGGTTTTTCAAATATAAGCCTAAAAGGAAGCAGTTTAGGAGTGGCTTTTCTACCCCGAGAGGGTTTTCCAGTCAACATATCTTGTTTCAATTTTCTCATCTATGGTTCCACTGATTTATTATGAGAATTACTTATTTAGCTATGTTGTACTATCATACTTCTCATTTCAGCTATATGTGATTGCATTCAATATATGGATGAGTTAATCATTGAAAAATGAGAGCATAAATTTTTTTTGTTTCATTTTCTATAAGATTAGTCAAATGAGTTCATGACACTAATTCACCCCCCCTCTTAGTGTATTTTTCACTCCAATAAGGATCATATCCCTTGAGGTCATCATATGACCAGGCCACCGCTCCTTTATATTTTTTTGCAAAATTCGATGAGACTCTCCTTATCCTAGTGCGAGAAATCCTTCCCGACTTTGTGCTTTCTTCCATCTCCGAACTAAAGGTCCACATAATCACCTTTGTTCGCTACAAGATTCCTCTTATCATTTCTTGCATCATCACAATCCAAAAGGTTTTCAAGAGTGAGTAGACCCTTTGGAAGATTATTAGATCTTAGCTAAATGATTTTTCTATCAGAGGCTTCATCGATCTTTGGTTGGAGTTGGTTAGAAAACTCTCCTGACTCTTGGATGAATGAGGCAATGTGTTCATCACTATCAAATACTTTCCAACTCTGATTATTGTTTGGAATCGTCGGTCAGGCTATCACTCATACATAGTGTCTATTATGCATTAGGTCAGAGGCCAGTTCAAATTGGGATCCGATTATGGCCATACGATTTGCATCAGCATAATAGACACTCGAGGCACCGTCTTTATGTTGAAGGATTCAAAACCTTCAATCAAGTCCAAGACTTTGTCTATAGGATCTCATGCAGACATTCCTAGCTGCAGAAATTCCTCAAGCCTGGTTGACCACTAGTTCATAATCTTCAAACACCATTAAATGCTTGATTCCCATCCGATCTATAAGGCTCAGACCTTGCATTAGGCCTTCATATTCAACTTCATTATTCAAACAAACGAACTAGAAGTGGAATGACCAAAGTTTCTTTCAATTGTGTGGGGATGTCAAGCATATCCTGACTCCTGCACCCACTTTGCATTTTACTCCATAAAAGTGAAGCCTCCATAGTTCTGAAGCTTGGTTATTTTTGGGTTCCTTCACGACCTTTGGAAGCACTTGATCTTCATCATAGATTACATAGGTTCCCAAACTAGTATCATGATAGTTGTTGAAAGGATCAGTGTCTATATATTCGCTCAAAATGACTTCTTCTTGATCGGTTTGGTCCCCTATTGCCTTCTCATCCTTAAGTAGCTTGATTCCATGAGTTTCTTCCTTGGTGAAATAAGTATGAGTAGCTTCGAATTTGATCATGGCTTCAACAACTACATGTTTCAAATGTAGAGGTTCTAATATTATCTTCATTTTTTCTATGTGATTGGTTCTTAGGATCAAATGTGACTAGTCCAGAGACAAATATCCACCAATCTTTGAGGTGAATTCCTAGGATAGGTAGAGGTCGAACATGGGAGGAACATCTATGATCATAATATCTTGTGGCACTGTGATGCTGGGGCAGGAGAATAAAGTCAAGGGAAGATCTTTGATGAACCCTATGGTTTTGACCTTGTTCCAATCTAGTTACATAAATCCTCTCTTTAAGGGTTGATAGCTAAGTCCTAAGGCTTCAACTATCTTCTTGGGAATGATTGTGGTGTTGGAACCAAAGTCAATCATGAATTGTGTAGTAGTTTCTTCCCTTCAATGAGAGTTAAGAAAAATGGTTTACGTTTTAGTCGCTTCTCTTTGATTTCGGTTGAAGCCTCCTCTATAGTATTCACAAGAAATTTCGCCGAAGGTGATGATTCAGTAGCTTTCTCTTTGAGAAACTATTCTATCGGATCAACAACCACATCTTTGTGAAGGGCCTTTTTAAGAAATGAAATTTTCTCTGGAACAGCTAAGATATCCCAAAGGGATACATTAAAAGAATATTTCTTCAATTATTCCACTACGTTGAAAGAGGGCGGATGTGGAGGCTTCTATTATTTGGCCCTAGTGATGAAAATTTCCTTGCGCATCTACGACTATGGAGAAATTGTAAAAGGACCAAGGGGTTGGTCCAGGATGCTTCTGGGTTGCAGAGTGACCGGTTCACCCATGAATCTCCTTTATGATCGAGTGTTGTTGTCGAACCACACTTGCGGGGTCTCTGAAGTGGATGCTTCATATGTGAACACTGCTTCTTTTCCTTCCATCCATGAGAAAAGAGTGTGATTGGGGGCTATGTCAGTTTCTTGTTCCAAGAAAATTCCTTGTATGTGTGCAGTAAGAACCACATTCTCCATTTGGGGAGAGGAATATGTATAAACTCCTAAATTTCGTGCCACACCTTGGCTGCATTGTTCTACAACTTTTTGTTGTAAATTACCACATGAATAATTTTGAGGAATATGTGAATCACCGTAAGGGAAACACTAGGAGTTGGTGTCATTGAGTAAATTATTTTGCTCAATAGTTAGCTCTTTGCTCGAGCTTAGGTTGGTGCTCTGTTATGAAGTGGGTGCCAACACTATTTGATTGGTTGTTTGCACCTGAGGATTTTTGTGAGTGCCTCCTTGATATTTGTTCTATTAGTAAGAGGGTATTCTGCCTTGATAAATTTGGTAGGCTGGCTCTAGAGGACTGGCCTAGTTGCACTTTATAATGGTTATCTCATTGGCAATAACCTGCAACATCTCCTTGACGTCGCTTAGATCATCCTTTGATGAACTAGATGTGGAAGAAAAAATCTTCGGTGTGCTTGCGTATGTATTCATGGATTGAGGGGGAGCAACTACAATGGTAGACAGTGTCACCTGGGTGGGAACTAATACCTTTGGGAATATAGGCATGGTGGGCTGAGGTGGCAACTTTTTGGTGTCAATTATGTTGTTCTCCACTTTAATTGTGACACTATATGCATCTGGTAGAGTAGTTCCATCAACTGACTGGATCATCATTAAATTGTTGGCGTTGATGGAATTCAAGTAGAACATGAGCGCCAAGTCGGGTGACGAGTGGATTACAACCTGAATTCTTTGCCAAGTTATGTGAAACCATACATTGAAGTTAGTCATGACTTCATATGGAGCCTGCTTGATGATCTCCATCTAGTGATACTAGGAAGCCCTGTCTCTATCATTTGAGAATATTTCATAAAATGGATCTTCGAGTTCATCACAAGTGGCGATGGTATTAGTTTGCAACATTTGGTACCAATTCAATGCTTTACCTCTGAAAGAGGCTACGAGCAACCTTAGTGCTATGTTCTGGTCTATTATCCCATGCACCAAACATACATCTGCAACATCTTGCAAATGTTCAGACGACATTCTAGTGCCAACTCTGGTATAGTTGGGTATAGATTTGAGAGAAAAGACCAAAATAGGGGCCCAAACGACAATTGCTACTGGTGCTCTAAGAGGACTTTTGGCATCCCATGCTACATAATTTCTATTAGCAGTGGACAACATGGCTAGCAATAAGGGCGGAGGAAGCAGAACATTCACTAATTGGGTTGAGGCCTGTACTATTCGTAATGGTGGTAGTAACAGACCGAGATTATTCGTTGTTTGGGACCTAGTAACAATCTGATGGCTCATATGCCCTCGTTGAATTAAAATTCATTTAAGCGAGTCCCACCAGGTGTGCCAAGAAAAAGGGACTATTGATGCCAAAAATTGGCAAGGTAATAGCCTTTGTGGGAAACTCAGTTAATGGGTAAGCCAATTGCACTAAACTGAGCGACCTCTAGATTTTTAAAGAAGTTGACTTCTTTTGTAATTTGGGTTTTTGAATGGGAAAAGGAAGTAGATATTAAATAAAAGATCTAACTAGGGCGATGCACCAAGATTTAGATGTAAGACACGATAAATCTATCTTTTAGATGCGATTTAAGGGCCCATTCAACAATCTGTTATGTCCTAGAATGATAGAAATTTAAGATAGAAGCTTGAATAATTCATTTAATGACAAAATCATCTTCTTGCACATTCACCAAAAAGAGTCAAAGACATGATCTAAAACAATAGACTTGCATTAAAATTATAGAAGTTCTGCAAATAAACCATTCAAAACAATAATGACACAATATAAAGTTTATCAAATAGCTTAAGAAATTAAAAAGGCCGAAAAATGGCACAGTCAATGAGTTCTTTTGAAATAATCTAAAACAGTAAAATGCCTGGTGTCTATTCTAAAAAATCTTGTCCCTTCCGAACTTCTTTTCTGAAGCAAGAAGCAGTATTTATAGCCAACGATCCCACCACCTAGCGAGCTAGAAACATAAAAGATTCATTATCATGAGAAATGATGCAACAACAGATTCCCCTTGGTCGCTGTAACATAAAATATTCGAACCATGGCACGTAGACACTTCCTAGCCAGACACATTCCCCGTAAATGATGGTAGTGGTCCGAGCTTACCCTATGTAGAGAAGTGTCACCTTTCGATGGAGCTAGTTAAAACATGCGGTGGCATATGGTAGCTTGGCATTTGCTCCACTCCTTTTAATGAAGACCTGTCGAGGGGATACGTGGCGGCAGTTCGCAGCTCGTGGTTCATTCTCCCCTCCCTTTTATGAAAGCTTGCACTAAGAAGACACGTAGCAACATGCCTACTATTAGTATCGTCTGTGGGGTCTACCAAAAGTTCATGTGATCGGAGGCTATGCGGCATGCAGGTGGGGCAGGACTAGAAAATGAAGGGAGATAGTTGAAAATAGCTTGCGATAAAGACACGTGGAGGCACACTGGGAGCTAGTTGAGAAGCGAAGGGAATAATCTCTTTGGAGAGCACTGAGAAGCCACGTGGAAGTTGATGAAAGGCTAAGGGTAGCAAGTTGAACATATGAGGGTCGGGCCGAAACTTACCAAAACACAAAAAAAAAACCCGAAGGGAGCTCGAAGAATTTTACACTCACACTAATTAGGAACTGATTATTAACCTCTTTTATTTTAAGATTCCTTTTGACCAATTATTGATATGGTCTCATTAACCTTGCATGGAGTCCACACTTAATCCTAAAAGATTAACATATTTGAGACTTTGCAACAATGACCAAAAATCAAAAGAACATTTTGAATTCAATTGTCTAGTGTATTATGAGATCCATGGTAGATTGTAATATATCTTCACAAAAAACATGACTCTACAAGATTTATTTATTACAAGAATAAAAAAATATAAATATAATTATTGGACTGATAACACAACATAGAGTTTGTAAATGCACAAGAGTCACCAACACAACTTTGTCTCAATTTTTATATTAAAATTCCTCTCTTATAATAAAATTTTAAATATACAAAACAAATTTATTCTAAATGATTTTTTATAACATATTTTCTTCGTTCATATAAATCTCAAATTTAACCACTTACCAACAACCACTTGACTAAGTTTATATATTTTAAAATAAAAATTACAAGATAATCGGGTTTTGACCGATTTTTACACGTAACTAAAGGAAGACTACTGTTCTCGTTTAGAAGGAAACAAGTTATCACCTACCCTATTCTGTCATCAATGATAGGAAAACGGGGGAGCGGTGAAAAAAATCCTGAGTAATAAGTCTCTTCAAGTCACCACCATTGACTCTGAGAAGACTAAGAAGAGGAAGCTTGTTTTAAACGTTGGAAACTTCCTATTAATCTGGCATATGGCTCCTCATGTTCTGGTTACTGAATTGACGTCCCCAATCTGTATACACAGGGTGATCTCTTTATTTGCGTCCAACAGAAGATATAAGATAATTTGTAGACTAGGAGAATACAGTTTAAGACTTCAAAATTCCTTATCCGGAAGTGTAGGACAGTGAAATAACTACATTCCCCACAATCTTTGTAACTTATTTGTATGAAATTAGGATACCCATAAGACTGGAAATCATAAATAAAAAGTACTACAATCTATATCGAATACATCAAGTAAACTGAGTCTTTGGTTCAATTTTTCTCAACAATACTAATAATTATTTATCTTTATGTGTGAAGTATAAAATTATTAATAATTATCTGATAGTTGAACAATTTAATGTTCATGTAGAGCTGCAAGTCAATTTCTCAACAATACAAATAGTTATTTATCCATTTTTATGTGTAAATGAAGTATAAAATTATTAATAACTATCTGATAGTTGAACAATTCAGTGTTCATGTAGAACTGCAAGGCAATCTCTCAACAATAAAGAATTATTTATCAATTTTATGTGTAAATGGAATATAAAATTATTAATAATTATCTGATAGTTGAACTATTTAATGTTCATGTAGAGCTGCAAGTCAATGTGTACAGAAATTTCACTCGAGTTTGGTGTGGTTTGATATAGACTCGGTAAACGAATGTTGATAAACAGTCACAAACAGCAATAGAAGTACGTCAAAGTTATTCATGCATAGTATTCCTACATAACCATACCACTAGATGATGTGCAACAAGTGAGGGGTCTAGGCCTGACATATCTACATAAAACCAAACAAAAGTTTGGACAAGTCTTCTTGAGATTTCTTAAGGCGTTTTCCTTTTTTCCCTTCTTAACACTAGTTGCAATATAAGTAACAATCAGTGTCGAATCCCAGATCGACTTCCTTTCATTCATTTACTAAGACTTGACTAATTTTGTCATTGTGAAGATTTCAGGGAAGACCAAGTTCCCATCTATTTATGCTTAAGAGAGGTTTTCATGAATAGTAATGTCATTTTTATTTTATTTTTCTTTATCTTATAGCATCTCAAAGAGGTTTTCACTAATTAATTTTGATTTATTATTAATGAATTTTGATTTTGATTTTTTTTTAAATTATTATTATTATTTTTTTTTGAATTTGTTGATTTTGTTGAATGTTAAGAATTAAAGAATTCAACTTATTGGTTCTGAAATAAGTTGTTGTATCTAATTTTATGACAAAGTCCTGTTTGTGGTCACTGATTGAAAAGCCTTCACGAAGTCCTAGGAATTCAGCTATAATTATGTCATTTTTAAATATACCCAAACACATAGGATCTTGTTGGTCAGAGGCATTAAGCTATGGATGGATGAGTGAAAGGTCAATGAAAGATGGAATGTTGGGTGTAATAGTACAAATGTTAAAGATCATTACAAAAGATGGTAAAATTAGTGAAGGAATCTTTGAAGTACTATCGATTGACACATTTAACAATAGGAAAGGCTCATGTCATAGTATCAAAGATGTTGGTATTGAAGGATTCTTCCATTAGATGCATATATCCTAAATCAAATCGATGATAGTTGACTTTGTTCATATAATCCCAATCCTTTTCCTTTGTAACCTATATTTTTACATTTTGATTTCTTTGCAATATGTTTTTGGGACAAAGCATGGTGCAAAATCTTCATATCTGTATAACTAGGTAGTTATATCACTATCTATAATTTGGTCAGCATTGAAGCTATTTTGAATAATGTTTTGTTTGCTACATTAGATGAATTTAGTAACTTTCTTCTTATGTTGTTGAGGTTTTTTGTAGGACCTTGGTGACACAAGAAGTTGTCTCACATGAAAGGCATTGTGTAGCCCATACTCCCCACATCCTTTGTTTAAGATCTTGACCTTGACTTAGAAACTAGATTTTGTGGACGATGTTGATGCTAAAGTGGTAAAATCAATGAAGGATGAAGATGGTAGTTATGGTGGAGGGATGGAAACACTCATACTAGGAAAATGATGGGACTTGTTGTAAGGACCCTCCAATAACCTATAGTATTGAAAGGGGTTAGGATCGATGTGAATTATGACTTCTACACCACTATGCAAAATTTTGATATATTAATGGTATGTGAAAGGAATTGCCTACAAGGTATGGATCCATGGGTGAACAAGAAATATATTATATGTAAATTCAAGGTCAAGAACATGAAACAAGGTGTTTTATAGGACTAGGCCCAACTATACTGGAATCCAAATGATGCCCCTAGAATCTGGTGCAGGAGCACCTACAACCATAATGCAAAATTTGATGTAACTAAGTGAATTTGAGAGAGTCTAGGTTAGTATAGGGGTGACAAAGTTTTTTTTATGTTAAATAAGGTCTAAACAAGACTATTCTCATTATATTAAGGTGATTTTGGGGTCTTAGGATTTTAAATTAGTAAGAGTTGGAAAATTGAAATATTGTCAAGTTCAAAATTGCCAAGAAAGTAACGCAATTTAGTGGAATATGAAGAGTCAGTATTTCAAAAGTCAGTTAGGGACATTGGGGAAGTTGAATTTTTTTTGTAAATGCTATGTAAAGCCTCTCCATGGCTCGAACAAGACAGTGAGTGGAGATTTTGAAGAATTCTAAAAGCTTAATACAACGTTTTCTACACTTTTTTTTGTGTTTCCTGAACTTTACTATGTTGTACACACCCGTACTATCAATAAATGCTTTGAAGCTCGTGGTATTCAATTTTGGCATGTTCTTACTTTTCAATGAATCTAATATGAGAGTCTAGCATACAGGTTTGTGGTAGTTTTTCAATCTTTTCTATAGTAGCCAGTTATCACAGTGTTAAGGGTTTGATAGTAAATTAAATGATGTATTTACCAATCCACCTACTATCCTGACCTTTTTATCCGTGGATTAATTTATTTTATGGTAGGATATTCTTTTAGATGTTTGAGGAATAAAGGAAGCAAGTTTTTTGGTCTGGGATGATACCATAGGGTCAAATAAGGCACTTTTCCAAGTGAAAATTGAGGTGTAGAGATAGGGTTATGATAAAATGGTGATGGGAATGATTGTATGTTGATAGACTAACCTTGTGTAGGGTATTAATGACCTGTTAGATGCACTAGGTTGATTAAATAAGCCTGGGAGGTTGGAGATTGAATAAACCCTTGGGTTTTTGAAAGAAAAGTGAGGGTATGGTGGCCTAGTATGAAAGGAGACTTGCACCTACAAAATATGGTGAAATTTGTGCTTGGATAACCTTAATAGTGTGGTCCAATTCAAATTAGTGTGAAAGGGAAAGTTTATCACCCACTTCCTTTGTAAAAGTGACTTATTTCTAGGTCTAGGACAACAGTGCAGGTGTTGGTTCTTGTAATTGTTTGAAAAGAGTCATGATTGGTCTTGGAATATGTTTTGTAAACCCTTAAAGGGTATCTTAATCATCCATTTAATTGGAAATTTTTGACAAGGTAGTGTATCAAGTCCCTTAAACCAGGTTGTGAGGGCTACAAGGGCAGACTTGAGCAAGTGTTGCAAGTTGAAGAATTTGAGTGTTTGGCCTTTTGAGATTGCTTGAAGGTCATTGTGTTGAAATTTTTAAAAGGTTCTAACCCCCATAGTGCATCAATTGGTATCACAACACAGAGATAATATTCCTTTTGGATTGAGTTTTGCAGGTTGAAGATAGAAGGTGAAGAGTTAAGGTTGAAAGAATACCTCTGAAAGGTGTTGGTGTTGCTAGAGAATTGCAAGACCTGAAAAAGAATCATGCTAAGCTTCTGGAATCACATAATGTTGTGTTGCAAAGGCTTCCTACCTTGGAGACAAAAAAGACAAGAGACGTGAATGAAGAAAGTGAACCAGAAGAGGAAGATGAAGAGTATGAAGATGTTGATGAGGAACTCGATCCTGATGATTAGAGGATGGTGAAGCTTATCAAGGCAGTTAAAGGTGATTCTCATAAGGTAAAATTTGACTGTCCTATATATGGTGGTAATTTAAATGAAGAGGAATTACTTGATTAGATAGTTGCTATGGATAACTATTTTGAGAGTGAAGAAATTTCAGAAGAACAAATGGTGAAGGTGGAAAAAACAAAGCTAAAAGGTCATGCTCTTTTATGATGGGACTATGAGAAAATAGAGAGGAGAAGACAAGGAAAGTCAAGGATTAATTCTTGGGACAAGATGGTATAAAATCTGAAAGGTAAATTTCTTCCAAAGGACTATGAGGTTGAATTTTTAAAAAATTACAAGGATTAAGGCAAAGGTAACTAGATGTTAAAGCCTACACTGATGGATTTTACAAGTTAAGTATAACATCAAGAAGGGATGAAAATGAGGTTGAGGTTGAAAAGGTGGCTAGATATATATGTGGTCTCAGATTTAATATTCAAGATGAAGTTGTTATTGCTAACTCCAAGTCTATTGAGGAATGTTTCCAACTAGCAATCAAGGCGGAGGAAAAGCTTAAAAGGAGACAAGAAAAACCAGTTAGAGGGAGAGGTGGTACTATTGCAAGAGGGAGAGGAAAAATCCCTACATCAAAGCATCCAAGTGAAGAACAAGAAGGAAAAAATAAGGGTAAGGAACAAGGTGCTGATACTAGAGGTGGTTTTAGAGGTAAAGGAAGGTTTGGTGCTAGTAGAAGTTCTAATGATTTTGTAGGGAGGTGTTACACATGTAATGAATATGGTAATCCATCTTGGAAGCATCCTAAGAGGATGGGTAGTTCATCTAATGGTGATAGGAGGACTGAGAGAAGAGAACAAATCATCCAAGAGGAAGAATGTGAAAACACAGGTTCAACAGGTTTGAGAGTTGCTCCTAAAACATGGGAGATGTTGATGGTGAGGAAGATATCATTGAAGTGAAAAAAAGAGGTGGATCCCTTACAAAGAAAGAGCCTCTTCAAGACTAATTGTAAGTGTGGGAATAAGGTATGTAGGGTTGTGATTGATTTTGGATCAATTGAAAACATGGTGTCTACTGAGATGGTGAACAAGGTAAGTTTGAAAAAGATACATCATGAATTGCCTTATAAAGTGTCATGGTTGAGTGATGGATAGTCTTTGTTGGTCAATGAAAAGGCAGTGGCAGATTTCCAAATTGGAGACTATAAGGACAGTGTGATTTGTGATATTATTCCCATGGATTCTAGTCACCTACTCTTAGGTATACCTTGGCAATATGACGAGTGTGCAATGTATGATGAAAGGGAGAATGAGTATACCATATTAAAAGATGGGTGCACATTTGTTTTGACTCCACTTGTGGAAGATGTCAAGGGTACAAGGAAAAGGTAATAATGTGTGGAAAGAAAGAGTTGATAAATATTGTGAAGGAAATAAAATAATTTGAGATTGCAATTAGTCCTAAGATTGAGATTGTAGGGATAGCAGATATGAAGACAAATGCAGGATTGAGACATGGTTTGATAGTAAACTTGCGTGAAATTGTTGTGGTGGGGGCCATAGGGTAAAAGTACAAAGTTGTGTCACACTTTTAGCCAACATATCAGCACAACTAAATTTAAGTATTTCTAACTAAAAGTCAATTTTGATCAAACATATGACCTAGTAAGATTCATTCTAGCTAAGTTAGATACTTCCACAATTTATTCAACTAAAATTGTTGGCTAAAAATATATGGAGCACCACTTTGAGTCCAATTTACCAAAAAAAAAAATTGAAAAACTTGAAGTTTTAATAACTCCTCCTCATGTAAATAACATTTTTTTTTAAATGTAAAAATACCCTTTTGTAGATCCATAAGTGTAGTTTTCAAAAATATATTTATTTTAATAGTTTAATTATTATTTATATTCATATTTTTATTTATACTAAAAGTAGGTTATCAGCAAAAAATATTAGGTTGATTACCATGCCAAGGAAAAATACTAAAACTTATTAAAAAAAATTGAAAAAAATATGATGCACTAGATAAAAGAATCTATTTCAAGATGGTATAATTTTTTTTCCATTTTAGATAAATATTTAATATGAATGTTGACGTCCGATGGAAATAGTTGTTTTTTATTCACACACATTTTAATATTTATATACAAATATATATTTATCAAAATTGGAAAAAAATATATCCATGCACTAAAGTTTCAAGTTATAAATACACACAAAAAATTGAAAGAAAAAAAAAAAAATTTACTATAAAAAGTTTGACGTCCCGTGCAACTTCATTTTTCAGCATTTTATCAGCAACTAAATTATAGTGTTAATTTATGAAAAACTAGTTTAAAATAATTTTTAATTTCTTATAAAAAATACAAACATAAAATATACTAAAAAATACATATTTTACTAGTTTACATCATTTAAAAATTCAAAACATATATGCTACTTTTTAGTGATTCAAGTTTAAAAGTTGGATCAACATTGGCCATTTCCTTTATAAAGTGTGACACAGTTTTGTGCTTTTACCCCATAGATTTTCCTATAATTGGGAGCAAGGTTGAGAAATTGGCAAGATGTGTAGGTGCAGTAGTACACATGTCTGATAAGACAGTGACAAGAGATGATAATATGACAGTGAAGAATGGACAAGAGATCAGTGATAGATACAAACATGAAGTAGCCATAAAAGTTAAGTCAGATCAAGGAATTGCTAAAAATTGTTTTTTTGCAGGTATAGAAGAAGGAGTACAAGCAGGATTTGATCAAGGAGTAGGTGGAAGACCATTATCAGGTCTGATGACAAAGATGAAGTCGTGCATTCAAGATCAAACACAATCCAATATGCAACGAAGTTTGCAAGAGTATGAAGCATGGATAAATGGCTAGAGTTTATGAACGAGTGGTATCTCAATGAAGCTTGGGCAAGGTGGTATCAGCCTCAACTCATGAGGCATGATTTTTATCAGTGGGGTTGTATGGTGCAGGAGCACCTACAACCATAATGCAAAATTTGATGTAACTACATGAATTTGAGTGAGTCTAGGTTAGTATGGGGGTGATAAAGTTTTGTTTATGTTAAATAATGTCCAAACAAGACCATTCTCATTATATTAAGGTGATATGGGGGTCTTAGGCTTTTAAATTAGTAAGAGTTGCAAAATTGAAATATTCTCAAGTGTAAAATTGCCAAGAAAGTAACGCAATTTAGTGGAATATGAAGAGCCAGTATTTCAAAAGTTAGTTAGGGACGTTGGGGAAGTTGAAAAAAATGGAAATTTTATGTAAAGCCTCTCCATGGCTTGAACAAGATAGTGAGTGGAGATTTTGAAGAATTCCAAAAGATGAATACAACATTTTCTGCACTTTTTTCTATGTTTCCTAAACTTTACTATGTTGTATAGGCCCATACTGTCAATAAATGCTTTGAAGCTCATGGTATTCAATTGTGGCATGTTCTTACTTTTCAATTAATCTAATTTGAGAGTCTAGCATACAAGTTTGTGGTAGTTTTTCAATCTTTTCTATAGTAGCCAGTTATCACAGTGTTGAGGGTTTGATAGTAAATTAGATGATGTATTTGTCAATCCACCTATTGTCTTGACCTTTTGCTTAGTGTATTAACATTTTTGATGGTAGGATATTATTTGAGATGTTTTAGGAATAAAGGAAGCAAGTTGTTTGGTCTGGGATGATACCCTAGGGTCAAATAAGGCACTTTTCCAAGTGAAAAATGAGTTGTAGAGATAGGGTTCTGATAAAATTGTGATGGGACTGATTATATGTTGATAGACTGACCTTGTGCAGGGTATTGGTTTCCTGGTATGTGCATTAGTTTGATTAAATAAGCCTAGGAGGTTGGAGATTGAATAAACCCTTGGGTTTTTGAAAGAAAAGTGAAGGTATGGTGGCCCAGTATGGAAGAAGACCCGCACCTACAAAAAATTGTGAAATTTGTGGCTTGATAACCTTAATAGTGTTGTCCAATTCAAATTAGGGTCAAAGGGAAAGTTTATCACCCACTTCCTTTGTAAAAGTGACCTATTTCTAGGTGTAGGATATCGGTGTAGGTGTTGGTTCTTGTAATTGTTCCAAAAGGGTCATGATTGGTCTTGGAATATGTTGTGTAAACCCTTAAAGGGTATCTTAACCATCCATTTAATTGGCAAGGTTTTGTAAAGGTAGAGTAAAAAGTCCCTTAAATCGGGTTGTGAGTGTTACAAGGGCAAACTTGTGCAAGTGTTGCAAGTTGAAGAAATTGAGTGCTTGGCCTTTTGGGATTGCTTGAAGGTTGTTGTGTTGAAATTTTGAAAAGGTTCTAACCCCCATACTACATCAGAATCTCTCTATATATCATCATATTCTCTGAATGTTATTTTCTTCCAAGGTTCCATCTTATCATATAAATACCCAAATTATTCTATTATCTTGTATATATATTTATTCAAACAAAACCTACGATGTATAAGGACTTATTTTACTCTACACTTGTTGACAATAGCCTTTATATGAAGTTCTTTGGTATAGTACATGTTTCAATTGAAGGAATGCAATTTGGAGTGAATGTGAGGTGATACAAAGAAGAAAGGTGACCTATAAGGGCTTGAAATTGAACAAGGTTGATATCACTAAGGACTCATGCCTCTCTTAGACCATGGTCTAATATTTTGTTATAAATAGATGATGATATAAGAAGCTCCAATAAATAAATCTTTGTTGGAGTCTTCCCAAGATGCTCATGGAACTCATATTAGGTACCTTGTTGAGAGGATGAGGGTGTCCCTTAGATGGCAACGAGACTACACCTAGTCGTCATGGCACAATTAGGACTTTTGATTGTGATAGTGTTTTCTTTTGGATGGACTTCTTTAATATGACCTACTATCGAGTCATATTAGGAGGGTGTGATATTGACATTATTTGTTCGATTATTTTGGGATGGAACTTTATTAGATCTACATTGAGGGTTGATTTGGTTATACTTAGGAAATGCATCTTGATAGGTATCTTATTTCTAATTAGGTGAAGAGGATGAGGAAGCTTCCACTATAATTTTACTACAATCAATAAGATCTTGGAAATAGTTTTAAATTGAATACATTTGGAAAGAGTATGACCTTTAACATGATGGTATTTACAATATTGATTTTCCCTATACTATGTGTGTTTTTTATTTATTTCTTCAAAGGGTTGAGTATATGGATATTTGATCATTTATCTTTGATGAATTTTTGAAACACTATTTCTATATATTTCCCTAGAGTAGTATATTTGAATATTTGATGTGTAGGGAATCTTGGTTATCCTTGTAGTATAGAAATAAGGGTTTGTTGTAGGAAATTTAGTATGTAATGATTCATTTGATTTGGGGTTGTTGGTTCAATTTAGGTAATGATGGAATCAACGACCCTATCACTTACAACAATTTTTTGGACCAAAATATTAATGTATCACTAGTTTGGGTAGTATTTACTTTATCCTTGTTATAGACTTTGAGTAATCCCTTAGTAATAATGGCTTCCTCTATGGTTAATAATTTGTCAATAATTTCATCAAAGGTTTTGACACAATGGACTTGTAAATGAAAATCCATTTTTGGGATAAGGTTTCTGACAAAAATATTGATGAGTTTTTTTTCCTAGTATAACCCATGAGAAGTGACTATCAAATATTCCCCTTTATTCGAGAAAGGAAGAAATCCTCTCATGATTTAAGTGATTGGAATTGAAAAGGTCAAGCATTAAAAATTATTATTCTATTTTATATGGTAAATGGTTTAAGAAATTTTCAACTAATTTTGAAAAAGGAGTAATGGACCCCTTTGGTATGTGAAAACACCATTGAAGAGATTTTCCTCCTAATCCTTTAGGATAAATTATCATGAGATATATGTCACTATAAGAAAAAGATTTACATGTCACATGAAACAATATTTTACATGGTCATGTGGGTCTCTTTTTCCTTTATATTTGTCTATTTTTGGGATTTGAAAATTCTAAGGGATCTGGACTAATGTTATTGACTTGTTAATAGGGTAGGGACATAGTTCTTCATGTTCTTACCTTGCCATCTACTTAAGGGTTTCCTCCATCTCTTGCCACTCATGGGTGAAGGTATTCATAGGAGTTGTATTTGGTACATGTTATTGTGACCTTGTTGGTATATGGGTTGGAATGTAGGTGGTACATATTATCATTGTTGTTATTGGAAATGTGGTTGTTGAGATATGGGTTAGAATGTATATGCCATGCATTATTTCTATTGAAGTGATGGTTGTTGAGGGATGAATTAGGATATGTTTAGGGGCAGTGGATAGTTTATTTGTTATGGAAAATGTGGTTGGTTGTAAGTAGGCTAAAATGTAGGGAGAAACAAGATATCATAATTTATTTTGATGAAATGTAATATAGGATTATTTTCAGTTAAGAAAGTGATGGTTGGGGTAAATACACAAGTGGTAATGATTGGATTAGTTATATCACAGATTAAAATAATGTCTATGGTTGAGGAATATTTTTGTTGATTAAGGTGAGTGGGATTCTAGATGATGCATTTTTTTGTAATGTAGATAGAGTCATGTTCTTATTTAAAATAATAGGATTAGATGATGTTGAAGTAGGAAAATTGGAAAAAACTTCTCCTAGTCTAGGATAACTACTAAGAGGGTAGGTGGTTACTTGTTTTGAGTTTTCATGTAATGTTTTTTTGAAGGTGGATGTAACTATGGGCTATTTCATGGTGAATATTTTAGGTTTAGGTTGGTTGATGTTAGAGGAAACTGTGGTTATGTGTTGGTGGATTTCACACAGGTTGTTTTGAAAGGTGGAGGTAACTAAAATTTTATTCCTCATGAGGTTGCATAGTATGGAATGGTCCAAGTTAGGGGAGAGTGTGGTTCTATCATTTATAATTTGTTCTAGGAATTTTTCTTTATCAAATCCTATAATGCAAGCTAAATATATTTGAGTAAGCTGATCTTTGATAAACTTAGCAAACCTAGGAGAATATTTAGGTTGATCCATTGTGTCTTCTTTCTCAATTATAAGGTAGATGTAGGGTGATCTCACAATACTAGTTTATAATTTTTGGCCAAATTGGACACTAAATTGATTTTTTCTAACTAAATCTTCACTTTCAAACACTTATAGCAGCTAAACCATGAGGAATTTGAAGATGATGCAAACTAGTGACTTTTGGAATTTTGTCTGTAGATTCTAAATATATTTTTTTTCAAATTTTTTGGAATCATATTGCACTTCTTTTTCCATCTCTTTCAAAAACTACTTTTTTTTAGTAAACATCATTTCTAAGGAGTGATGCTCACCATATAACCCATAATTTTTCTCCATGAAAGATAAAATTATAATTTTTTTCAAATTTATATTTTTAACTATGATATCTAGTGCTTCCAATTGGTTTCATAGTGTTTTATTGAATATTTCTTCCTTAATCAAGTTTCAAAGTCAAACCAATTAAAATTTAGACATAGGTGGATTGTATAGCACAATTTTTTTTGTATGTATCAAAATTCTTTTTTTTTTTGTTGGATAAAGGACTTCAATATCTAGTGCAATCATATTTTTCAACTTTTTTTTTATAATCTTCTATTTTTCCATTTCTGCAGAATAGAGAGCTTGATTTTCGGTGAAAAACCTACATTCACAAGAAATACAAAATAAATATAATAATAAAATTAAATTTATTTAAAATTATACTTTTTTGGAAGCTTATAATAAGGACTACATACTTACAAAAAATAAATTTTCAATGAATTCATTTGATCCCCCAAAAGGTAAATCAAAAGTGGTTTTTTATCAGCATTTTGCTAGGTGTAAAGGAGACTCCGTTATAGGTGTGGTTTAATACTAGTGGGGTTCTATCCAAGGGGGTTTTATCTAAGGTGGTTTGATCAAACCCTCTTCAATTGGAATCCTTGAAATGGAACATTTAAAGGCTTAAATATTCATATTTTCTAAAAATATGTGATTTTAGCAAAAAATAAAATCTCTCAGAAATCGTAAACCAGCATTGTGGGATCACCCTGTAGATTCTCATCTTAACTATGAAAACTAGTTGCAAATATATTTTATATTTTTTCCAATTTTCTTCTTTACTTTCAACATAGTAATGGGTGACATAAACCCATTAACTCTATTTTTTTGGTTGGTTTTTGGATTTTATGGTTTTTTAGATTTTTGAAAACATATTTAAACTAAGAAAAAATAAAAAATAAGTTATTTCTCAAAGGATAAATTCCCCTATTGGATTAAAGTGGGAAGGTTATAATATAACTCTGAAAAACATAAATACATAAGAAAAATCATAAAATTAATCATGTGGGATTAACACTTCTTATGGGCTCACTAAAACACCATATAACAAGGGCGTGAATAGTTGTGGAATGCAAGGTTACGTACCACCTATTGAACATTACTTTGGAGGATTAATCCCTTTCTAAAATAATCTCTACCTATACAACTCACAAATACATTGTCAATAACTTCTTGGATGACTATTTATCTGGTGTACCAATAGAGGGTTGTTGAAAGGTCTTATCTAAGTTATATATGAATTCTAAATGAATCCTACATATATCACAAGGGAACATGAGGCCTAATCTATGAATTTAAAATTACAAATATGTCAATTATCTAGGAGAAGAGGGTAATCCAATATTCTCATTCACTTCCCCAAGGTATAAAGTTCTTGGGGGCTTCATTTGAATGAAAAAATCATAACTTCCAAGAGGCATGTCTTTAAATTCACCTCCAACTCTTTATACTTCATCAAAATTATTGAGTTGAGTTCATCCCCTTGGTGATGGAATCCAAGGTAGCCCCCCCTCCCCCTCCCCCTCCCCTAAAAAAATAATTAAGTGGATTTTTGTATTCTTAAGGTCACATAGGCATGCAATAGTAGAGCATATGCACACACTCCTTTGGGACTAAAAGATACAAATTCTTGGATTAGACAAATTGATGTGTGTAAGTTTATTTGAATCCTTCAAAGAAATGGTTTGAAAAAGAAACAAACAAGAAAATAAAGAAAAGGATAAAATGGCCTATGAAAATTATCTTCTCAAAGCTATCTTGTAAAATCATTGAATTAAAATTCTTATGGTTTTTGTTCCCTTTGTTCTTTGGCTAGGGAAAATAATGGAATTTTAATTATAGAATTTGACCATGGAGGATGTTGTATTGAATGATTAGTCAAAAACATAAAATAAAAGACATCAAACTAAAAATTAAACCACACCACTAGATTTCTCATGAATTCTAATGTTTTAAAAAATCATAAAAATATGAGTTTGTATGTGAAATTTATGTTTGTTTGTATATTACAAAAGAAAAAAATTGAGTGATTTTACCTTATTTTTGGTGAGTGATCAAAAAATTTGGCCAATCCATTATGTCCATCTTGTAATATAATTTCAAACATCTATAAAAAATAAAAAATCTAATTAGTATAGAAAAAATTATTAAAAAATACTGTGAAGGTAGTTTTGTAAGTAAAATTATACAAAATGGTCGAAGTTCCTAGCCCATATGACCTAGTTATTGGTTGTTAATGTGACTAGGGGTTAAGCAAGGGGTTTAAAAAAATAAGGGGCTTGGCTTTAAGCCCCTATTACCAACTAATAGGTAAAGGGTGTGACAAGGGGTTAAGGGTTTGGACTGGGTGGAGCCCTTGGTTGGTAATGTGACTAGAGGCTATTTTTAAAATATAACTAAGATGACAATGTGGCTTTGAACTATGCAACCCATGTGTAGGATATTTAATGTGTACACTAATACTAGTGGGTTCATGTGTTTATCATGGGTATGGATATATTTGTTGTGTATATATTACACTATGGAAATTTTTGCATGCAATGAGAATTTGGGTGTATACCATGGGCTATGTGATGAGGCCCAATAAAGACCTCATAATCACTAAGTTTTTCCTTTTTAATAATTTATAATTTGGCTTTAAAACTGATAATATTTTCCTTTATGTGTGCATTTATGAACTTAATGAGGTATTAAGAATGAGAATATGAATGGTCAATATTAGTGCTTTTTTATGTTAAGTGCATGATTAATGTGGTGACTAACCTATGAATGATTTATGATATGTGCAACTTTATTATGCAACTAGAGTTGATATTTATTTCCTAGCCAAATGATAAATTTTTATGTTTAAAAGTGATGAATGGATGGATTGTTTGTGAATCATCCTTAAATGAGCTATTATCCGCTAATCTCCTTTGAATCATCATGCTAAATGAAAACTCTACCAACTACAACCAAAGTTCAGTTCAGAAATCTAGAAATCAATACAACTGAAGGCAGTTACAAGGATCTTCACCAATTATGTTCTTGCACACCAAGATATATTTTTAGACTAGGATTAGATTAGTTTCCTGCTTATCTTTTTTTTTTGAAATAAAGATGGATATTTATATCCAGATCCAATGTAGTTGGATGTTAGATTGTATCAAGTTTTTGATCCTTCTCATGTAATTTCATTTTCTATTTTAAAGTTAGAGTTATTTTCGCTGTACTTCATCCCTATCTAGGCAGATTCTATGGAAATATAAAGAAGTTGATTTCAACTTCATGCTCAATTTTTCTAGAAGTAGAACAGTCCATTCTCAGAAGGAAGGTGATCTTGTAGATGTTAAATTCATTTGTTAGTTACATGTTTTTTTTCCTATGCTATCTTAGATATTAGAATTATTTCATTTGTTGTGTGTTGGAAAAATCTTAGATTAAAGTTTATTTTACTGTTTATGTTTTCCATGGTTAATTTCTTAGTTAAGAGTCATTTGTAGATCTGAAATATCCTAGATTATAGTTTTAATGGATTTTGTGCAAAAAGGAACAATTAATTGTCAATTTAGTGAAATGTGGAATGGAATAGTTTATTTCTAAAAGAAATTTGTTAAATTTTAAATAGATCTTAGAATTAAACAAAGTAGATAAGTTTAGTCTTCCATTCTTTCATAATTTGAATTGTATTGTAATAAACCTTCTCTATTTTACTTCCATTTTAAAGATTATTTAGACTAAATAAGGAAATAGGAGGATTAAATAGAACCACCTTTGATTAAATATGCATAGTACAAAAAATGCTCCCGATCGAGCAAAATTAACTCTGAAACACTCCTAATCGAGCCAAAACCAACAAAACCTCCCCAAAATCGATCCAAATCTCACCGTAAATAGCTTCAGACACCCCTAGGTTGACACTCAATAGATTAAATGAGTAGGAATTGTAATAGAAATGACTTCCTACCATCATTTTTTGCACTAATTTTAGAGAAGATTTGGCTTCAAAATAAAATCTAAGCCTTAAGTGTCAGTTAGAATTTCTTTGTTAGTCAATGAACAGGTACAGACACCAGCTTGGAAGACTTGTAAGAGGAGATTTAGAGGTTTATCTAGAAGGATCCTAGTCTAGTACTATGAGATCACCCTATGCTAGGACATGATCCACCCAATCAAAAAATATGGGTGATAGAGATCAAGAGGAGGAGGTTCCTAACTTAATTTTTTCCTTTCCCATTCCCATAAATGTCCAAGCAAATGAGCCACCAATGAAAAATATCTCACCCTCTATTTTGCCTACATTTTATGGGAAATTTTTTGAAGATCCTGATCAATTTTTATTTGAGTTCAAATTATTGTTTCAAACTTATGATTATACGTCTGACAATCAAAAATTGAAATTATTTCCATCCACTCTTAAGGAATCATCTTTACGCTAGTTTATGTGATTGAATGTGAACTCAATAAACACTTGGGATGAAATAGAAACAATTTTTTTAGATAAATACTAGGATTATTGCAGAGTCAAGGATAGACAGGAAGAACTATTTAAAATGAGGCAGTTGGAAAATGAGATTTTAGAGGACTATGTAGATAGGTATCAAGTTGTTCTAAAAAGGTGTGGAAATGGATTAGATAGAGAAATTAGTAAATCTATCTTTCTAAAGGGAATTGATGACGATTGCAGAGAGGCCTTGAATCAAATAGGAAAAGGAGATATTAATAAATAAACCTTTGAAGAAATCATTGAGATTTGTAGGAATTACTCTAGAAAAATACTAGGTTATAGGAGAAGGAACAAGGATTCCTTTGTTGATGTTTCCAAAGTTATGGAAGAACTTGCAAACCTAAAACCAAATATTCTCCTTCATCTTAGTTCTCAACCACATAAAGGAATAGTTGAACCTTTGTCCATTTACTATCCCAAATATAGGGATAAGCTTCCACTAAGAGAATGTCCTTTTAATCAAGTAGATCTATGTGAGATATACGAGAAGAAACACTCTACTAGAAAGTGTAGTTTCCTTCCTGAAATTAGGAACCGGTTGAAAAAACCAACACTAGTAGAAGAGGAATTAAATTTTGTAGGACTGTAAAGATAGTTCAATCCTAATTGGGGTACAAATTAGTAGAATAACCAATGGAATTCTCCTTCCTAATGGAACGCCCAATCATAGTGGAACCCTCAACAAATGAAAAATCCACCTCCACCTATGATAAACCCTTGGGTACCACCATGGGGACAACCTAAATACTCATAGTCGAACCAACCTCAATGGCAACTAAATCAGCCTCAATGGCAGCCTAATCAGTGACTACCTAATCAAGGAAATAACCAATGGAAAAATTAGGGGCCAAAGAGACCCTGGAATCAAAATCAGGTAACTAGACGAAACCAACCTTCAAGTTATGAACCAATCAATCACCCTCAGATACCTGCTCAGCCAGTTCCTAATCCTAAGAATGTTAAACCTTAGAAATCTACCTATAATGTTGATCCTAACATAGTAAACTTGAATAACATTGAAATAGGTGACATTCATTTAAGGAATAGGGTTATACCAT
The DNA here is from genome assembly GCA_007115665.2 of Sequoiadendron giganteum. Lineage (NCBI taxonomy): Eukaryota > Viridiplantae > Streptophyta > Pinopsida > Cupressales > Cupressaceae > Sequoiadendron > Sequoiadendron giganteum. The sequence goes on from CM021107.1 coordinate 91,104,882, forward strand.
CAAGACCTGATGAAACTAAGGAAGATCAACAACAAAATCTAGTGAAGGAGATAGAGAAAGAAATCAAGAAAGATCATTCTAAACAAGCGCCATTTCCTCCATGACTTCATCAGGAACCATTATTTGAGCAGGCTGATAAAAAATGATGATCTGGTTGATCCTCATATCCCTTTTAAGGGCTATTCATGACATATCAGAAATCAATCAAATGGTTAAAACCTTGTGTATTAAAACACCAAGAAGGAAAAATAAATTTCCCCCTACAATTCAAGTTGGAGGGAAGTTGTCTGATGTTTTATCAGGAAAGTTAATTCCACAGAAATATGGTGATCCATGAAGTCTTGTATTTAATCTTTGCATTAATGGTGTTGAAATTCAAAATTTTCTTATTGACTTAAGAGCCTCCATTAATGTTATTACTACTGAAACAGTAGAAAAGATAGGAATTATGAATGTTAAGCCAACAGCTACAACTCTACAATTACTTGATCAATCAATTGAAAAACCTAAAGGAATTCTTGAAGAGGTCATTATCACTATTGACACTTGGGATTATCTTGTCAAGACCTCCTTGTTTTACAAACTAAGCAGAGAAAGAAGGGTTATCCTATTATATTAGGGAGACCTTGGTTAGCAACAACTTACACACTTATTGATTGTAGAACTGGTAATATGACTATTTCTAATGGGATTAGACTGAAGCAATTAACTCTGTATCCACCAACAAAACCTGCTTTAACATCTGATAACCCAATCTGAATTGATTATCCTAATTCTAAAGATGAGGAAATAAGGGGCATTACAATGATGACCTTGGAAGAGCATGCCAAGGAATACCAAGAATCTATGGACATAAAAGAGGAAGACCTCGAAGGTTGTCGTGACTCAGAAATTCTACCGTGTTGCCCTTTTGCTAGAAACTTAAAATTTGATGAGAGTCGATTACTTCATCAAATTTTACCGCATCCTTGTCCTTTGAACAATTTAAGTGGTGATCCCTCAAATATTCAGGAAAAGACAAAAAAATGTTAATTCAATTTGATAAACCTCTGCTTATCAAAAGTGTCTTAACAACAAAACAAGAGGAAGGTTTAAAAGGAATTTTGGAGAAAAATACAAAAGCCTTTCCTTGGGATTATAAGGATATGAGATGAACTCATCTAGATATATGTACACACCACATTTATACTGAGGATTTGAAACCCATAAGACAACCTTAGAGAAGAATCAACCCTGCGCTAAGAGATTTTTTGAAATTAGAAATAGAGAAATTACTCCAAGTAGGATTTATTTATCCTATTTCTGATAGCAAATGGGTTTCTCCAAATAGTCATTGTACCAAAGAAAAATGGGAAATGGAGGGTGTGTGTGGACTATAGAGAGATAAATAAGGCTAGAAAAAGGGATTATTTTCCATTACCCTTTATAGATCAGGTATTGGATAATTTGTCTGGAAGTAGTTATTTTTCCTTTCTTGATGGGTTTAGTGGCTACAACCAAATTTAGGTAGCTTTAGAGGATCAAGATAAAATGAAATTTACATGTCCATGGGGTACCTTCTCTTATAGGGTTCTACCTTTTGCATTATGTAATTCTCCCGCAACCTTTCAATGTGTTTTCCATGCTATTTTTTTGGACCTAACAACAACATGCGTGGAAGTTTATATGGATGATTTCACTATCCATGGAAAAACATATGAACAATCTTTGGAAGGTCTGGATAAATTCCTAAATAGATGTAAAGAGCATAGGATATCTTTAAACCACGAGAAGATTTTGCTAGAAATTAAAATCACATATCATGTATCACGTATCAAAAGAAGGAATTAAAGTAGACCCAAAGAAAGTTAAAATAATTTTACAAATACCCATACCTCAGAATCAAACAGATGTAAGGAGTTTCTTAGGACACTCTAGTTATTACAGAAGGTTTATTAAGGGATTCGGTAAAATTGTAGGTCCACTCTTTATCTTGTTGAAGAAAGACTCTGAATTTTTGTGGACTTCATCATGTCAGGAGCCATTTGAACAAATTAAACAAGCTTTAACAACTTCACGCATTATTTCTAGTTCAATTTGGGGCGAACCATTTCACATAAACACATATGCCTCGAACTCTGCAATAGGCATGGTTATTAGGCAGAAGGATGAATCTAGAGCAATGCATTCTATATATTACGTAAGAAAAAACCTCAAACCAATTTAACTAAATTACACGACCACTGTGAAGCAATTTTTAGCAGTTGTGTTTGCTATAAATAAATTTTGATATTACATCACTAGATATAAGACTTTTGTGCATACTGACCATGCAACTATTTGATATCTTATGAAAAAAGCTATTTTGGGAGGACGTATAATTAGATGGTTGTTATTAATACAAGAGTTTTATATAACCATCATTGATAAGCCAGGTAGAGATAATGTTGTAGCTGACTTTCTGTCAAGAATGGTTTTCTAGGCTAATAATGAACCTGTAGAAGATGCATTTCCTGATGAGCATCTATTTGCAATATCTATTCAGTCACCATGGTTTTCTGATATTGCAAATTACTTCGTAACTAGGAAATTTCTTATTTTTCAGCAAAACCAAGAAAAGGTTGATTAGGGAAAGCACCTGATTCTAATGGATTAATGGTTGTTTGTTTAAACTATGCCCAAACCATGTAATGTGAAGATTGTGAAGGAAAATAAAGTATATGATATATTAAGAGCATGCCATGATGAACCAGGAGTAGGACATTACTCCACAATAAGAACAATGCATAAAATCTTGGGAGCAAGCTATTTTTGGCCCTCTATGACTAAATATACATCTCATTACATCAGACATTGTGATTAGTGTCAAAGAATGCAGAGGCCTACAAGATCAACATAAATTACACTACAAACACAAGTGTCACTTGAGCCATTTGAAAAGTGGGGTGTTGATTTCATTGGCCCAATAGATCTACCATCAAAGAAAATCATTACATACTTGTATGCACTGATTATGTTACAAAATGGGAAGAAGTCAAAGCATTGCAAGCTGCCAAGGAGGAGAAAGTTGCAGATCTCAAATACAAGAAAATTCTACAAAGATATGGAGCACCTAAGGGACTTTTGTTAGATCAAGGGCCACAATTCATGTCTTTGATGCTTAAAGCATTTCTAGCTAGATATCAAGTTCAACACAGAAAATCATCATCCTACCATCCCCAAGAAAATGGACAGGTAGAGGTGACCAATAGAGAGCTAGAATATATTCTTACAAAAACAGTCTCATCTAGAAAGAATGTTTGGTCTGATAGGTTAACCGAAGCTTTATGGGCATATAATACAACATGGAAGTCAAAGACTATATTTTCACCACACGAGCTAGTTTATGGAAACACTCCTATCTTTCCTATTGAGTTTGAGTTAGAGACACTAAGAACATATTTAAATGTAGGGATAGATCTTACTAAAGCTCAGAAGAATAGAATAATGCAGCTCAATAAGTTGGATGAGATGAGAACTGAAACTTTGCACCGAATTGAAATCATTCAAGGCCAAAGGAAATAATGGCATGATAAAAATATCCGTAGTAAGTAGTTTACTGCAGGATATTGGGCTTTAATGTTTGATTCAAAGTTTCAAGAATTCAAGGGAAAATTGTATACAATATGGCTTGAGCCATATGAGATTGCACAAGTATTTGAAAATGGAGTTATTCAGTTAATAACTTTAGATGAAGAGAGAAAAATAATGTTGGTAAAGGGGCATAGGCTCAAGCTTTATCATAAGCCAACATCAAAAGAGGAATTTATTAAAGAGCTTCAAGCAAGAATTGAGCATTTTACTAAGGAATATTTTTCTTATTTTGGTGAAATGGTCAATCCTTAGATCCATTTTTAGATGGCCACAAATAAACAGAGTAAATTGAAAACCAAAAATTATGATTTACTCTGCAAAAAATGCAAAAATGAAAAAAAAAGTAAAAGAAAAAGAAAAAGAAAAGAAAAAGCCTTCTAGGAATGAATATGAATAGTTATGATAGAGCTGGATTAGGTGTGATAGCTCATAATAGCTCTTGATCATGCTTGATCAAAATGGAAACAAAATAATTGGTTCTTGATAGTTCATAAATAGATCCTCATCAAGCTTGATTAAGAAAGAATTGAAATTATTTAAAGGGACATAAAACAATTCATATCATGTTTGATCAAAATAAAAATTTAAGCGATTCAAGCTTATAATAGTTCTTGATCACACCTGATCTGATGAAAGTTCCAATGATTGAAGTTTTCATTAAAAAACTCCTGATTGCTCTTGATCTCTTCTGATCGGTTAATGTTGATCAATCGGGGAAGGAAAATTTCTGAAATAATAATTATAGTGATTCATGATAATCAGGAGCATGAAGAAATAATCATGTATTGTGAGAAGCTTTAGCTTCATTTATTACTAATTCATTTGTGTAAATATATAGTTATAGGGTTTAATGAAAAGTTTAAAATTAATGACATAACATGTGGAAACAAGTGGGCTCCCACAAGGGTAGAGCTCAGCGTGTCTTGCATTAATTAATGCTGATTTTATTAAAGATCAATTTTTTTTGTGGATCGTATGACTTAAGCGGGCATGTATTGCCATTATTCATCATTATTTTAAAATTTCATCATTGATAGGTAAGTATTTATAACGCCAGAGATTTTTTGAAATCTGAAGTACATTAGTTATAGTTTATAAAATTGCTTAATGTATTAAATTATGATTGTTTAAAAAGCCAAATATGATTTATTTTAGACGTACAAATGAATGCCTCATTACTTAATTTGGTAATAAATATGACAAGATGGATTTCAAGGCGAAATGATGGATAGTAAGGTTGATACATACGTGACACACTGTTGTCAGTACCTTGACGAGACATAATAGGCATGCAAGAATAGTCAGTTAACATAACATTCATTTCTTATATCTCATCATTCATCTTGAAAGGAATTAACACCACCATTTCAAAATAGAAGGGAATATCCATTTCTAGAAATTGATTTTCGAAATTGCTGGTAAATATTTGAGCTTCTAAAATTTGCAGAGTCTTTTGAAAATGGGGTATAAAAGAATGGTGGAGCCAAAGGGAATCACCTTGGATACTGAATCAAGGAGGTATTTACAACAAGCTGGATGGTTAGATTTCATACTTAAATATGAGGGATATGAATGCGATATAGTGCTGGAGTTTATTAAAAGCTTCCACATCAATTTCAATGTGGTCAAAGGAGAACCCATTGAGGTATCCATTGCTATGATTAGTTCTTTATCTAGAATTTCAATGGAAGGTGATATTATTCAATCTAGGCTTTCCAATTTGCAAGAATTGCTTGAAATCTTCCATGTGCCACCTCAACCTTTACCAGTCTTCCATATACACAAAGGGAAGAATAAGGGCATTGAGTGTGGAAGTTTGTAGGTACCTTGGTCATCTATTGCACTCTGCATTATGATGTTTTTCACCTACAAAGGTCAGTTTTCCACTGTTCTAGGACCACCACTCAAATTGTTGAATCATATAAGACATGGTGCGACTAAACTTGAAGTAAGAGTTAATCTATCTCCTTTTTCTTCTAACTTATTGAAATGGTTGTTAAATGCAATGAAAAAGGAAATAGAGTGACTCATCATGGTCTAATGCATTTAATAGTTAAACATCATTTCATGCAAAAACCTAATTGGTAAGAGGAATGGATAAAATTCTTTCTAAATACTAATAAGAATGAAGGAAAACGTAAAATCTCTGAAGGCAGAACACTTAAAATAGAGAAAACTAAGGTTTTAACGAAAAACCTAGTTAAACCTATTGGTAGAACTAAAAAGAAAAAACTAGAGAGTTCTAATCCTGCAAAGAAAAGGAAGACAAAGGTTTTGACAAAAAACCTAGTTAAACCAATAGAGAAAACTAGGAAGAAAAAATTAGGAAGTTCTATTTCTATAAAAAAGAGAAAAACTAAGGAAAAAGAAATCTCAGAGGGTTTTGATATTTAAAGAAAAAGTTCTAAGAAGAGAAAAACTATGGAAAATAAAACCTCAGAGAGTTTGGATACTAAGAAAAAAATTTCTAAAAAGAGGAAAACTGCAAATATTGAAAAATCTAAAAGAAAAACTAGGTCAAAGACATAGATGATTGAAAAAGAAAAGATAGAATCTGAAAAGAATCCTCCAACAATCAATCTTGATGATTCTAGGGGAGAGAAAATTAACAATGATGAGTCTAAGAAAAATGAACATGAAAAAGAAGAGATTGAAAGGTGGTGTTGAAAGAAGCAGAGCCTACAAAAGAGGAGTTAGAAAAGGAGGAAGGAGGGTCACAACCTCCAATGAAAAGTATTGAATGTACTCCCCAAGAAGAGAATTTGTCAGCTCCTAATTCCCTTGTTCAAGATGTTAATTTTTCAACTCCTAATTCTTCTTTTCAGGATGTTGATATGTCAAATGTGGAAATTTTAGTACTAAATATAGAGATTTTCTCAGGAAAATGAAATGCCAAATATTGAAGTTCAATAGGAAGAGATATTTCAATGCAATGAGGAAGTATTTATTCATTGTGAAGGTAAGCAACCCGTAGAAGAGGAAGACACACCTTTTGATAGTGAAAATTTAGAGGGAAAAGAAGAACAGATTCAAACTGCTCTTAGGATGTCTAGGTTAGATAAAGAGTAAGAAGAGTTTAAAATGCATAATTTTTTATTAGAAGATAAATTAAGGCAAAGAGATGAGGAGACATTAAAATTTAAAAAAGAAACAAATGGCTTAAAATAACAGTTTGAAAAGGAAGTTAGTCAGTTGTCTTCATAGTTAGAGGAAACAAAGAAAAATCTAACTAAAATGACCACTTAGAATGAACAAAAAGATAGAGAGATCTAGAGGTTGAAGATAGAGTTGGAAACAAGGACTGGGAGAAAAGACATAGTATAGCCACAGTTGGTCAACAAAATGTTACTACTTCTACCTCCACCTAAGGAGGAGCATAAGGAGCAAAAAACAAGACCTAGATACCTTTCCTTAATGGCTATGAAATACAAACAACTTAATAAAGAACTCCAAGAAAAATTGGATAAAGTTACAAAGGAAAAGGAAGAAGCAAAGGAAAGGGTTAACGAGACTGTAGATATTGCATTTTCCTTAGTTAACACCAGAAAAACTTCTAGAGTGTATGGATAGATTATGACTTCATGGATTGTGACCCTCCTAGGATAGATTATTTGATTTGAAGATCGCCTATATAGGCATTAAGAAAAGATTCATCATCGTTACCCATGGGAAATCCATGTTGGAAGAACTCACACATTTGATTTTGAATGTCTAGGTAACTATTAAAATAACAATCCATGAAGTCATAATCTATCCAGAAGTCAGTAGGTCTTTTTAATGGAAATTGAATCAGATTGTGCTAAAAAGACCTACTAACTTCTAGATAGATTATGAGTTCATGGATTGCTATTTTAATAGTTACCTAGACATTAAAAATAAAATGTGTGAGTTCTTCCAACATAGATTTCCCATGGGTCACGATGATGAATCATTTCTTAATGCCTATATAGGTGATCTTCAAATCAAATATTTGTTTCGTTATTGAAAAATCATGTGGAATGGTCATCCAAAATGGAGGAATACAAAAAAATTCAACAGACATGTGGGTTACCAATGAGACTTGAATATCCAGAATCAATCTATTACATGAAAAGGTTTGGGTCCATTGCAAGGCTCAATGACATAACAACTTTTTATGTCGGTAATTTTTTAAAAAGAATTGCAAATTTTCAAGATATTGAAGGAATTATTCCTCCTATAGCTCTGTAGGCATGTGAAGAAAGATTCATATCACTTCCAGAGCCATTAAAAAGGAGAGAGCCGATATCACCAAATAATATCAGATGGAGCTTAACATGGGTGAGGCATGTGATCAATTTGATTCATTAGCAACAAGAGTTCTAGATTGGTATGAGATTCATAATGCCTATCATTATCATGCCTGCACCTAAGATAAATGCACCTTCACAGGTACCATCTAAAGTCCTCAAAGCCTAGTATGAAAAGATGGAAAAGAACAATGGATTTGATGTGTCTATAAGAACTGCAATGGCATACAGAGGAGGAGTATTTGATTGGTCCCTTTGCATGGAATCACTCAACAGGGGAATTCATATTCCATCTAGTTATAAACCATGAGGGAATGGTTAAAAGTAGAAGGAGGAGAAGGATGAGGCCAATAAAGGCCTCATAATAACTAAGTTTTACCTTTTTAAGACTTTATAATTTGGCTTTAAAACTCATAATATTTTCCTTTATGTGTGCATTTATGAACTTAATGAGGTATTAAGACATAATATTAATGGGCAATATTAATGCTTATTTTTGTTAAGTGCATGATTAACCTATGAATGCTTTATGATATGTTCACCTTTATTATGCAACTATAGTTGATATTTATTTCTTAGCCAGATGGTAACGGTTTCTATTTAAAAGTGATGAATGACTGGATTGTGTGTTACTCATACTTAAATGAGTTATTATCCACTGATCTCCTTTTTACTCATCATGTTGAATGATGACTCTACCAACTGCAACCAAAGTTCCAAGAAAGCATGTCTAGTTCAGAAATCTAGAAATCAATACAACTGAAGGCAATTACAAGGATCCTCACCAATTATGTTCCTCTGCGCCAGGATAACTTTTTAGAGTAGGATTAGATTAGTTTCTCGCTTATCTTTTATTTTTGAAATAAAGATGAATATTTACATCCAGATCCATCACACTTGGATGTTAGATTGTATCAAGTTTTTGATCCTTCTCATGTAATTTCATTTTCTATTTTAGAGTTAGAGTTATTTTCATTACAATACTTCGTCCCTATCTAGGAAAATTCTATGGAAATATAAAGAAGTTGATTTCAAATCTGTGCTCAATTTTTCCAAAAGATTAAATTCATTTTTTTAGTTACATGTTCTATTTCGTATGCTATCTTAGATATTAGAATAATTTCATTTTTTGTGTGTTGGAAAAATCTTAGATTAAATTTTATTTTACTATTTATGTTTTCCATGGTTAATTTATTAGTTAAGATTCATTTATAGATTTGAAACATCCTAGATTATCATTTTAATGGATTCCATACGAAAAGGAAAAGTTACTTTTCAATTTAGTGAAGTGGGGAAAAAAATAGTTTACTTCTAAAAGCAATTAGTTCAATTTTAAATAGATCTTAGAATTCAACAAAGTAGATAAGTTTAGTCTTCCATTATTTCATAATTTGAATTGTCTTGTAATAAATCCTCTCTGTTTTACTTCCATTTTAAAGGTTATTTATAGTAAATAAGGAAATAGGAGGATTAAATAGAACCACCTTTGATTAAATAGGCATAGCACATAAAACGCTTTGGATTGAGTAAAAATAACTCTGAAACACTCCTAATCGAGCCAAAACCAACAACCCCCCCCCAAAAAAAAACTTATCCATCTCTCATCGTAAATAGCTTCAGAAAACCCCTAGGTTGACATTCAATAGATTAAATGAGTAGGAATTGTGAAAACAACGACTTCCTACCATCAGTATGAAATTCTATATTATAGTTATTTCATGTGTATATACTATGTTCGTTGTATATATGCATGTGTATATAGTAGGGTGGTGGTGGGATATACACAACACATTAAAAGAGGTATATATATAATGGTGTAAATATGGATATATATGGTGTATATATTATATAATACCATGTATACTACAAAGAGGGGATACAATTTTGACAATGAGTGTATACATGTGTAGTGCATGTATGCTATAGATAGGGACCCAAATGTTACCTACATAGTAAAACAAAAAAAAATGAAACAAAACATGGTTAGAATATAGTAATCTATATAGTATTATTGTATGGATGTATGAATTTTTTATAGTCATATGGAATTCTATACTATCAAAACCATAAAGGCCCTACAAAAAAATTACAATAAAAATACCAAGTGTTATATGTCAAACTTTGTTTCTTGACCCTTTCAAATTCAATCACAATTTTTGTTTCACCCTAGGAGGCTCCTATAAAAAATTATTTTTAGTGTACCTCTTGAAAAGACCTACAACCTATGAGACAAAAAAACAAAAAACACTCATTGACAACAAGATTAGACTAAAGGTTAGTATGCTCATGTCAATTTCAGAAAAATGTAAGAAATGGAAATGAAAAAAGAAAATAATAAAGTACTACAAAGAATGCAATAAAATAAATACTTCAATCCATGTCAATAGGTGAGTGTAGTATCATGATGGGCCAAAAAGTGGCAATACAAAAAAAAGAGTTTTTACTTAGCCAAAATCATGAAACATAATTTTGACTTTTTGTATGGGTCAGATAAAATTTGATTTTGGATTGGTAAATTACCAAACCAAAATAAATAGTAACAGATATCCATTAATATTGGAAATCTATTTCCCTCAATTATTTTGGTCAATTTTATGTTTTCCAATGGATATCCATTTTTCAAGTAAAACAAATACTCATTTTGAAAATAGAAACAAATATCTAGTTTGAAAAGAAAAATGGATATCCATTTCCTACAAGTATTTTTATCAATTTTATATTTTCAAAATGGGTATCCATTTTGAAAACAAAAACAAATATTTGTTTTGAAAATAAAAAAGATATCTTTTTGAAAATAAAAATGGATATCCACTTTGAAAAGAAAAATAGATATATCTACTCTGAAAGTTGTAAAAAAGTACACTTTAGTAAAATGGGAATGATGCTTGTCTTACTTATCAAAAAAAAAAATATAAACATTGGCAAGGAGATTCAGTGATCTACACAATGGATAGGATAATGTTGATACATTATGCAGAAAAAATTAATTATATTCATTTGAAGTTCTTCCTTCACTTTTTAAATTTAAATTCTCATAACTCTTGTATACAATTATTTTTCATGATTTTTGGAATAATCATCCAAAAATACTTGAAACATTAAAGAATTGAAATAAATAATGAAAAATTAAGATTTTTTGTACAAAGGAGAGTAAATTTTGCATAAATAATCACATAAGGCTTCCTTATTGTCTTTTATTATATGTATACCTTTTCCCAAGTTGAACTGGGAGAATATGTCTCTCTCCCTCTATTTGTTTAGTTATCTATCCCTCTATCCCCCTCTCCTTCTCTCTCCCTATCTACATATCTCTCTCCCTTTCCCTTATTGTACCTCTATCTATATCTCTCTCCTCTCTCTTCCCCTCTCTACCTAGCTGTATTTTTTTTCTTCTCCTCTATCTTTCCCAAGTTGTATATATATCTATAAATATCTCTCCCTCTTTCTATATCTATTTCTCCCTCACTCCCTCTATATGTCTCACGCCCTCTTTCTATATATCTCTAATTTTCTCTCATCTCTATTTACCTCCCTCCCTCTCCCTCCCTCTATCAATTTATCTCTATATCTCTCTCTTACTAATACACACACTCTCCCTATTTCTCCATCCCTATCTCTATCTATATATCTCTTCCTTTCTCTCCATTACTTTCTCTATTCCTTGTTTACATCACCTCCTTTCTCTCCTACTCTTTCCCCCTCTATATATATATCCCTATCTCTCTCTTTATCTCTACCTATCTCTTTTATTCATTCTCTCTATTGATTTCTATCCATATCTTTCTCTACCTCTATCTCCCTATCTCTCTATCTCTCCATATCCCTCTTTATCTCTCTATATCTCCCTCTATCATTATCTCTCCCTATCTCCCTCTCCCCATCTTCTTGTCTCTCTACCTCTCTACCTACAACTCTCTACCTTTTTGTGCCTCTATCTCTTTATCTACCCACTCTCTATATATCCCCCACTCTCCCTCCCTCCTCTATCTCCCCCTATAGCTCTCTATATCTCCCTCTTCTATCTACCTCTTTATCTCTCCCTCTCTATCTCCATTTCTCTCTCTATAACTTTATCTCACCATATATATTTTTTATCTTTCTATCTCCATCTTCCTGTATATCTCTATATCTCTTCATCTCTATCTTTCCCTCTATATTCTAACTCCATATCTCTCTATATATTTATCTCTCCATTTACCTATATCTATCTCTATATATATTCTCTTGATATCCCTCTTTCTCTCTACCTTTGTACATAGAGAGAGAAGGTAGGTGGAGATGGAGAACACTATAGAGGGAATGTTAGAAAGTCAGGTAGGAGAAAGAGATAAGAGAGATATAGATATATATATATATATATATATATATAAAGGGAGAAAAATAGGGATGGAGTGAGGGGTAGGTAGATGGTGCAGGAGCACCCCATAGTTCACCTTGGGAAAGTTTTCTAGAAGGTCATATTTGACCAATTTGTTTAGGACAACTTATCTTCATAATATTTTTCCTTCATGTTTGTGCCTTAGTGGAATTTTGTGATCTACATAGAGTTGTTAAGGTCATGTTGACCATTACATAGGTTTGAGGTTTGGCTACAAGATAGGCTTAAGACCTTTTTAGACCTATTTAGGTGATTAGTTTCCTAAATTTTGAAATAAGGCTAACAGAAGCCACAGGCGGCCAAGGAAGGATGAATGCCAAGCTTAACTAATTTAGTGACCCTATATAAGGGTGACATCGACATGAAAGTGAGGTTGGGAGCTTTTACATTGATTTGATATTTGGAATTCAAGTAAAAACAGTGGGTTCTTAATGTGAATTTCTGGTTTTGGTTCAAAATAGAGCTTTAATGGATTGAATCTGATTCTATAGGTGGTGTAAGATGTAATGTGAGTGTTAACTAAGAATTTTGTGGTAGTAGTTTAGTCTCCTAGTTCGATTTCAAGTTCTGTTTGTAGATAGTGTTTCTTTTCATTTTTTGATATGACGGTTAGTTTGTAGGAAATGGAGGTTTAGATCATATTCCCTCTGTACATAACATATAGCCTCTTGGGGATTGTGAATAGAGTCCATTATTGTATATATGTTAGGTGTAGGAGTATTTAATAGTTCAGGAAACACCATGGAAGTCTTCTCCTGGGCGAACCTGGGAGTGTCCGGCTAGGAAAGACAAGGAGTGCATGGCACTTGATTTTCAGGGGTGGTCATTCCCTGTCAAGTCACACTGTGGAGAGGGAAACCAGATGCCTTGCAAAGAATTGGCATGAAGGAGGAAGCTTCATCAATCAATTTGGTGAGAGAAACTCATGACAGTCTGCTATGTGGTCAGGGAAAGGGCTCAAAAAGGCCAATGAAGGTCCAACTTGTGTACAGATGGTTGAGGGTTAAGACCAATAAAAATATTAAAGTGGTAGGCATGAGGATCAGCAACCCCAAAGAAATATCCAGTGTTCTTTGGAAGACTTTGGAGTATTAGCTTGTTTTCTCGGAGAAGGATGGCTAATTGGGGATCCTAGGCTAGTAGCCTTTTTAACCCTCAATGAGGGTTTGGTGGAAGCGATGGGAAAATGAAGTAAGGTGGAACCTCAAGAACTATCATGTGATGGTGTGAACCTATTTGAAACATCTCCACACCCATGCAAAGCTGAGATCTAGGATTGGGAGTAGGTTAGCCTTTTGGGTGGATTAAGGGCTAAGGGAAGAGTTGCAAACAAAGCACCAAGGTTGACTTGGTTGGAAGAATATGTGTTGGTAGTTGGGTTGGCAAGGAGAACCAGGGGAGTCTAGTCAAGAGGTAGGTCCTATAGGTTAAGGTGGTGAAGTAAGGCACCATAGGGGTCTTCCAGGTAAGACCTAGAGTAGGAATCAATGAGTGATTCCTCCAACCCTCCCTATCAGATTGGTATCAGACCAAGTAAAAGATTTGGGATAGAAACTTGTATGTTGCACCTTGAATCTAGTGGTTCTACAACCATGGTGACAAAAATTTAGTTGGAAAAGAAGGTCAAAGATTAGGAGGAAGACAATAGGAGATTGAGGGAAAGACTAGCTCAACTTGAGGAAGCATTGAGTAATGTGTAGACCAAGGTGGATGAGGTCAGTGATAGATTGGAAGGTAGGGTACCAAAGAGTGAAGAGTTTGTAGAGGAAGACAAGACCCATGAACCTAACCCTATTCTACAAGAAGAACCATTCTTGAAAGCATTGAAGGCTTTGAGTGGAAAAGCACTTGAAGGCATACTACTGTTTAGTGGGAAATTGGAAGCTGATCTAGTCATGGATTGGATAGAGGGCATGGAAAACCATTTTGAGTGTGATGGATTCTTTGAAGCACAAAAGGTGAAGGTGGCCAAGTCTAGGTTGAGAGGATCTACCTTGACATGGTGGAAATTCATTCTAGATAGAGAGTGAAAAGGAAGGAAAAAATGCTATTTCAACTTGGAAGGGTATGGTTGCAAAAGTGAGAGAAGCATACATGCCAGATGATTATGAGATTTAGTTGCATAAGAATAGACAAAGCTTGAGACAAAGAGATCAAGATGTGAATTCCTATACCGAGGAGTTTCAAAAACTTTGCATGAGATCTAATGTTTCAGAAGATGAAAGCCTCAAGGTGGCTAGGTATCTTAACAGCTTGAAGTGGAACATTCAAGAGGAGATGACACTTTTAAGTCCCAAGACAATACACCAATGCTACCAATTGGCCATTAAGATTGAGGAAAGAAGCAAGAGGAAACAAGATCAAGCTTCTAAGAGTAGAGGAAAAGGTAGATATCAAAGAGGACATAGAGGTGGTTATCAAGGTAGAGGAACTGAACAAAGAAACCAAGGAGAATCCAAACTCACAGAGCATGGAAGTGAAATACCTTCTATAGGAGGTTATGGAAGAGGTAGAGGATCTCAAGGAGGATCAAATAGAGGAAGAGGAGCAGGCAGAAGCAATTCATACTTTACTAGTATGAAGTGTTACAATTGTGGTCAAGTAGGACATCCAGCTTATAGGTGCCTGGAGAAGGCATCTTCATCAAATACTGAGAAGAGAGTGACATATGCTCAAGAGCACACCATGAGTACCAAATCACTTGAGGTTAATCACATTGAATCAAAAATGGGGGAGAACCTGATATTTAGAAGAGTTTTGTTTAGACAACCGATCAAGGAAGAGCCAAAGCAAAGGAGAGCCTTATTCAGGGTAAGGTGCAAAATCCTTGGGAAGGTGTGTAAGGTTATAGTGGACTCAGGGTCCACTAATAACATAATCTCAGAAGAGGCAGTAAGGAAGTTGAATTTGGATAAGGTACCCCACACTAACCCTTACAAGGTGACATGGTTGAACAAAGGACAGAGCATTCTTGTCAATGAGCAAACAATGGTGGATTTATCCATTGGAGGTTACAAAGATAAGTTGTTATGTGATTTATTACCCATGGATGCATGCCATCTTCTATTGGGCAGACCATGGCAGTATGACAGAAGTGCCATATATGATGGGAAAGAGAACACAATTTCTTTCAAGAAGGATGGAAAGACATTCAAATTGCAGTCACTGTTAGATGAGGAAGAAGGACAGTCAAAGACCCCTAGTGTCTTATTAAGTAGTGGTAAAGAGTTAATTAACAACCTACATCAAGGAGGTGAAGGTTATGTGGTTATGTTGCAACCCAAGGAAGAAGACAAGACCAAGAAATCAGTCATACCCGAAGCAGTCCAGAAGTTGTTAGAACAGTTCAAGGACATAGTTAGTGATGGTACACTTGCAACCTTACCTCCAAAGAGAGCCATTAGTCATCAGATTGACTTCATACCAGGAGCCTCATTGCCAAACAAAGCAACTTACAAGATTATACTAGATCAGAACCTAGAGGTAGCTAGGCAAGTGCAGGAGTTGTTGGATCAAGGATTGATTAGGAAGAGCATCAGCCCATGTGCAGTACCAGTGGTATTAGAAACCAAAAAAGGAGGCAAGTGGAGATTATGCACTGATTATAGAGCTATAAATAGAATCACAATTAGGTATAGGTTCCCTATTCCTAGGATTGAGGACTTGATGGATTGTCTTGGAGGAGCTCAGTACTTCACCAAGCTGGATCTCAAAAGTGGATACCGTCAGATCAGAATCAAGGATGGAGATGAGTGGAAGACAACATTTAAGACAACTAATGGGTTGTATGAGTGGAGAGTTATGCCATTTGGCCTCTCTAATGCCCCTAGCACATTCATGAGGCTCGTGAATGAAGTGCTCAAAGACTTTACAGGGATATTTGTGGTGGTATATCTTGATGATTTACTCATCTTTAGCAAGACAATAGAAGAACATTTAAAACATGTGGATTTGGTTCTTAGAAGTTTGCAAGAAGAGAAGTTAGCCATCAACCTAGAGAAATGTGAGTTCTTCAAACAGGAGCTTGTGTATTTGGGGTTTGTAGTATCCCACGGATCATTGAAGATGGATCCAAGCAAGGTAGAAGCTATCTAAAATTGGCCTACACCAACCACAGGGACAAAGGTAAGAAGATTCCATGGATTGGCTCAATTTTATAGGAAATTTATAAGGAAATTTAGTGGCATATGTGCACCAGTCCTTGATACAATCAAAGGTGACCTTAAAACTAAGTTCAAGTGGACTCAAGAAGTTGAGAAGGGTTTTGAGAAACTAAAACAGGAAGTGGCAACTCATCCCATCCTTTTGTTACCTAGTTTTGACAAGTTGTTTACAATGGAATGTGATGCTAGTGGAGTTGCAGTAGGAGGAGTGCTAAGTCAAGAGGGTAGGCCTATATCTTTCTTTAGTGAAAAGATCAATGAAGCTAAGAAGAAGTATTCTACCTATGACATAGAACTCTATGCTCTAGTACAGTCACTTAGGAAGTGGAGGCATTATCTCCTACCTAAAGAGTTTGTGGTCTTTACTGACAATTAGGCACTTAGCTATATCAAAACTCAAGAGAATTTGAGCAATAGACATTTTGAAATGGATGGAGTACATCCAAGCTTTCACCTTCACCATTAAGCACAAGAAGGGACAGTTGGACAAGGTGGCAGATGCACTAAGCAGGAGATTGCTGATAGTGCAGGAGATACAGATAAAGAGCATTGGAATAGAGAGCTTCAAGGATATCTATGGGGAAGATGAAGACTTCTTAGAGGCCTACAAGGTATGTTCCGACTTTGAGAATCACTTTCATAGTCAATACTCTGAGTATACATTGCAAAGTGGATTCTTATTTAAGGGGAATTAGTTATGTGTTCCAAGAGGATCAATGAGAGAGAATATCATCCAGGAGAAGCATAATGGTAGTCTTAGTGGAAATTTTGGTTTCAACAAGACAATGGAGCTAGTGCAAAGGTTCTACTATTGGCCTAAGTTGTCAAGGGATGTCAGCAGGTATGTGGAGTAGTGTGTAGTGTGTATTAAAGCCAAGGGAGGAGCTAGTAATGTAGGTTTATATCAACCCATACCCATTCCTAATAGACCATGGGAGTGTGTTAGCATGGACTTTGTGGTAGGACTCCCTAAGACTAAGACATGGTTTGATAGTGTCTATGTGGTGGTAGATAGGTTTAGTAAGATGAGTCACTTTATCCCTTGCAAGTCCACCCATGATGCTAGCCATATTGCTCACCTTTTCTTCAAAGAAATTGTAAGGATCCATGGATTTCCATTGAGCATTGTTTCAGATAGGGATGTGAAGTTCATGAGCCATTTTTGGAAGACTCTATGGAGCAGATTAGGTACCAACCTGTCTTTTGGATTAGCTTACCATCCTCAGACCAATGGACAAATAGAGGTGGTTAATAGGGTGTTAGGTAACCTTCTAAGATGCCTAACCAAGGAGTATGTACAGACATGGGACTTGGTTATATCTCAGGTTGAATATGCCTACAATGACAGTGTGAACCAGACCATAGGGAAGAGTCCTTTTGAAATAGTGTATGGAATGCATCCAAGAGGTGTGTGTGAGCTCAAGGATCTAGGATCTATGGAGCATAAGAGTGGACATGTAGAGGATTTCTCTCAGACCATGAAGGAGATTCAGGAGCAGGTGAAGAAGATAGTCACCGAGGCTACCCACAAGTTGACAACTAAGGTGGATATGTCTAGAAAAGATCTACAATTTGCAGTAGGGGACTATGTCATGGTCCACCTCAAAAAATCAAGATTTTAGAAGGGAACATCAACCAAATTGTAGATGAAGAGAGTGGGACCATATAAGGTGCTAGCTAAATATGGGAAGAATGCCTACAAGGTGGAGCTACCTACAGATTTAGGCATCTCACCAGTGTTCAATGTGGTTGATTTGATTAGGTATAAGGGAATAGTCACTAACATGGGTCAAAACAGCAGAGACATCTTGAAAGATGTGAGTAATATAGCCTTACCTCCTAGGGACAAGCTACAAGTAGAGAGGATCTTGGAGTCAAGGGTGAAGAAGTCTACCTGGTATAAGTAATACATGGAACACCTCATCAAATGGAAGGACAAACCTGAATCTGAGGCTACATGAGTGGATGAAGCTTAGTTCAAGAAGAAGGGTATTGACCCATCTCTGATCTCTCCCCACATTCCTTAAAGTATGTGTAGAGGGGGAGAATGGTGCAGGATCACCCCATAGTTCACCTTGGGAAAGTTGTCTAGAAGGTCATATTTGGCCAATTTGTCTAGGACAACTTATCTTCATAATCTTTTTCCTTCATGTTTGTGCCTTAGTGAAATTTTTTGATCTACATAGAGTTGTTAAGGTCATGTTGACCATTACATAGGTTTGAGGTTTGGCTACAAGATAGGCTTAAGACCTTTTTAGACCTATTTAGGTAATTAGTTTCCTAAATTTTGAAATAAGGCTAAAGTAAGCCACAAGTGGCCAAGGAATGATGAAGGCTGAGATTAACTACTTTAGTGACCCTATATAAGGGTGACCTTGGCATGGAAGTAAGGTTGGGAGCTTTTACATTGATTTGAGATTTTGAATTCAAGTAAAAATAGTGAGTTCTTAATATGAATTTCTGGTTTTTGTTCAAAATAGAGCTTTAATGGATTGAATCTAATTCTATAGGTGGTGTAGGATGTAATGTGAGTGTTATAAAAGAATTTTGTGGTAGTATTTTAGTCTCCTATTTCGATGTCAAGTTTTGTTTCTAGATAGTGTTTCTTTGCATTTGCTGATCTGACAATTAGTTTGTAGGAAATGGAAGTTTAGATCACATTCCCTCTATACATAACGTACGGCCTCTTGGGAATTGTGAATAGACTCCATGATTGTATATATGGTAGGTGTAGGAGTCTTTAACAATTCAGGAAACACCATGGAGGTCTTCTCCTAGGTGAGCCAGGGAGTTTCCGGCTAGGAAAGACAAGGAGAGCATGGCACTTGATTTGTAGGGGTGGTCATTCCCTATCAAGTCACAGTGTGGAGAGGGCAATGAGATGCCTTGCAAAGAACTGGCATGAAGGAGGAAGCTTCATCAATCAATTTGGTGAGAGAAACTCATGACAGTGTGTTGTGTGGTCAGGGAAAGGGCTCAAAAAGGCCAAATTTGCTAAATTGAAGGTTCAACTTGTGTATGGACAGTTGAGGGTTAAGACCACCAAAATCTTAAAGTTGTAGGCATGACGATCAGGAACCCCAAAGAAATATCTAGTGTTCTTTGGAAGACTTTGGATTATTAGCTTGTTTTCTCGTACAAGGATGGCTAATTGGGGCTCCTAGGCTAGTAGCCTTTTTAACCCTAAATGAGGGTTTGGTGGAAGCAATGGGAAAATGAAGTAAGGTGG
Organism: Sequoiadendron giganteum; assembly: GCA_007115665.2. Lineage (NCBI taxonomy): Eukaryota > Viridiplantae > Streptophyta > Pinopsida > Cupressales > Cupressaceae > Sequoiadendron > Sequoiadendron giganteum. The sequence goes on from CM021107.1 coordinate 91,124,532, forward strand.
ACCCTCAAGAGCCATCATGTGATGGTGTGAACCTGTTTGAAACATATCCACACCCCTGCAAAGCTAAGATCTAGTATTGGGAGTAGGTTAGCCTTTAGGGTGGATTGAGGGCTAAGGGAAGAGTTGCAAACAAAGCACCAAGGTTGACTTGGTTGGAAGAATATGTGTTGGTAGTTGGGTTGGAAAGGAGGACCAGGGGATCGTAGCCAAGAGGTAGGTCCTATACATTAAGGTGGTGAAGTGAGACACCATAGGGGCCTTCCAAGTAAGACCTAGAGTAGGAATCAAGGAGTGATTCCTCCAACCCTTCCTATCAGTAGAGAGATAGAGAGAAGATAGAGTTAAATAGAGAGGGGAGAGGAAGGGAGAGGTAGGCTGGGAGGGATATAAGGAGTGGTAGGTAGAAAAATAGGAATATTGATATGGGAGATAAAGATAAGTATAGACAGAGAGAGGTAAGGTGGGAAGGGTAGAGAGAGAAGTAGGTAGGGTGAGGGGAGATACAAAGAAGTAGAGAGGGAAGGGGAGAGAGAGGTATATAGAGAGGGAGAGGGAGACAAATAGAAACAATGATAGAGAGGGAAGGAGGGAAAGAGGGAGGGATAGGTAGGTATTGAGAGAGAGATAGGGTTTGAGGGATAGAGGGTGAGTGGAGGTAGAGAGTAGAGACAAAAGGGGAGAGAGACATGTATATGAGAGAGAAGAGAGATATATATATCTAAAGGGAGAGAGGGGGAGTGAGAGGGATGGAGTGAGAGGTAGGTAAAGAGAGAGATGGAGAGGGGATATAAAGAGATGTAGAAACATCCTCCACTCCTCCCACCTACTTCTCTTTATCTCCCCTCTCCATCCCTCCCTCATTCCCCCTCTCTCCCTTTACATATCTATATATATCTCTCTCCTCTCTCTCCTCTACCTCTCTTTCCTCTTCCCTCTCCACTTCTCTCTATATCCACTCACCCTCTCTCTCTACCTACCTCTCCCTTTCTTGCTGCCAAATTACCTCTCTCTCATTACCTACCTATCCCCCCTCTCTAGATGTCTCCTCTCTCTCTCTCTCCCTCTCTTTTTACCTCTCTCTCTACTTTCTTCTCTACTTCTCTCTATCTCCCCTCACCCTCCCTCTCTACCCACCTCTCACTCTATCCCTCCCACCTTACCTCTATCTTCCCTTTTATTTTCACTTCTTACTATATCCCCTCACCCGCATTCTCTCTACCTATCTCTCCCTCTACTCCTCCCACCTTACCTCTCTCTTTGTCTCTAAGTACTCTCTTTATCTCCCATGTCCATATTCCTCTTTATCTATCTACCACTCCCTTCCTCCCTTCCTCTCCCCTCCATCTCTACTCTCTATATCCCCTCTTCATATCTCTTTCTCTACCTACCCCTCACTAAATTTCTTCACAATTCCCCCTATCCCTTTAGATATCTCTCTACATCTCTCTTTTCTCTCTCAGCTCTACCTTTCTCACCTTTCCTCTCTACTTTCCTCTATATTCCTCTCTCACAATCCCTCTATAATTCTCTTTGTAGAAGTGATATGGATAGAGGGAGAGAGGAGAGAGGGATATAAAAAGGCAGAGATATCTAGAGATAGATATGATGTGCAAAAGATGTAGGGGGGAGAGAAAGGACGAGAGATAGATAGGGAGAGGGAGAGGGAGAGGTATAGGGAGAGTGAGAGATTGTGGGGAGGGATAAATAGATAAATATATAAAGAGGGAGAGGTTGAGAGGGGGAGGAAAAATAAATCCAAAAGGTACACTTATATATCAAAAAACTAGAAATATCAATGATGTATCAAATGGGAAAATGAAACCTTAATGTGGTTGCCAAGGATGGGTAGGGTGAGTAAAATTAATTTCTTAATCAAGGTAGTAGAGAAAGATGTAAAAATATCAAATTAATGAAGAACTGGTCATGCAAAGAGTTTCAAATATAAAATTGAGATGTAAATATCATAAAATTATATATCTAATAAACCCTAATATGAATAAGAAACCATCAAAGAAGACTAGGTTGTAAATGATTTATTGGGTTTACTAGAATACAAAGAGGTCTTAAGAGGGAAAAAGAGAGGAAATGGAGGGAGAGGTAGAGAGATAGGTCTAGATCTTGGGAGAGAGAGAGATAGTGAGGGAGGAAGGGAGAGGTATGCATAAAGAGAGTGAGAGGCATGACCTAGAGAGATATAGAGAGATAACTAGAGGGATAGGGAGAGAGAGTTGATATTTAGAGAATTAGAGAGAGAAAGATGGAGGGAATGATAGGTAGAGAGATAGGTCTAGAGAGAAAGAGAGAGGGAAGCAGGGAGGGAGGGAGAGGTAGAGAGATAGTTTTAGTTCTCAAGGAGAGAGAGTGAGAGAGAGAGAGAGGTCTAAAGAGGGACAAAGGGAGTGTGAAGGAGGGACATATATATGTTTTGTTTGTCCAAACAAATATCTATTTTATTTTTCAAAACATATATCTGTTTTGTTTTTCAAAATGGATATCCTTTTTGTTTTTCAAAGAAAATAACCATTTTTTAATTTTTTTTAATATCTATTTTGCAGACATAAATTGATAAAAGGGCCTTTAGGTAATGAGTATGTGTTTCTAAAAAATGGATATCTATTTTTTTGGCATAATTTTTTCCTCCATTTTAACCTCAAGAAAGCTTTGGAATTAGGCTTGGAGTGTAAAGCCTAAAAATTAAACTATTCCAACATGTTTAGAGGTTTCATCCTCTTTTCAAGACTTCACCCTTCATGTTGAAATATTTTTTTATCTAAATTTGATGAAACGAAAAGGCTTTTTTCAAAAAATTGTCAGCATTCTACCAATATAAGATATTATTTATTTTGAATTTAACAGATAAATTATTATTTATATTCTACATGCATTATGTTTAAAGTCTTGATATATAGGCTAATTGATTTAAACATCTACAACTTTTAAATGGTTAGACATTTTTGAAACTGGAAGATGTGTTACACTATGATTCATAAATGATAGGTTGAAAAAAATTAATTTCATTTATTTTTAATATTTTAAAATATTTCTACTAAAAAAATCATGTACCTAATTATTTACTCAAGTGCACAAATTACAAAAAAATATCCATCACATTTGGGCATGTGTCCTCTACTTATATTGAAAGATTGAAAAAAAAAATCTCTTACTTTGGTTGGCCAAATAGACATATGTTTTTTATTTCAAAAAAAAATTGAAGTACTACTACATTGAAATTTCAATTTTTTACCAAATAAAATTACGTTTTTCTAAACAAGTGTAATATACTACAAACTAAATTCAATTTGATACAAATTATATTCCTACATATTTTCCAAATTACGTTAATGACATTCATTTTTTTATGTGAAGTTTCTTTAAAAGCATTTTTTTTCCTCTATTTTCATTAGCACTTAGAGGCATAGTTTGGTCCATCCCAATCCTGCACTAACTCAAGCCTGAAATTTGAATAACATTTTTCAATTGACAATATATTTTGAGCTATAGATCCACATTTCGAATGAGAAAAATGACATTCAAATTGAGGCTTGAGTTAGTGTAAGATTGGGATGGGCCAAACTATGCCTCGAAGTGGTAATGAAAATACAAAAAAAAAGAAATTAAGCAACTTCATATAAAAATTTGAATAGGTTATTAACATAATTTGGAAAATATGTAGGAATATAATTTGTAGAAAATTGAATTTAGTTTTTAGTATACTACACCATTTTAGAATAAAATAAATTTATTTGGTAAAAAATTTGAAATTTCAATGTAGTAGTACTTTAAATTTTTTTTTAAATATAAAAACATGTGTCCATTTGATCAACCTAAGTATGAGAGTTTTTCTTTTGACCAACCTAAGTATGATAAATTTTCTCATTAGACCTAGATGGTCACAACACCATTCTTCACAATGGTATTCTTCAAAGTTTCCTTGTTGTAATCAATAATCTCTATAAGGAATTGCATAGTTTTGTCCTAGTTGCTATGAATAGTTGCAATTTCCTCTTGTAGTTTCATTTTATCTTCCTCTATGCCCACAAGGGCTTTGATCTCGTCCACCTCCTTATCCCAATTAGACTATCTATCAAATTATTTTGCAAGGGATGAAAGCATATCCCAACACCCACCGAACTCAACCTCACTCGGCCATTGAGCCTACTAGTTAAGCACCTTGTTTTCTAGCACCTATATTTTTTCCTTCATAGTAATGAGCTAACCCAAAAGCCACTTTAGGATGCTGTTTTTGGACATTGAAATTCGCTAAAATTTCATTCATTTTATGCCAAAGGGGATCACAAGAGGCATAAATATTATTACCCACATTGGGTTTAGTAGAGGTCACATCTAAATTAATGCAAAGTTTAGGAGATTTTTGGGGGCTAGAGGGGTTAGTGATAGGAGGGTATTTGGGACATTAGACACCTCATTATGAATAGGGGAGTGCATGGCTGAGTCGCTAGGGGTAGGTTTCAAGGAATTTTTAGCTGAGCTATCTGAATTATCGGAGTTAGAGGTAAAAATAAGAGTGGTCTCAAGGAGAGAAACAATTTTAAAGGGGTTGGGAGGGGTTTCCTTGTTAACAAGGGTTTTTCCCCAAGATCTGGTAATGTGGTGAGTGGTGGGTGGGGTTTCATCTAGGCTAAAAGTTGAAATTGAGCTCTCAGGGGGGTTGGAAGGATTGTGAATGACCAAATTGTTCCTCTTGATAGTGGCCAAGGAGGGTGGAATAGCAACCTAATGATGGAAGAGGCAAAAAATTAAGCCTCAGTGAATGGGGAGATTTTTACTTTTACCTTGGACAATCTTAATGGACTGTTCAAGAGAAGAAAAAATCGAAAGAGGAAATTTTATTTTGAAATTATAGAAAAAATAGTTAAACATGCGAAAGATATTGGCATGGAAATGATGTAACTTGACCTCTAATGTGATGTACCTCATTAGCATTTCCATACTTTTACTCCACACCATGGGGAGGTTAGCCATGTTGAAACTATTTTGGAGTATGTTAACCTTCTCGCCTTCTTTCAGAAACCTCTCCATGTCTTTCTTATAGGGCCTCCTAGGCTTACAAAGGATGCAAGTACCATCCAATGAAAACACCATCACCTTAGCAATCAACTCAGTGTTCATAAGGAAGGAGCATCTGCCAATGGTAATGGTGCAACCATTCCAAGAGTTAGAGAATTCAATAGACAACTTGGGATTATACTAATTCATGCCTTCCACATATAAGTCCAATATACCTCATTAAATAATAGGCCAAACCTCACAATTGGCGGGTTCGTCTTGAACTAGTTCGCTCCCCATGGAAAAATTTGCAGACAATAGAACAAGAGAAAGAGTTTTGTAGAAATGTCGAGAAGAATACCAAAGCCAAGAATAGAATGGCTTATGAAAATACTGCTTAGAGATGGAAATTTTCCATAATTGTAAGTTGTGGAAAATGACAAAGGGAGCTGACAAGAGATCCAACTCAATCTCCTTTTTGTAGTACTTTGACATCATTATTAATTAACTCACACACATGCCTAAGGATGTAAGATATATTATCTCATATAACTAAATTTAGAGTAAAAGTGCCAAGGTTAGCTAGTGTATCAGCTACTTTGTTACCATTTGTATACACATGATTAGATCTACTATTCCCAAGAGTAATCATGAGAATACGAGCTGACAGGATGTGGTCAGAAAGGGAACAAAAGGGTTTAGCCATCCCAATCACCAAAAGAATGATGTTTTGGAGTCCCCTTAAATGGGTAGGTTGGAAAATCCAACATTCGTGGCAATGTGAATACCATAGAATGTCATCACCACCTCAACAAAGCTGGATGATTGAATGCAAAGATTCAACGCATAAGCCAGAATCATTTTCACAAATTATGATCACAAATGACTCCACCCCCACCCACTAGACCCGGGTTACATTTAGCTACTTGCCATGATTAAGAAATAATGTTATTAATGATATAGTAAATGATATTTAATGGATAATGTTATGATAATTAAACTTTGATAATTAGATGATTATTTTCTATGTCTACACTAAGAGCTTAGGATTGGGGATTATCCACTAGGGCTTCAAATCCTTTGAATAACTTCCTTGACTAAGAGCCAATGAATAAGTGGCATACATTTAGACTTCAACTTCCATGAGTGATTGCCTTAACGATGAAAAGGTATGTATTTTGCGTTAATACATATTGGGTTCACAGATAAAGCCAAAATTGTAGGGGGCACAATCTCAACCCATCCCTTGTAATGTTGAAATAACTTAAAATTTGATCGTTGAAATACTAATTAAAAATCAATTGTTAACTTGCTTTTTTTTTTAATTTTCTTTTGGCCAATTATAGGTATGGTCTCATTAACCTTGCATGGAGTAAAGAAACTTTATCGTATGAGGCTAACATATATATACACTTTGCAATAATGACCAAAAATCGAAAGAACATTTTATATTTAAATATCTAGCACCTATTACGAAATCCATGAGAGATTTTAATATTTCTTCACATTAAAATATGGTTCTCTATGAGATATTATTCATTAAAAAAATCAAAGATATTTAACTCTGATTATTGGAGAGATAACACAACATAAAATTTGCAAATTCTCAAGAGTCACCAACACAATTTAATCTTTCATTTTATATTAAAAATCCTCTCTTCAGCTTCAATTTTAAAATACAAACACATTTATTCTAAATTATATTTTATAATATATTTTCTCAATTCAAATAAATTCCAAAATTCACACTTACCAATAACCACTTGACTAAGTTATATATAGATTTTAAATAGAACATACAATATAATCGGTTTTTGACCGCTTTTTACACACGTAACTAGAGAAGACTGATCTCCTTTGAAAGGAAATAACAAGTTACCACCTACTATATTCTGTCATCAATGACAGTAAAGTTTTCTTAAAGCGTAAAATGAGGGAACAGTGAAAAATAATTCGAGTACGTCTCTTCAAGTCACCACCATTGACTCTGTTAAGACGAGGAATAGGAAGCTTGTTTTAAACGTTGGAAACTTTCTATTAATTTTAGATATGGCTCCTCATGTTCTGGTTATTGAATTGACGTCCTCAATCTGCATATACAGCGTGATCTCTTTATTTTTATCCAACAGTAAATATAAGATAATTTGCAGACTAGAAGAATACTGTATAAGATTTCAAAATTCCTTATCTGCTACTCTAAGACAGTGAAAAAAATATATTTCCCATAATCTTTGTAGCTTATTTGTATTAAATTAGGATACCCATAAGGCTCGAAATCGTAAATGAGAAGTATGCCAATCCAATTAGAATGCATGATGTAAACTATGAGGTTCTGTTCTTTTTAAATATTGAATAGTTCATTTTTTCCCAACAATACAAATAATTATTTATCAATTTTATGTGTAAATGAAGTATAAAATTATTAATAATTATTTGACAGTTGAACAGTTTAATGTTCATGTAGTCTGCAAGGCAACATGTACAGAAATTGAACTTGAGGTTGGTGAGGTTTGGAATAGACTAAGTAAACGAACATTCATGTTGATAAACAGTCGCAGACGCCATTAGAAGTACGCCAGTCATTCGTGCACGGTATTCCTTGGACTTTTTCATGTTCCTAGCTGGTTAGTTAAAGAGAAATTCAAGGGAAATATTCATTCGTTTGCGGGAGATATCTGACAGTGGCCGTTGATCATTGTATTGAGGCAATCGAGGTCAGCCTTCTTTAGCTAATCTATGAATATTTGTTGAAGCTTTACTATTTTAAATACAGACTATTCCCACCTAGAATTAGAATGACTTAGAGATTGCAGACGTTAAGGTAAGGTACTTCACCAAATCCTACTTACCCACATATTGTATAATAAGATGATTTAAAACGTAATGCCCGAAAGAAATGGTTAGAGACTTTTTCTAGAGATCTAAAAATACTGGTAATGTCGTTAATTTTCTCTAGTCTATCATCTTAAGGTTCCACTTAGAATTTAATTCAAGTAGAGCTTAAAACATTTTATGGAATCATAACCTTAACAGACCACAGGACACTATATGAATAAGCCACGTCTAAATTAAAACGCTATTAAAGAACGTCCTTTACATATATGCAGCGTCCTGCAACACCTATTCAACATCCTGCATCAATTGCAGGACCTATTTTATATATACTTTGTCCTCTAACAACTGCATGAGTACAAAATTCATATCGCAACTGCAGGAGACATAATCAATTCAAATGTTTACTTGAGCTACACAATTTTAAAAAAATTATCCTTAGCGTAATATCATCAAAATGACGATGTTCATACACAACAAAATAGGTATCAAGAGTTAAAACAAATAAATAAATTATTTTAACAAGTCAAGTGTTACATTTCTTTTACAGAATCACAATATTTTAGTACAACAATATTAAACTAATACATTGATAATACATATTACATCTATCTGAATTATGATATTTATTATATTTCTATTATCAAAACCAATTCTATCCTACTATCCAACAACCATCTAAATGAGTCAAGCATGATGCAATGCTCTCCTCCCAATCTATTAGTTTAATCAAGCTTTCAAATTCTCATAACCCCTAACCTTAGACACACCCACGTGCCACACAATATATAAAAATCACACACAAATGATAGGGTATCATACACTCCATAAAGCAAGGAGCAATCAATGTTTATAGTAATGCATGCAATGGTCATGAAATTTCTTGATATATGCTCTTATATTAACATTATTCTAATGTAAAGTAGCAACTCAAAACAAGTTTCTATAGTAATATATTTCAATGTTTTCTATCATTCTACAACAAAAAAAATCAATGTCTTATAAAACCATTTAAATAATTTGATATTGAAATAGACCCTAATCACACATCTACCATTGCACAAATTCACAACCCACTATCCAATTCATAACAAAATAGCACATACAATCAAATTCAAAAAAATATACTGGAAAAGATAATCCACCAACTATAAATTTAAAATGAAGTATATATAACCATACTATAATCACACATATTCAGCCTTCAATAGTAAGACAACAATCCATATGATAACCACAATAAAAATAAGATAAATAAACAAATTTTATGTATGTGAATAATATAATTAAAAAAAACAACAAAAAAAATCATAAATAAATGTAAATATTTTTTATACTCATATTTAGATTTTTGTCATGCTCATATTTTTCCCAAAAAATCTTGCAATGTTTAAGAAAGTTTGTAGAATTTGAAAAATATTGTTTATATTAATTTTATTTTTATAGCTTAAAGGTGTATGCTAGTGAGAACCTAATTACATATTATGCCTTACATGTTATCTTATTATGATCAATGCATTCATAAATTAATCTATTTATATGCTAAATGATTTTAATTAGGATGATGGTGAATTAAGTAGAAATGAGGGTATTATAGCTAATGCGGTAAGCAACTAATATCTAGTGATGGTATTTATACACCACATCAATAAAGGATATTAAGTCAACTAAGTCAAATTAATTGTGGTTTCTATTAGGACAACAAGAAATATAAATTGATAAATGTGTTTGAAATGGATAGACAATTGAAGTGAATGAAGCTAGAATTACTAGAATTAATGAATAAGATTCTCATGGACTAACTTAGAAACATAGTTGTCTAGGAAGATGACCTTGAGTGAAATGAAAGTGGATGGTTGAGAACGAGGTAACAAGAAGTGGAAGATGATAAAGTCCTAGAGAAGAGGTAGATCGGCCAACCCAATACAATGATAAATGTGAAACTCTTTTGAAAAACTCAATCTATTGATGTATTAAAGAATGTTTTTCAAGATTTTAGTAGAAGAAAATCTCAAATAGTGACATCCTTCAAGATCAACCATTAAATTATAAATTGAAAACTGAAAAGAGACTATAGAAAACTACTTAAAAAAGAGATGATGAAAATATTATCATAATTAGTATAATATTTAGTTGATTATAAAGAAATTTGAATGTAAAGATAGGATTTTGAAGACTTTTATAATTTTTATGTTATGATATGCTCTATTGATGTGACCATACATGGTTTTTTTGTGATTGTGTTCTTTAAGGTAGTGATAAATGAAGGACCTTCATGAATTAATAAATTTTAGATGAACGTTGATAATTCTGAGAATTAAACACTTTAAAACGTGCATTTTTCCCTGGTTTCCCCATCTCACTTCCCTTGTATTGCACATATTTGTTGGCACTGGTAATGAGTAGGTATGTGAGATTTGGTTGCATCACCCTCAACTCACCGTGCTTCGTTCTGAATTACTTAACATCTTTCGAGACGTCGATGGCTGGCTTTTCATTGAGTCGTGTGGCGACTTTGGTTCCCAATTCACCACGTGTTACCAGCGTAAGCCGTTGTTAAGAGTCCAGTGCAATTTTATGCCTTAATTCATGCAGTCAAATATCATTGACCAAATATAACACCTTAGTACGGAAGGACTCCACATTCAAATTCTACCTAGAGCATTTTTCACACTAGAGATTGCCAAAGTTAGGCTTTGAAATTCAAACGGGCTTGAAACAGATTTTAATCTGATTAACGATAGCTGTAGATCTAGATACCCAAGCATAATGCCTAAGTCACTTCCTAATTAATCTATCTCAAGTTCTTGAGTCCAATACAATGGAATGTTGTCATCTCTTGTTAAAATATGAGTTATTTCTAAATTAATTTATGTTTAATTTTTTATTATAATATAATAAATGTTGTCATAAATATGATACTTTTACATTTTATAATAATTTTATTATTTAAAAAAAGATAAATTGTGTTAATTTTTTAAAAATTGATATTTTGGATCATATTATATGATTTATTATTAGAATGAAAAAATTATAAGTAAGAAATTGTAAAATCAAGCTATTCTAAATACCAAACAAGGATACTAGAAAGGGAAAGGTCAACAAGGAGAAGAGAAAAGAAAAAGCAAAAAAAAAATTAGAAATGTCAATGACTAAAGAATACCAATAGAGAAGTAAATAAAAGGAATATCTAAATAGACAAAAAACAAGGCAAGAATGGGCTTGAAAAGGAAAAATGTGAGACTACACGAAGAAAGGACAAGGAATAACCAAGGTGAGAAAAAAATAGATGATATAAGGGGGAAAACCAAGAAGAGAGATAGGCACCTAATGATTACATGGACAACTAGAAAATGAGGGAGTAGTAGTCAAAGATGACGAGATTTAGTAAACCATTAGGAAGGATGGGAGGTGTGGTTTTTGAGATAGGAAATAATAGGTTTCCATGGCATATTTAGATTTCAACCATCATTGTGGTTGAGATTGGTGGGGTAGTTGTCAATTTCAATTTCTTTGAAGAGTTTTCTTTTGAAAAAGTTAGCTTTCTTAGATATGATCTAAGAATATGTTAGAATTGTGAATAACACTAGATGTAGGATAAAACAATGAACAAAAACACCTTGTATGCAATAGAATTGCAAATAATGATTTTCTATACCCTCAACAAGAAAAACCTATAGAATGAAATAATACAAAGAGAGAGAGTGCTTTATAAGAGAAACCCTAAATGATAAAGGAATTAAATAATGAGAAGTGTTGTTATTTTATGTGATGAGACAAAATGATCTAATAATAGCTCTCTAGTTAACATAAAAGAAAACTCCTAAGTTTAGCCTAATTGCACGAGAATAAATAAATTAGTCAAATAATTAAATTAATTACTAGTTAATATATGATTACTCTAACACTCCCCTTAAGTGCAACTTCGAGAGTACCTAAAAATTCTAAAAAATCAATACAGAAAAAGGAAATAAAGCATGAATGGGTCCTGACAATAAGGCTTGATGGGGTACCTATGTATAATTAAATAAATATTTCAAACTAGAGAAAAGGAGAAAACCTCATGGGAAATATTCATCTCCTAAAGAGATGAAATTATGTGGTGAAAACATGAAGGAAGGACACCTCATGAATACCCCCCCCAAAGAAAACATCCTTCACCCCAAGCATCGATCACAATTGGAGGTGATGAGGTGATGCCAGAAGTTTTGTGAATATGTTTGCAACTTGCTCCTTTGTAGGAATGTACTCCAAAGTGAGAAAACCATCTTTTTTTTGTGACCAATGTCACAATATAGACTAGATAGACCAAATCCACATAGATTTAAACCCTATTTAACCCCCTAAGCAATGATCCCAATAAGATATTCTAAATCAACAAAATGAAGAAGCCATTAAACTAACATGTTAAAGACACGAAAGCTTGAAAAACATCTATTCTATGACCTCGAATGTAATCCTATTGAGGGAGTGGTGTCACATTGATTTGGAGTGGTAACCCTTTCCCAATCCCTTGGATAATATGAACCTTTCCAATTGATTTTATTGATTAAAATTGATGGAAACTGTGAAAATGATGAGAGATGAACAAAACATGATAAAAACTAGTTTAACATGATGAATGCTAAGATGCTTGATGTAGATGTATACAATCTATGCTAACTGTGTACAATATTCAAAGATGCATGCCCTAGATTCCAAAATATGCTAAATGGATGCAAACTAAGTTACCATGGAAGCCATTAATGGATGTTCAAGCTAAATGTGCATGAAAATTAATCTAAAATGTTTTTAAACATAAAACATGGATGCAAATGAGTATGAGTTTCAACAACATAAGTTTTCTATCAAAAGATGGATCCCTTTGTCTCCAAATAGTGATCTATTAATAGGAAATCAAATGAGAAATCAAGAGCTCAAATCAAAAAGATCAATCAATGGTCAACAATGAAAGGAAGATGAAACATGGATTGAGGATTCCAATTCATGGCCAGAGTTGAAAGTTGAGAAGGATCAACTAATTTAATCAATGGTCCAAATTAGCTTTCAACAAACACACTTCCTAAGAATTAGGAAGAGGTTAAGAGATTTTGGAGGAATAAGTGCATAAAAGAGGATATTACATAAGAATATTATCTTTTGGAGGAATGTGCAAAAGATGGAATATTTCAAGAATATTTTCTTGCAAGTGGGAAGGTGAGGATAATTAGCAATTTAGTTAAATAAAACTAAATTTAAATGTGCAAGAGGAGGAATAATATTTTATTCATTAAATAATTGATTTAGTGAAAAGAGGGGTGTAATATGATATTCATTAAATAATTGATTTAATGAAATGGAGAATCCACATTCAAGAATGAGTGAGAATGAGTTATAGTTAAAAATATATTGTCATCCTTTCATTTAAGGTTAAGAATTCAAAGCACTTGAACAAGTGTCATTATGAAAAATGATCACATATACAACATCCCATACCATCATAGATCCCACATGAAACAAATTCAAAATAAAGAGATGGAAATGTACCTAATTAAAATTTCATAACATAAAAGTCAATGTCACACAAAATACATGTACTTACACACATATAAAATAAAATTAATTACCACAAATAAAAAATATTCAAAAAGTGTGAAGACCCAATTCAACGATTCAATTTAACCTATAAAACCCATGAATGAGAAAACACCAACGAGTACTATATAATAAAAATATAAAAGATTAAACTAAAAATAAGATTTAAAGTATTCAAATAATAAAATAAACAATTAAAAAGTAGATGCACATATCCATGCACTTAAATATCCTCAAAATGCTTGCATGCACTTCAATATCCTCAAAATACTTGCATGCAGAAATTGAACTTGAGGTTGGTGAGGTTTGGAATAGACTAAGTAAACGAGCAGTCATGTTGATAAACTGTCACACACGCCATTAAAAGTACGCTAGTTATTCGTGCACGGTAATCCTTGGACTGTTTCTACCTGGTTAGTTAAAGAGAAATTCAAGGGAAATATTATCATTCGTTTACGGGAGATATCTGACAATGGCTGTTGATCTTTGTATTGAGGCAATCGAGGTCAGCTTTCTTTAGCTAATCTATGAATATTTGTTGAAGCTTTACTATTTTAAATACAGACTATTCCCACCTAGAATTAGAATGAGTTAATGATTGCAGACGTTAAGGTAGGGCTTTCACCAAATTCTACTTACCCACATATTTTATAATAAGATGATTTAAAATGTAATGACCGAAAGAAATGGGTAGAGACTTTTTCTAAAGATGTAAACATACTGGTAATGTCGTTAATTTGCTCTAGTCTATCATCTTAAGGTTGCACTTAGAATTTAATTCAATTAGAGCTTAAATTTTTTTAGGGAATCATAACTTAAGTTACAAGTGTCATGTAAAAATCTAACAGATTACAGGACACTATATGAATATGCCACGTCTAAATTAAAACGCTATTAAAGAACATCTTCTACATATATACAGCGTCCTGCAATACCTATTCAACATCCTGCATGAATTGCACTACCTGTCTTATATATATTTTGTCCTCTAACAACTGCATGAGTATGAAATTCATATAGCAACTGCATGACACATAATTAATTCAAATGTTTACTTGAGCTACACAATTTTAAAAAAATTATCCTTAACGTAATATCATCAGAATGATGATGTTCAAGTATATCTTTATACAACAAAATATGTATTAAGAGTTAAAATAAATAAATAAATTACTTTAACAAGTCAATTGTTACATTTCTTTTTTATAGAATCACAATATTTTAGTACAACAATTTTAAATTAATAGATTTATAATACATCTAAAATAAGACATTTATTATATTCTTATTATCAAAACCAATTCTATCCTACTATCCAACAACCATCTAAATGAGTCAAGCATGATGCAATACTCTCCTCCCAATCTATTAGTTTAATCAAGGTATAAAATTCTCATAATCCCTAACATTAGACATACTCCAAGTCCCATACAATATACAAAAATCACACACAAAAGATAGGGTATCATACACTCCATAAAGTGCACATGGTTAACAAAGCAAGGTTCAATCAATGTCTCATAGTAATGCATGCATTGATCATGAAATAGCTTGATACATGATCTTGTAGCAACATATTCTAATGTAATGTAGCAACTCAAAACAAGTATCTATAGTAATATATTTCAATATTTTCTATCAGTAAAATGGTTCTTGAGACAACATAAATTAGGGTTCTACAATAAAAAAATTCAATGTCCTACAAAACCACTAAAATATGTACTTTCCAAATATATTTGATATTGAAATAGACCCTAATCAAACACCTACCATTGCAGAAATTCACAACTCACTATCCAAAATTAATAACAAAGTAGCAAATACAACAAATAAAAAGGATTATAACAAAAGATAATCCACCAACTATAGGTTTAAAATGAAGTATATATAACCATATTATAATTACACATATTTAACCTCCAACACTAAGCCAACAATTCATATGAAAACCACAATAAACAACATATGACAAATTCACGGCAGTAATTCACCAACAAAAAAATCATCGCCATCAATTCATCGTGAGAAAATTCACTGCCATGACAAATTCACCGTGTGCAATTCACCATGGGAAAAAATTAACCACATTAATATTTTTTTGATATGTTTTTTTAACATGATAATATATTAAAAATTGATTTATATAATGCGGTGAATTGAATTGCTGCGGTGAATTTGTCATGGCGGTGAATTTTCTCACAGTGAATTGTTGGCGGTGAATTTTCCGTCAGTGAATTGCTAGGGGTGAATTTTCCTAGAGCCCAATAAACATAAGGTAAATAATAAAAACAACAAAACAAATCACAAATGAGAGTTTAAATATTTCTTATACATATAGAAGGATTTGAAGTAATGCTTGAGTTTAGATTTTTTTCATGTTCATATTTTCTCCTAAAATCCTTCCAATGTTTAAGGAACGTCATGATTATTAATCGTGGAATTTGGAAAGCATTGCCTATATTATTTTTATTTTTATACCTAAAAATGTATGCTAGTCAAAATCTACCTACATTTTATGTCTTAGATGTTGTATATATTAATGATGATCAATGTGGTTTGTGTGGGTTTATTCATATTATCTTGTTATGATAAATGCATTCATAAATCAATCTAATTATATTCTAGAGGCTAAATAAAGTAGAAATGAAGTTATTCTAGTCAATGTAGTAAGCAACTAATATCTAGTGATGGTACTAATATGCCACATCAACAACAAATGATGTTATTGTAGCTTCTATTAGGACAACATGAACTATAAATGGGAAATGTGTTTGGCATGGATAGACAATTGAGATGAATGAAGCTAGAATGGCTAGAATTAATGAATAGGATTCTCAGTGATTAACTTAGAAATGTAGATGTCTAGAAAGACCACTTTGAATGAAATAAATTCACATAGTGGATGGTTGAAAAAAAATAAAAAAAGGTGGAAAATGATAAAATTCTAAAAAAAATAGATAGACCAACCAAAATACAATATTGAAAGTGAAACTATTAAAAAAAAATCAATCTAATATTGAAAGGAACCAATAAAAACTTCATTAATGTATATAATTTTTATGTTATGACATGCTCTATTGAACCTATGTATATAATTAGTGTGACCATACAACGGATTTCTGTGTTTGTTTACTTAAGGTGGTGATAAAAAAACCCTCCAAGACTAAGTTGCAGCCTGGCTAATTCAATGGTCAACTCGCATTGCTTTTCTATGAAACTAGCTAAACGACTTATACAGGCAAGTTAATTTCATCACCAGTTGACTATTCATTAAGAGAGTCCATTGATCGAGATGGATAATTTAATCCTTTCCTCACCTACATACCAAAAAAATTGGTGATTAATATCTTTGAATTCCATCAACGCAGAAAGAAAGAGCCCGTGACCTAAATAAATTTTAGATGAACGTTGATAATTCCAAGAATTAAACACTTTAAAACGTGCATTTTTGCCTGGTTTCCACACCTCACTTTCCTTGTATTGCACATATTTGTTAGGACTGGTAATGAGTAGGTATGTGAGATTTGGTTGCATCACCCTCAACTCACCCTGCTTCGTTCTGAATTACTTAACATCTTTCGAGACGTCGATGGCTGCCTTTTCCTTGAGTCGTGTGGCGACTTTGGTCCCCAGTTCACCACGTGTTACCAGCGTAAGCCGTTGTTAAGAGTCCAGTGCAATCTTATGCCTTAATTCATGCAGTCAAATATCATTGACCAAATATGACACCTTAGTACGGAAGGACTCCACATTTAAATTCTACCTAGAGCATTTTTCACCCTAGAGATTGCCAAAGTTAGGCTTTGAAATTCAAACGGGGTTGAAACAGATTTTAATCTGATTAACGATAGGTATAGATCTAGATACCCAAGCATAATGTCTAAGCCACTTCCTAATTAATCTATCTCCAAGTTCTTGAGTCCATACAATGGAATGTTGTCATGTGTTGTTATCTCCAAGTTCTTGAGTCTAATACAATGGAATGTTGTCATGTGTTGTTATCTCCAAGTTCTTGAGTCTAATACAATGGAATGTTGTCATGTGTTGTTGAAATATGACTTATTTTTAAATTAATTTATGTTTGGTTCTTTTATTATAATGTAATGAAATATTGTCACATATTTCTTTCGGTTAATCTAAAATTAGTTAGAAATATGACGTTTATATATTTTATAATAATTTTTAATATTTTATTTAAATTAAATTGTGTTCAATTTTTTTATAAAAATGATATGTTGGAACATATCATATGATTCATCATTAGAATGAAGAAAATATAAATTAGAAAATTGCAAAATCAAGTTGATATAAATAGAAAACAAAGAGACTAGGAAGGGAAAGACCAACAAGAAGAGGCAAAAAAAAAGCACAAAAAATATGAGAAATGCCAATGACTAAAGAATACCAGTGGAGAAGTAAATAAAAGTAATATCTAAAATAGAAAAAGAGCAAGGCAAGAATGAATCCCAAAAGGAAAAATATGAGAGTACACAAAGAAAAGAGAAGGGAGAACCAAGGTGATGAACAAAAATAAATGATACAAGGGCAAAAACAAGAAGAGGGATAGGCACCTAATGGTTACATGGATAACAAGGCAAAGAGGGAGATGTCAAAGATGATGAGATTTAGTAAACCATTTGGAAGGATGGGAGGTATGGGTTTTCAGATAGGAAATAAAAGGTATGTTAGAACACAATGATCTATTGAGAGGGGGATGAATTAGTAGATAAAAAAAAATTTAGACTTGAAAACTTACTTAAAGATTCAACCTTACAGCCTAGATGTGCAAATTAAAACATAAACTAATTTGACAATCTCATACACATGAAACAACAACTCAAACAACAGATATACGTGTAAAACGCAAGATGGGAAAAATCATAGTGAAAAAAACTACTTGAATCTACTACTCAAATCCAACATCACTAAACCGAAGAAAAAAATGGGGTGGCAACTCTCTCTAGGAGTTCTAGGGTTTTAGATTTAAAAGGAAAGAGGTCCACCTTTTTTTTCCAAGGCACGGTTTACTCAAGAAAAAACCTTGAGATTTCAATGCAAAGGAGATTGAAATCAAACAAAAGGAATTTTCTAGGGGGATTGAATGATGAGAAATGAGGGGCTAACCACCAAGTGTAAACCTAGAAAAGAAAATGTTTGAAAACGCAATGCGATATGCAAGATGACCTAGAAATGTGAGTAAAATGCAACAAAAAGCTATAAAAATGGAAATGCGCACCTGGGAAACCAAAGAAGGTAGAATGGAGAGCTGGAATCTTGCAAAATCCAATGTTAAAGCCAACTGAGACTCATACACCAAGCTAGGAAAATTAGTCTAGTTTTGGATAAACTATGCTAGAATAGGTTTCAGACAAATGGGTACTCAGTTCTACAAATATCTGTGATAGAAAGGTATAGTGGGAGTCATTCGTCAATAGTGGTGAAATCAGTGCACTTCCAAAAAATTTGAAATTCAAAGTTGGATCATGTAGCTCTCAGTCTACCTTTTTGTTTATGATTTAGATATGGGTCCAAAACTACAAAATTCAGCCTGTAGGTCTTTTCCAAGCTCCTCCAAGGCTTGTTCACAACTTTGAAAACTTTGACTTTCTTTGACAACTTGATGAAAACTTTTCCAATCTTGCTCCTTGATAAATGTGCAACCTAGACCTACAAATCACTTGCAAAGAGAGGGAAAAATGTTTGTGGGGTTAGAGAATAGGGGTTTGCCTTGGTCAAGCCCATTGTTGGTAATTAAAGCTTGAAATAAA
Source organism: Sequoiadendron giganteum (assembly GCA_007115665.2). NCBI lineage: Eukaryota > Viridiplantae > Streptophyta > Pinopsida > Cupressales > Cupressaceae > Sequoiadendron > Sequoiadendron giganteum. Next base: position 91,143,713 of record CM021107.1, read on the forward strand.
AGAAAATATAAAGGAGAATGATGAATGAACAAATGATGATGTTGCAGCTCACCAAACCATACCAATAAAGTGCTACAATTATGCTTGAAATGGCTGTAATGGCTGTGGTTCTTGACTCTTTCTTGATGTTGATAGATCTTGGATGCAATGCTTGCTTGGATTGTGAACTCTATATCATAATTGTGAGCACAATGAAAAACATAAATAATGTGATATTTTACATGATAATTGATGCTTGAAGAATGCTCAATACTTGATAATCTACCCTTGAATTCCTTGAATGCTCTTGCTCAAATTCTCTTGTGAACTCACTTTGCTATAAGGATCACTTGATTGCTTGCTAGGATGTTAGGATGAAAATGAGTAAAATAACCTTGTATTTATACTTAATTATGCAAGAATTCTTTAAATTACAACACTACAAGCCAACATTGGATCTTGGAGAATATAATCCCAGTAAAGATTTAAATTAAATTTGATTTTGAGTTAAAGGGGGCTCATTTGCCACCTTCGGTGAATGGGTCCCACCTAAGGAAACTCATTCAACCAAAATGGTGAATGAGTCCCACCTTTGGAATTTGAGGTAGGTTTTCAAGATTTTGATGTTTTAAATGTCTTTTGTGGGGATTATCTTAAAAAATATACCTAAATAAGGCTCGTGGTTGCAACAAGGGGCCAATTAAAGAATAAGAAAGCCCAATTATTAATGACAAGCCTTGAGTAATGTGAAAGTGTGTTACAACACTTTACAACACACTAAATAAGGCAAGGTCAAGATAAATTATGATTGAAAGTATGCTTGTTATGCTTATAAATCATATAAAAATGTGAAAATGTGTTACAACACCTTTACAAGGCACCACTAAAATACATTAGTTTAAAAAGGCCCAAGACCTAATGTGAATGTTGTTATCCATATTACAACACTAAATCAAGGCCACACTAAGGAAAAATATAATGTAATGCCCCGCCAAGTAACCCTAAAGGAAGTTGTAATTAACGTCTTAAGCGAACTAATTTTTTTTTTATAAAATGCATTTAACATACACATTCACTTACTAATTAACAACAACCTCTAAGGCTACAAGGTTAGGATTACTTCAACCCACACATACATATTACATATAACCATATCATTATGAACTTTATGAAATAAACATCATACATCATAAGAATACCACATAACCTAATAAGATAATCAACCAAGATACAATCTCATAAAAATTATCTTAATCCAATAGTTACATCACTCATTCCCAGAATGAGGCAATAGTACATAAGGTTACAATTACAGAATTCCACCTCATAAACATAAGAGGGATAAAATAACTTATACAAGTTAAAATATTACAATGCAAGGAATTACAACAAGAACCGCGAGCTATCCATCTGAATGTCTCACCATGAAGTACTGCAGATAGATGGGGACCCAACATTTTTGGTGCATGTTTCACCCAACTAAGTGGTACCCGAAGGCCCACCCCCCATGCTAGGAAATAGTAACTAAGTAACATGGACAAAGATTCTACTACCTCTAACCAAAGGTAGACTCATACTGATATAACCAAACAAATGAACTAACAAGTACAACTCAATTAATTTACAAGTACAAATCAAATACAACTCCAACATCACTGACATAGGTCACATTGCTTCTAGACATAAAGTAGATCAAGTATGTTCACAGAACCATACATATAAAACAATAAACAAAAATTGTCCTAGATAGAGTGTCATCGCATAATAGTCATGAGATCTCCTTTAGGCATCCTTCATAGGCTCTGGTAATCCTGGTAGCCTCAATCGAATCCCAACACTCATACTCACTCATGCAGCATCAAATACCTCTAGTACTGACAAGGTAAATGACTATGCCATTCCAGGCCTTCTCACTCATCCCAAGTCTATATGAGCCCATGTGTCTATGAGTGAGGATTAAATTATGTTGATTAGTGTGAACTGCATCCTAATCATCTAGGTACATTAATTTAATTATCACTTGATTAACTCACTTCTGAAGGTTACCCGGTTTACCACTTTGGGCTCCGACCCCTAACAAAAGGCACTCTTCTATTCAACAACACACACCCAAACAATCCACCAAGGGAAACACAAGTGCATATCAACTAGGCATCATTATCCACTCCAAAATAATGAGGAAACAAAAGATAGAACTCACTCCAAACATCTTGGAGGCAACAATCACATAGTCCACTCCTTTCACAAGAGGTACAAAAGATCCTCGTTCAAGGAAACCGAGTAAACTGGAAAGACGCCATGCACTACCCAAGGGAAAACAAATGGGTGACATAAAGGTTCAACAACACTCATTCTCTAAGTTCTCCTGGAAGACTTATAATTTAGGATTAACACTAAATCCCAAAACTAACAATGCAACTTGACAACATAGCAACAAAAGCATTCATGTCATTAATCAAATCTAATATTTGGATTTCCTAAACCCATACTTATTCAATAGGTAGTATTGACAAAGTCAAAGACACAATAACTAGATCATCTAAAATAATTATATCCCCTATTTCCCCTTTCATTATTGGAAATCTAAAACAATTAAACCTACTTCCCTTTACTGAATACAGAGAATTAAATCCTTTAAGATAATCATAAGGAATATACTACTTTTGGATATACTAAATCCATATCTCTTTCATAATCCAATCACAATGATTCAATTAATTTAAATAGAAATTAATAAATAACGTAATTGATTGCCTCATCAATAAAACAACTTCTTAATTTACTTTTAAATCGACACAAATCCATGCAAGTAAAACTCTTTCCATTTCCTAACCAAATCTTATATTTCATTCAATTTCCTATTTAGAACATGCAATCACTTTAATATAATAAAATATCGTTTCTCTACCCATTTACCCATATACACTAATCAATCCATTTTAAATCTCTATTCAATTTCCTATTTAAAACATGCGATCTCTTTAATATAATAAAATATCATTTATCTATCCACTTACCCATATACACTAATCAATCCATTTTAAATCTCTATTCAATAATATATTGCATACATCTTATTAAAATGAAATACGATAATGAATTTACCCTTAACATATTTTTATATGCTCCATATTATATATACACCAAACATATATATTAATAAACTCAATTATATAGGTTCTTTAATATTCCAATCACAACAATTAATTTGCTCTATGGAAATAAAACATAATAACTATTGCCCTTTCAAAATTAATTGAAAAAAAACTAAATAAGTGCCTTTATAATAAAGGATTGACTAGTTCAAATAATTTAAGTCGAATCCATTGTTTTCCTTTAAAATTAACATAAATCTTCTACAATAATTCTTTTCAATTTCCTAACCCAAACCTTATATTTCTTCTAATTTTCCAACAACACCCTATGTTAATCTCATCTAAAAGTTTCCCTTTCGAAACTCTTATTACATATATCCATTTATTCAAACCATAAAATATAAATTCCCAACACATAAATTGTTCAAATAGAAAATGATTAAATTAAAATAATTAATTGTCTCTTCATAATAATCAATTCCTGAATTTACTTTTAGAACAACACGATCCCATGCACTACCAAGAGAATTCACAATAGGTTGACATCACAACGACAACCCTCACAAACAACAGACCATCTGGAAGACTTATAAACTAACATGTATTCAACCCATTCTCAAAGCATAAACACGAAAGACATAATCATTGAAGGCAATAGAAGAAACTACATTTGGATACTCTAAATCCATTTCTCATTTCATTACGTAATTCATTATATCGATAAAACTGAATTAAGGATTCATCTTTTTAGATAGGGGAGAAATTACACTAATATTTTATTCTGTAATTGTTTTTAACAAAACAAGTATTTTCAACTATAACTCAAAATATTTCGCTTTAAATTAAATAACCAATTGCCCTTGCAAATTAAATCATTATAAAATTAATCAAATTAATATTTGGTCTCTTCCATAACTTATTTTGTTAAAATAAGATCAATATTTGGACTATAACCCAATATCATATATATATATTTCCAATTAAATCAAATTAATAATTGGACTTTTTACACATGAATTTAAATTTCACAATTAAATTTTAAATTATGCATTCTTTAAATCAAATATTTAACTCCTTCAATTAAACTTTAACATGCCATTTTAAAATAAACAATAATTTCTCCATATGTTTATAATTTTAATTCCACTAATCTAATATACAAATTTTATTTAAAATAATATAAATAAATATAATACTTCAATATTATAAATTATAATATAAAATATTATTAAATAATATTTTAATAATATAATAACAATACATAAAATATTAATATTTATAAATATCAATTTATTATTATTTTATTATCAGAGCAGCCATGGGAAAATAACTTAATAGTAGTCTCGTGTTTCAAGCATAACTCAAAAACTGTGATCTGGGTATTTGCAAGGTTTTGACAGGGATAAGAAAATTCCAAGGTGTAGAAACCCTTTAAATTTCCTGACAACCCAGTTTGCGTAAACGGAGTTATATGTGAAGCAACCAGACCATTTTACCATGAAAAATATAACTACCCTGCAGATTTTAAAATCCGATTTTTAATAATAAATAGAGGGTTTCATTTTTTTTAAATGTTCTTAATGCATTGTTCAATCTCTATGTTTGATTTTAATAACAACATAATCGATTTCTCCAAATAATTTAAATTCAATTGAGGTTTTCACAATTTTCACTCAAGAATTTTCACAAGCAAAGGCTAAGAATTTATTTAATTATTTTCTTCTAATATCAAATTTATTCTCTAAAACAGATTTAACAAACAAATATTTAATCACTACTATAAAAAAAAAAAAATCAAGAACAATAAAACACAAAGAGGAGAACTTGGTACAAAAAGCCACAGGAAGAGATGAATTTCTGATGCAAGCCTCTTCCAAAGATTTCCTAAATTTTCTTCAATCCTCCAATGAATCCAATCCAAAACCCAACAAATGCAAACAATTTTTCCTTCAATCAATTCTACAATCAAAACTTTTTTCAAACCCTTCTTGTGCAATTTTCCAAAATTTCTTCTCTGCTATAAAAATGAATTTTTCCTAAAGATTTTTTGCCCTAAAATTAAAACATGCATTCATTATAAAACAAAAATACCTAATACAACCCTAATTCACATTACATGCAAATTAGATATTTCAATTTCAATTTCAATTTCACTTTTCGAAAACCCACTTTCAATTTAAAATGCAATTTCAAATAATAAATTAATTTCCAAAGTTGCAACTAATTTCCCAAATAAACATTTAATTACAATTTCTAATTTAATTCCCACACGTTGAAATTAAATTCCAAAATTTATTTTAATTCTTTTATTTTCTTTCATTCTCTTGCATCACATTTAATTAATTAATTAAATTATTTGAGAACTAAATTCAATCCCCTTGGATTAGATTTAATTAATTAAATAATTTAAATATAATTAATTAATTTAAATATAAACTTTTATCCACATTGTATTATTTAAATTAAATAACCATCAACATGATTTAAATGCAATTATTCTAAATATCTATTTCCAAATCAAGAATCTTTCAGAATTAAATAACATTAAAACAAGATAGACAATGACTCGACACACATGACTGACGACACACTAAGGCTAAGGTGTAAACTTGACATATGTTACCTAGCTACTATCTCCCATTCAACTTAACTATTGGATCGACACGCTCAAACCTGTGAAACCAGGTGGAGTCGATGTCATGTACCTGCAATCCTAAAAAAACAAGTAAACATCATACAATATATCTAGCATATAATACACACTGTCAAGAAGAAATTATGGATTTGTAGGGCATTCGCAAGTGAGTGATGCGAAACCGTCCTCTTCACCAATACACTCATTGAAACTGACACTTCCATCATAAATCTAGTAATCTCATAATAACATCTCATGTTAACTCTACAACATCATTAATCCATAATGCATGTGAAACAATAATCAGATAACTACATCCCACAATAATAGTTGTCACTCAATAGTAGCGATCAAAACATCATAACAAAATGTATCCAGTATCAAAGTAACTGCAACCAAACATAGCATAAAGCAACTTGAACAAGAAACAAAACAGAGGGGTATTACATATACAAAGAGTGGCTAAACGAGTGTGAAAAAGCCTAAGGACCCTTTTTTCGATGTTATATTTAGCCCCCATTTTAGTGAGAGGATGAACTTGTTTCAAACTCACTAAAGTAGACAAAAAAACATCAAGAGGGGTTCCAATGTACTGATGCTAGCAAGATGAGATGGAAATGATCAAGAGGGATGATTAAGCCCCCGGGATTGAGATCCCATGGTATTTAACCAACATAAAAAAAAAGGAACACACATGAAAATGATGTAAGGAACAACGAAAAGGGAAATAATACACTACCAAAGATGAAAAATAAATAAAGGAGAAATCCGGAACAAGCTTCGATCATTTGTCCATCATGATGTGGATCAGATCTAGGATATTTGTCTAAAAAAAATGCATACTCACTCAGAAGCAATAGAAGTCATGGCTTTCTGCTAGGTGGTAAGTCCAAAAGGATGAGAAATATACACCCATGGCTAGTATATACTCACACACATATGCAAGTGGGTATGGGGAAAGTAATGCCTCAGATTGGGCTTTCCGTTCAACCATACCAAAATTATACCTCTTGATAACTTTAATAAGGTGCCACATAAAAATGACTTGATTTTCGAGGTTCATGAGACAAGAAAAACTTTGTATGCTTGGAGCTCATGAACAAATAGGATGGATTCACAAGCATGCAAGATGTGTTACACAAGGTGGCCATATACAAATAATATAAAATGCAAAAATAGGAAATGTTCAAAGGAGTCTTGCTTAATTCATGCGAGGTCTTTAACTTAGGGAACATTGTGCCTAATGTCTCCAAGAGAGGACCAATCAAATAATAGAAGATTCACAACTTAGGGGATGTAGTGTGTTGCATCAAGCCACTAAGAGGAATGTAATATGCTAAGAGAGATCATGCTCATGAAGTTCATCACACCAAATGTCATCCATAAAATGAAAAACGCATCATATGAAGTAAAAATCTTGCACTAAGAACCATGAAAAGGAAAAGTGCAAAAGAACTAATGCCAATGTATGCCCCCACTTTAAAGAAATTTCTAAACACCATGCTACGAGAAATTAATTTAAAGTAGAAAATGAAAAATGCAAACAAGAAGACAAACATGAGAGCTAACTTAGAAAGCCCTATGCCAAGTCATATGTTTTTGAGTAAGTATATGTCATGCGAGAGAAAAATAAAAGAGAGGGGTTTCCCACAAAATGAAAACACCAAGTGCATAAGGGATCTATGGATTTGGGGTCAATATGTTCTTTGTTGCAATTTTTTTAAGGAGCTCGAAATTGTCATCATCCCCCAAATACACATAGAACTTGAAGAATGACACAAAGAGAGAGAAAAAAAAGAAAAATCTATTGGGTCAACATGGAAGAGACAGAGGGTGTCTCGATGCCTTGTGCCATCCCCAAAAGTAAAACATAGGAAAATGATAAAGATGAAAGTGAAAAAGATGCACGGAATAGAGAAGAATGGAGGTAGAAATAGAGGAATGCCACAAAGAGAGAGAAAACATAACGTCACAGGGGATCACATTATGCACATGCAATCACAAAAAAGAAAATGAAAAAATAAATAACATGAAAAATACTAGTAAGGAAAATACGATTCAACCTATGAGCAATTCATCTGCCTCCCAATCATGTTCATTATATACTGAAGGTGAACAACTAGCCAGAGGGAGAAGAGAAAGTTCCGAACTAGGAGAAGCACCAAGTTCAACACTCTTTATAAAAGATTTGTCATTTAAGCTTATGGAAGAGGAAAACAATGTGTTCAGTTCATTATGCACCTCTTCATCAATTTTGGCATCCTCATCATCATCATCTAAGTTGATCACAATAGGAGGTCAAAGGATAATATCCATAGAAGAGTTCAACTCTTGTTGTGGAGGATGTATGAAAATTTCGTGTTGTGGCTGGGGAGGAAGATAATCATGCATTGCTTCAATCAAGTTTGGATCTTGATTTTCTTTTAATTCCTCATGTAACTTGCAAGCGAAGGTAAAAAATCTATGTCTATGCTCCCTAGCACCTCTGTTTATTTTAGTTTTTTTTTCAAATAGAATCGAAGAAAGTTGATCAACCATAGGTTGCTTTTCTTTCCTAAGGAGAGGAATGAAAGGAACGACGAGAGGTTGTTCAACCGATTTATCTTTGACTTCGTAAACTTTTTTTATTCTTGGAGGTGTGGTGGGGTTAGTTTCATTGTTTCTTGGTCACTTGTAAGAGGTAGGTCAGGTTTCAGGTTTGGGTTGGTCTTGATTGTTTTGGTCTTGTTTAGGTTCAAGCATGGTTTCTGTTGGAACAGTAAAATTTTGAAAAAATCTCATTGGCCATTCATGCTCATTAGTGTCCCAAGGAGTCCTAAAGTTATCTTCATATAGCATACTCACCAAGATCTCAGTAAATTTTTATCATGTAATCACATAAATTTTATCTAACCCTAAAATTTTTGATATATGGAACATATTGGCATAAGATGATGTAGATCTCACCAATACTAATGCACAGTCCTCTAGTATATCGACAAGAAATTGGTTGTGTCACATCAATGGGGACATATGTCAGGAGTACATGGGTTCATGACTTCTATCGGCATGATGGTGTGAGGTCATATCAAGATTATATTTATCCCACCGCTCATAGAAAAATAATATGTATCGTCCAAACAAGAGTCATCCGAGTAAGTTTTCGAAAGACATCCTAAGATCTTTACCAGTCTTGCCGATAAAGAAAAGGAGGACTTATTCGATGAGACAAATAATGCCAAGAAGAGTTCGGGGAGTCTTACCGACCTCCCATGTTATGCCGATAGGGTGGTGCGTGAAAACATGCATGGAGCTAAAAATTGTCGAGGGAACAATGTGTGTGGTCTCATCGAAGAAAGGATGTATTAGTAAGATAAACCTTAGTGGGGAGATCTAAGGAAGGTCACAAAGAATGTTATTCCATCGGCCAAAAAATTGCTTCATCTCGGCAGTGTGAGTGGACAAAAGGGAATATCTTGATGAGACAAAGAACCTTTGGAATAAGGTAGAGAACTGTTGGCCTGATTCGTTAAGTCATGGTGACATTCAAAAACTAAAATGAAACTGTTGGGGAGACTTGTGATGTCAGGGGAGCTACAAGATGTCTTAGCGGATATATGAACGTTGAACAAAAGGATCGGCCAAAGATTTCAAATATTTTTCCGATATGCTACGTGATATGACAATGAGATTTTTGAAGAGCCTGCTTCATTCGTGTCACAGCCAAGACATTAATGGCACCATGAAAACATAAAATATTTTGCAAATCTTGGTGAATTCAATTAAAGGCATTTTTTCGTGGAATTGACAACAAGGAAGAGGAGAAGAACGAGTGGAGGATTGGGGCGTTCATTCAAATTGGAATTTTAGGCAAAATATAGTAATTTTATCATCCCTTGAATATTGTAAATTTTGAAGAATGGAAAGCATTGGTCAAGAGAAATCAAAAGGTAGAAAACATGGGGAGAGTAGTCAATCAAAAGGAAAAAAGCAAAAAACAAAAATTCAATCAGAGGGCACGGAGCAAAAATTGAACTAGGATCTCATAGACTAGCTACCCGGTTTTGGACCTAAGGCCAGATGCTCTGCACAACTTAGGGCTGAAGTAGATAAATTAGATGACAAATGTAAGTTCATTGGAGATGTTTGGACCCCAATCAGAGGCTATGAGCTGTTTAGTTTCCATTACTACCGAAGGAATCATTTTGAGCCAATATGTAACCCATGGAGGCTCAATTTAGGAAAAATGGTTTGCCCTAATGTCTTTATTGATGTCGAATTGGTGAAAATGTTGGCTAGTCATTATAATCCAAAATATAGCACCATATGTGACCTATCTAGAAATCCATTAATACATATGTCAGAGAATGCAATAAGCGAGGTTTTCAAATTAGAAGGGATATGCAATGAGAAAATTTTAAATGAAGAGCTCGAGAGTGAATTCAAAATAATGCACACCATTTATAAGGTTTGGAGATTACCCTGCACAAAATTAGGCTTGGTGGAAAACCTATTCCAATGGAGGATGATGAGGGACCACCATTTCATGTGAATCTTTTCGAACCTTATATGAAGTACACCCATTTTTCGGTGGGACAGGTATTGGGAATGGAGGTTCCAGAGTATATGGTAATTGTGCCTATGGTGATTGCAACAAATATTCAATATCATAAATCAAGGCCTTGGGATTATGCTTCATATATAATTAAAGAACTTGATGTAGGGTTGATGGCAATAAGAAATGGAGCCTTTGTCCTACACCACAGGAATTATTCATTGTTGATGCACTTGGTGCTATACTTTGGATAGGAATTAGGGTTGTGGCCCCAGGAGCTGAGAGTTTCATAAATCGATAAAGAAGGTAGACCATTGCCTATTCAGTCATGGACTACTATTTGGGATAGCAAGTTTCCTAATTCCATTTTTGTACACTTTGAAGAATACTTTGTAAAAACCTTGTATAAATTATACAGTCATCCATGTGATTATTCCTTATTTGATGAGATAAAAAGGTTCCTCAGACCTAGAGATTTTAATGGACCAATCATCCACAATTGGGGGGATTAGTATTGTCTAGAGAATGCGACCATGATTGGGGTCTATGGATTTGAAGATGCTCCATTTATCTTGCCTAGAATAGTTCTAGACAAGATTGCTTACTTATAAATTGTTAGGCAGATGGATTTTTCTAGTGCCATGAATTTAAGCTCTTTTGGAAAGGAAGATTTTATGCACAGTACGTTGTGCTTTGGTGACTTTACTGTGTTAGCAAAGGAAGAATATAACCTGATTCTTGATAGGTTATTACAATACAATATGAAGAGAGGGCCATTGAGGAAATTTTTTGATCTAGAAGGGTATATCAACTCGGCCAAGCAGAAGATAAACTTTGGAGGGTATCATCATGTGCCCTACCAGTTTGATGATATGATAATAAATTTGGAAGAAGAAGAGGCAGAGATGGTGATTGAGCAACAAAATTAGGAGTTGTTGGATATGGAGATGTTGTCCTCTAGTGAAAAAGCATCAAGGGCTAACATGTCCCAGGATCCATCTCCTAAAGTATCAAGGACAAGAACTCAAGGTTATACCTACTCTGCCAGAGAAATGAATATTGAGGAGAATGTAGATACAACTGTAAGACATGAAGAGTATAAATCTTTTATAGAAGATGATGAGTTTGTAAAAATTTCAGAATTCAAAACATTTCTTTATAAGCAAAAAGGTAAGGAAATAAGAGAATTGGTTGACAATGTGACACCAGGAAATGAAGAGAAATTGTTGAAAACTTTGACAGATGATGTAGAGAAAGAGATGAAAAATATAACCCCTAAGAAAGGGAGAGAAATGTTGGAAAAGGCTGGTGTCATGATTTTCCTAGGATTAGACCTCAATTTTGTATTAGTTTTCAATAGTTTCCTGAAAGACAACAATACTACACATAAGCTCAACATAGAAAACTTAACAAAAGTATATACAGGGTCAAGATATAACCCTGATGAAGAAACATTGATGATTTTGGATTTATATCCACATCATAAGAGGTCAGTTTTTATTGACATTGAGAAATCATTTGGACATGTCATTACCTTAAAGGCTGGAGAGGCTGATCCAAAAATTGGGATTAATGTAGTAAAATTGAATAAAGCCGAAATACAGGTATTGATCAGAGAAAAGGAAATGTACAAAATAAATAACGAAAGAATGTTGAGGGAAAATGAGCATCCAAAGGACTTAGTGGATGTTGCAATAGGGCCAACAAGGATGCTCACTCAAGGTGAAAGTTCACAAGTGCATATTATCAAGGGAAAATGGATACACTTAGAACAATAATTAAAAGGAGGTAGGGCATTTTAACCAGTTGGTTAAATAAACTTTGGGGAAAACACTCAGAGTATTTCGATGCAATAAAAGAACATAAAAGAGTGGACGGTAGAATCCAAGAGAAACTTGGGGAAATAAAATAGTAGGACACTCCTGATAATGCAACGATTGAGGATGCTAATCGTGTTATGGATAAGCACAAAATTTTCTTTGAGGAGTTACAGGAGGATGCGCACTTGAATTGATGGCGGCCACTAAGAATGGATTGATTATGTTATTTGATGAAAGAGGTAAGTTAAAAGAAATGGCTACATGGAAGAGCGAAAATGAATTAATACTCCAGGAGATTTTAAAGACAAGCACTATGAAAGATTCGACATTGGATGAAGTGTGTGAGAAAAATTAATGCATAATGATGATGGAGATCATGATCCCCAATGCACTAGGAGATGTACATACACATGAGCATCAAGACTATGCAGATCATATGTTGAGAGTTCATTTATGGCTTAACAGAGCTTAGTCAATATTAATTTTGTTAGTGTTTCATATTTAAGACATTTCTGAAAGGACACATCTTTTCATGCGGTTGATGTGTATAAATATCTATTTTTTGTAACCAAAAGGGGGATTAGAACAAGATAGATAGAAAGCAGATAGAAAGAAATACAATATTTTTAGAATGTTTCAAAGGACCATGATGCATGTATGAAGTTTTGAGGGATCAATGAAATAACTTTGATTTTGTGGTGCCCTTGTGGTATCAATTGTTTGTTAAATTAATTGGAAATATTATCAAGTTGTCTCCAAGGTCGATATTTATTTTTTATTTAAATTGATATATCAAGTATATTTTAAGTTTATCAATACATATTTGTTGTATTTATGTGGTGTTATTGGTTGGTTCTTTCAAGTAAAGATTAAATCCTTCAAGTCATTCACAATAATCTGGAAGTATCATTTGGATCACTAAGAAGAGCTTGGTAATTACATTCTTGCATGTTTATACAAGTTATAATCTAATATCATGTGCCAAATAATTAGAATCTTTGCCAGATAGAATTCATTCATCTAAGGCTTTCACTTGATTCCATTTTACCCAACAAGGCATTGGTCTTATTTATCCTTTTAGGTTTCATCCATTATATTTACATCTCTTAACCAAGCATATTAATTTTTTGATATTGCATGTACAATTTATACCAAATTTAGATCATACCTCTCCACTATCAAATTTCCATTTGTGGATAGTTTAGTCAAGTAGGAAGCATATTTCAAAATCTGTGTCATTCATATAGGTGCACCTACCTAGGTTTAGCAGAGCCTTAAGAGTAGAAGGTTCAACCTTATTGGTTGGCCTTGTTAGTTGGCCAACAAAGTTGTGAGAGCTTGGCAACCTCTTGTGGGTCAAACTTGCATTTTTGAGACCCAACAAATTGGCGACTCTGCTGAGGAAACTTGAGAGAAGTCCGGTGGTAGGCAGCCTTTCCATATAGAGTCATTAAAAGAGAATCATAATTAAATAAATTTGAAAATTGACTCCACTGGGTGAAATAATAACATCTTTCTCACTTGTATAAAAAGTGGGTGGCGACTCTAAATGAACAAAAGCATTGAGACTAATACAATAAGATAAAAATAAAAAATAAATCTACCTAGAGTTTAGAGCATCATGATTACTCACAATATGTAGGGAAGATGATCTTTATATAGAGATAATGATGGTCCTAATGACAAAAGTAAGTGGAACTCTAAAAATGATTAGGGAAAGAAAGTGTCTAATGACCAAGGCCCAGCAACAAGAAACAAAACATTGAAACCACTGGTAGAAACACATAATTCATATGACGCATTAAAAAATGAAAACAACCCATCTAAAGAACTCCACACTCCAGAAGAGAAGAGAAACCCCCTCTGACAAATGAATCATGAGAGGGATGACGAGTTCATGGCTGATTTTGAGGCTAAAAAGAGAAGAGAGTTTGAATATGAGCAGAGAGCAACACTTTTTGAGGAGGGACTTGAATATGAAGAAGCGTCAGAAGAAAATCATGAACTCATGACCCAAAATGAGGTAGATGCACAGTTAGAATGCATGAGGAAAGAAGCAAAAAGATTAAGGATAGAATATGAGCAAAGGCTTTAAGCAATGAAAGAATTTGAGAAATTGAAGCTGCAAAAGGCTCAAATTAAAATGCCAATGGCTGACTCACCTAAATATATGTCCCCTCATAAAAATAACAATGTGAGACCATCAAATTCTCTAGAGGCCCACCAAAATTAGTCGAGGAACCAATGTGGACATCAAAATGCTCCACCACAACATAAGGGTGTTCCACCACCTCCTTATCAGTAGCGCATAACCCCCACAAGGTCAGCAATATGTGGAAAATAGTAATCCATTGTACCAGCATCAACATTACAAAAACCCTCCTCCACAATATACAACCATGATTAGGCCGTTTGATTTGACTAGATTCTAGATAGACCCTTACCCTCTGGATAACAATTGGAGAAACTTAGTCCCTAAATTCACAAGAAGTAGTGCAGTCACAGCAGAGGAGCATCTAAGAAACATTAAAGCAGTTATTCAAGATCTGGATGTGCAATATGAGGATGTACAAATGAGATTATTTATGATTTCATTGATTGAGGATGCCAAAGACTAGTTTAATAGTTTACTAACAACATTCATTGATTCCACTCATATATTTTATGAGCAATTTCTCGAGAAATATGGGAATCAATGTGCATCAGAGTTTGCTTTGCATGAGTTGGTAACTATCCAAAAGCATCAAAATGAGTCAGTTTATGACTTTAATCAGAGGTTTTCCAAGATACATAATAAGATACCTTATGGATCCAAGTTGGCTGACCCTGCTATATTGAGAATCTACTTGAAAGATTTTGATCCCAAGACAAGATATGAGCTTAGGAACATAGATCCTAGGAATTTGGTTGAAGCCCAAAAGATAGCACTCACAATTGAGAATAATAGGAAGGCTACAAGGATGATTGATAAAAGGGAAAACCCTAGGGCTCCCCCACATGCTCCCCCAAATAGACAAGAAAATACATATAAGAATGAAAGACCAAGGTTACATGACATTCCTTATAATACAAACTAGAAGGATGGGAAGTCGGTGAATGATAGACCAAGAAATAAAGAAACACTTGATCCATTGAAAAGGAAAGGAGCATATATGGTAGATAAGAGTCCTTGGTGCCTAGTGTGTTATGCACCATATTCCTCAGAGCATTATGCTACAACTCAATCAATACCTGAAGAAGATACACTGGAAAATGATGGTGGTGAAGACCAAAATGTGTATTTAACTTTCGATACCCTTATTGCTTTGAAGCAGGAATATTCATCTTTAGAGGAGGGATATGAGTATGATGTTGATTATCAAAAATACAATATTGATATGGAAGAGCAACAGGTTTTTTCTGACCATGAAGAAAGTGAAAATGAGAAAAACCCCCCTATTGCATCATGTTAAACTAATAGGTATTGTATAAGGAGACCACGTGAAGAAGAGATTGAGAGGTTGAATATTGAAGCAGTGGAAGAAGCTAGAAACAAATATCGATTGAGGAACAAAACAATGAATATAGATGAGGGTGTCCCAAGAGGAATATTTGTAAGAAATAAAAAGGTACCAAATGAGACATCAAAAAAGACAGATGATAAGCAACCTGACAAAAAAGAACATAAGTGGGATCCTAAAGAGGAAAGTAAAGAAATCCCCATCGAGAAGCAAAAGCCAAGTCAAACATGCAAAGAGGAAAAGGAAGAAAGCAAAGGATAATTGATAGAATCAAAGAAGCTGATCAGAACTAAAGGTACATCTTTTGATTTCATGCAAACCTTATCTCAACTAAAAATATCTATCCCATTACTTGAAATGATGAAAATTAAGGAATATAGGGAAGGTGCCATTCAATTTATGTCTAGGGGGAATACAAATGTAAACCTTGAAAATAAGGAGATCCCCAAAACCACTAACAAGAAGAAGGAAATAAAGATCCTAGAAGCCTGCTTAATGAATACACCATAGATTGACCCATTTTTTACCACCCTGCTCATAAGTGGCAAGTTAGTAAGAAATTACATGATAGATTTAGATGCTTCCATGAATATTATGCCAGTAGGGGTAATGAAACAACTTGGTATGTGGGTAGATGTAGAAGGAGGTAAATGTTATGCCATGGATAGCAGGCTTGTTCCGGTTGTAGGCTTAATAAAGAATATGGAAGTGAGATTAGCAACCTACCCCCAAGCCACCTACAATATTGATATAAATGTAATTGACACACCTCCTCAGTTTGGAATTCTTTTTATCGAGATAATGGACTACAACAATGGGGGGTAATGCGCAGTTCGATTTATCATATGCTAGTATACCAGTAAATGGTGAAGAGGTCAAGTTATATAGGGAGACAAGAATGAATCAAATTGTTGAGTGTGTTCCTCAAGAACAACTTAATTTCTTATATGATTTAGATTTGGGGATTTTTAGAGTGGAGTTATCACAGCCTGAATTAGTAAGTAAAGACCCAATTGATAAGCATATTTCTGAAAATCAACAAGGGGTATGGAAAATGTACTTTGATGGGGCATGTAGCCAAGAAGGTAATGGAGCCAGGGTAGTTTTCATATCTCTTGAAGGTAATACATTTAAATATTCATTTTTGTTGGCATTTGAATGTTAAAACAATGTGGTAGAGTATGAAGCCTTTTTAACTGGTTTGAACATGGCAATCAAGCACAAGATTAAACTGTTAAAGTTGTTTTTGGAAATTCAGAGCTAGTTGTGTCACGTGTCAGATCTAAATATGTTGACAAGAACAAGAGGCTGAAGAAATATAGGAATTGTATATGGGATACAATCGAGCTATTTGATGCTTTCTCCATAGATTGGGTGGATCGACCGAAAAATATAATGGCAGACTTCCTAGCTAATGTAGCACTAAAAACGGATGACATCACATTGGCAGGAGTGTCTCAAATTGAGTTCAAGACAAGACCTACTGTGCCTGACAATATATATAGTTGGTAGGTTTTTAATGAGGACACTGACCTCTTGAAGTTTCTTCACTATATAGACCAATACGAGGCCCAAGAAATTGACTTTAATGCCTTTGTAGAAGAAATAGATGGAGAGCAGACAGTATTTGGGAAGAAGGTCTTACAACCTAGAACTAATAAAATCCCCATAGGACTAGTAGCATTGGAGAGAGTATATGATGGAAATGATCGACCCCTCATGAAACAAACACTAGTTAAAAAGGAAGATATTGAAGAGATAAATTTAGGGATTGAATTGACACCAAGAAAAGTATATATTGGAAAGAAAATAAGTCTGACAGTTCGAATAATGTTGATCTCATTTCTAAGGAAATATAAACATGTATTTGCATGGTCTTATGAAGATCTCAAGGCATATAGGGAAGACCTATTTCTACATGAAATCCTATTGAAACTAGATGCAAAGCCATTTAGACCAAAAAAAAAAACTATTGACCCTACATTAGAACCAAAGATGCAGGAGAAATTGGCAAAGCTTAGAGATGGGGGTATCATTAAATTGGCCAGACATTCAAAATGGGTGTCAAACTTTGTTCTTGTGAGAAAGAAGAACGGAGATATCAGACTCTGTGTGGACATCAAAAATTTAAATGTGGCATCCCTCAAGGATAATTACCCTCTACCTAATATGGAGGCTATACTCCACAAAGTGACATGGTGTGAGTTGTTATCTATTATGGATGGTTTCTCTGGTTATAATTAGGTTAAAGTCAGTGAATCTAAGTAGTACAAGATAGCTTTTAAAACTCTATGGGGAACATATGTTTATGTGAGAATTCCCTTTGGTCTCACAAATGTAGGAGAAACTTTTCAAAGAGCTATGGACTTAGCATTTGGAGACTTGATTAATGCTATAATGGTAGTATATCAATATGACCTTACTGCTTACTCAAAAAAGGGTGAAGATCATGTAGAACATCTAGAAAAAATATTCATAAAAGCCTTAGAATATGGCATTAGTTTGAACCCCAAAAAATGTCATTTTGCTATCACAGAGGGAAAAATCTTAGGACATATTGTGTCAAAGGAGGGAGTTAGAATAGATCCTGAGAGAGTTGAAGCCATAGATAAGGTTCCTATTCCTAAAACTGTCAAAGCCATCCAATTGTTCTTTGGACAAATGAACTTTTTTAGGAGGTTTGTGTCTAAATTTTCTGAAATTATTAAGCCCATATCAAAAATGCTAAGGAAAGGACAAAAAATTGAATGGACTCCAGAAGCATTCGAAGCCTTTGTATCCATTAAAAGAGCCATCAAGGAAGCCATGTCCTCAAATCTCCTAATTTCACAAAACCTTTTCAAATATTTTCATTCGCTTCCTTGCACACTATAGCTGATGTTATGTTACAAAAAAATGAGGATGGTCACGAGCAACTTGTGTCCTTTTCTAGTAAATCATTGCAGGGATTAGAATTGAAATATGACATAATGGAAAAACAAGCCTTTGCACTAGTAAAAGCCACAAAAGCTTCTAGACCATATCTTTTTGGAGCCAGAGTGATTGCTTATGTCCCTCACACAAGTGTCAAAGACATTTTAACATAGTCATAAGTAACAAGGAAGAGATGCAAGTGGATTAATAAAATCCAAGAATTTGTGGAAACACAAATTACTAAATTGATAAGAGGCCAAGGATTGACCAAGTTAATGGCAGAAGAAAATATTGAGGCAAATCAAATTTGCAATGCGGAAGATGAAGGAAACGCAATTGCAAGCATTGACCATACACCTTGGTATTAAGACATCATGTATTACCTTAGAAACATGAAGTGTCCTGAAGGATTTAATGATAACCGGAAAAGAACCTTGAAACTACAAGCATCTAAATATGTATTCATAGAAGGTGATTTATTTTGGAAGAAAAGGGATGAAATGTTCTTGTTATGTTTAGATGAGTCACAAGCTAATCATATTTTGAAATAAATGCATGAAGGGGTCTGTGGAGGCCATTATTCTACAAAGACAATTGCACACAAAATTCTCAAGGTAGGTTATTAGTGGCCAAAAGTTTTTAATGATTCTTTTTCATATGTAAGAAAGTGAAGCATGTCAAAAGTTTTTAGGCAAAATGAAATATCAAGGAGCTTTACCACTTAGACCTATGCAGATTTAAGCCCCTTTTCATTAGTGGGGAATTGATTTTATTAGGGAGATACAAGAGAGATCAAGTGGAGGACACAGATGGATACTGGTAGCCACTGATTACTTCGCCAAATGGGTAGAAGCAATCCCAATCAAACAGGCGACAAGTAAAGTTGTGATCAATTTTTTGATGGATAATATCATTACTAAGTTTAGTACACCATTGAGATTAATCACAAAAAATGGGATGTGTTTCAGATCGGATGAGTTTAAGACCTTTTGCAGTATGCATAGAATTACTATCTCTTATTCTACCCCTTACCACCCACAAGCTAATGGCCAGGCAGAGTCTAGTAACAAAAGTCTTCTAAAAATCGTAAGGAGAATGCTAGGTGGAAACAAAAAGATATGGGATTCAAAATTAAAATTGGTTGTATGGGCTGATAGGATCACTGTCAAAAAGGAAATTGGAAAATCCCCATATGAACTAGTATATGGAACACAAGCCAAAATGCCTTTACAAATTTGTTTCCAGTTTACAAATTTATCCTTCAAGAAGACATAGAGGTTCTTGAACCGATGGAAGAGAGAATGGAACAATTGGTAGATCTTGATGAGATGAAAAGGCTAGCTCAAAACTAGAACATGAAGTTGCAAACACAAATGAAGTATTTGTTTGATAAAAAGGCAAAAGATAGAAAATTTGAAGAAAATGACCTGGTATTGATGTGGAATGCCAGGTGCCAGGAGAAAGGAAAACATGGGAAATTTGAAGCTTTGTGGTTGGGACCTTTTGTTGTTGTTGGTAAACAAGGAGAAGATTCATATTATTTGCAAAACATGAGTGGTGAAGAATAGGAGTTGCCTGTACATGGGCAATTTCTAAAGAAATTTTTCTCTTAAAAAATTACAGAGGATCAAGGGTTGCTAGTGCATGGAAAACTCTTAACCAAACCTTTCATAAATTTTCCATGCGCAGTAGTATAGGAAATAAAAGGTACAAGAATTTCTAGTACATGACAATCATGGGATTCCTTTATTTGAATTTTCTCCATGTACAGTAGTTTAGGATCACGTTCATCTCCACCTTCTTTCATCGATAAAGATTGGTCTGCTCACCCAGAGATCTAGATTCTTGCAATGATCTCACAATCATTCATTCCCAGATGAAGCCACTATTGGAACTATAAAATTTTAAAAAAATCTCATTGGCCATTCATGCTCATTAGTGTCTAGAGGAGTCCTAAAATTATCTTCATATAGCATACTCACCAATATCTGGGTAAATTTTTATCATGTAATCATATAAATTTTATCTAACCCTTACAATTTTGATATATGGAACATATCAGCATAAGATGATGCAGGTCTCACCAATACTAATGCACATTCCTCCAATATATTGGAAAGAAACTAGTTGGGTCATGTCGATGAGGATATATGTTGAGAGTACATGGGTTCAATGCCTCTATCGATAGGACAATGACTATCGGCATGGCAGTGTGAGGTCATATCAAGATTATATTTATCCCACCGCTCATAGAAAAAGAATATGTATCATCCAAACAAGAGTCATCGGAGTAAGCTTCCAAAAGAAATCTCGAGATCTTTATTGGTCTTGCTGATAAAGCAAAGGAGGACTTATTCGATGAGACAAATAATGCCAAGAAGAGTTTGGGGTGTCTTACCAATCTACCATGTTATGCCAATAGGGTGGTGCATGACAACACGCAAGGAGCTAAAAATTATCGGGGAAACAATGTGTGTGGTATCATTGAAGAAAGGATGTATCAATAAGATAAACCTCAATGGGGAGATCTAAGGAAGGTCACATCGAATGTTATTCCATCAACTGGACAATTGCTTCATCTCGGCGATCTAAGTGAACAAAAGGGAATATCTCGGTGAGACAAAGAATCTTTGGAATATGGCAGAGAACTGTTGGCCTGATTCATTAAGTCATGGTGATAGGTTTTCTTCGGTGTAAGTCATGGAGACATTCAAAAATTAAAGTGAAACTATCAGGGAGACTTGTGATGTCTTAGCAGATATATGAATGTTGAATAGAAGGATCGGCCAAATATTTAAAATATCTTTCCCATATGCTACATGATGTGACAATGAGAATTTCGAAGAGCCTACTTCATTTGTGTCATATCCAAGACATTAATGGAGCCATGAAAACATAAAATATTTTGTGAATCCTGGTGAATTCAATTAAAGGCATTTTTTTGCGGAATTGATAGCAAGGAAGAGGAGAAGAATGAGCGGAGGACTGGTGCATTCATTCAAATTGGAATTTCAGGTGAAATACAGTAAGTTTCTCATCCCTTGAATATTTTAAATTTCAAAGAATGGAAAGCTTTGGTCTAGAGAAATCAAAAGGTAGAAAACATTGGGAGAGTAGTCAATCAAAAGAAAAAAAGAAGAAAACAAAAATTCAATCGGAGGGCACCGAGCGAAAATTGAACCAGGATCTCATACACCAGCTACCCGGTTCTAGACCTAAGGCCAAACGCTCTACACAACTTAGGACTGAAGTAGATAAATTAGATGAAAAATGTAAGTTCATTAGACCTAAGGCTAGACGCTCTGCACAACGTAGGGCTGAAGTAGATAAATTAGATGAAAAATGTAAGTTCATTCGAGATATTTGGACCCCAATCAAAAGCTATGAGCTATTCAGTTTCCATTACTACCAAAGGAATTATTTAGAGCCAGTATTTAACCCATGGAGGCTTAATTTAGGAAAACTGGTTTTCCCGAATGTCTTTGTTGATGTCGAATTGGTGAAAATGTTGGCCATTCATTATAATCAAAAACATAGGGCCATATGTGACCTATCTGGCAATCCATTAATGCATGTGTCAGAGAATGCAATAAGCGAGGTTTTCAAATTAGAAGGGATATGGAATGAGAAAATTGTAAGTGAAGAGCTGGAGAGTGAATTCAAAAGAATGGAGACCATTTATAAGGGTTGGAGATTACCCCTACATAGAATTAGGCATGGTGGAAAACCTATTCCAATGGAGGATGATGAGGGACCACCGTTTCATGTGGATCTTTTCAAACCTTATGTGAAGTAAAGTACACCTATTTTTTTGTGGGAGAGGTATTGGGAATGGAGGTTCCAGAGCATATGGCAATTGTACCTATGGTGATTGCAGCATCTATTCAATATCATAACTCCAGGCCTTGGGATTATGCTTCATATGTGTTTAAAGAACTTGACGCAGGGTTGACGACAATTAAAAATGGAGCCTTTGTCCTGCACCTTAGGAATTATTCATTTTTGATGCACTTGGTGCTATACTTTGGACAAGAATTAGGGTTGTGGCTCCAGGAGCTGAGAGTTTCACAAATCGATAAAGAAGGCAGGCCATTGCCTATTAAGTCATGGACTATTTTTTGGGATAGCAGGTTTGCTAATTCCAGTTTTGTACACTTTGAAGAATAATTTGTAAAAACCTTGTATAAACTATATAATCATCCATGTGATTATTCCTTATCTAATGAGATAAAAAGGTTCCTCAGACCTAGAGATTTTAATGGACCAACCAACCACAATTGGGGTGATTGGTATTATCTAAAGAACGTGAACATGATTAGGGTGTATGGATTTGAAGATGCTCCATTTATCTTGCCTAGAATAGTTCCAGATAGGATTGCCTACTTAGAAATTGTTAGGCAGATGGATTTTTCTAGTGTCATGAATTTAAGCGTTTTTGGAAAGAATGATTTTATGCCCAATACATTATGCTTTGGTGACTTTACTGTGTTAGCAAAGGAAGGATATAACCTGATTCTTGATAGGTTATTACAATACAATATGAAGAGAGGGCCATTTAGGAAAATTTTTGATCCAAAAGGGTATATCCACTTAGCCAAGCAGAAGATAAACTTTGGAGGGTATCATCATGTGCCCTACTAGTTTGATGATATGATAAGAAATTTGGAAGCAAAAGAGGTAGAGATGGTGATTGAGTGACACAATCAGGAGTTTTTGGATATGGATATTTTGTCCTCTAGTGAAAAATCTTGAAGGGCTAACATGTCCCAGGATCCATCTGGTAAAGTATCAAGGACAAGAATTCAAGGTTATATCTACTCTACTAGAGAAATGAATATTTAGGAGAATGTAGATATAGATGTAAGACATGAAGAATATAAATCTTTTATAGAAAATGATGTTTGTAAAAAATTCAGAATTCAAAACATTTATGTATAAGAAAAAAGGTAAGGAAATAAGAGAACTAGTTGACAATGTGACACCAAGAAATGAAGAGAAATTGTTGAAAAATTTGAGAGATGACAAATATGACCCTTGAGAAAGGGAGAGAAATTTTGGAAAAGGCTAGTGTCATGATTTTCCTAGAATTAGACCTCAATTTTGCATTAGTTTTTGATAGTTTCTTGAAAGAAAAAAATACTACACATAAGGTCAACATAGAAAAGGTAACAAAAGTATATACAGGGTCAAGATATAACCTTGATGAAGAAACTTTGAGTATTTGGTCTTTATATCCACCTCATAAGAGGTCAATTGTTATTGAAATTGAGAAAGAATTTGGACATGTCATAACCTTAAAGGATCGAGAGGCTTATCCAATTGCAAAAGCATAAATTGGGATTAATGTAGCAAAATTGAATAAAGCCCAAATACAGACATTGATAAGAGAAAACAAAATGTACAAAATAAATAACGAAAGAATGTTGAGGGAAAATGAGCATCTAAAGGACTTAGTGGATGTTGCAACAGGGCCAACAAGGATGCTCACTCAAGGTGAAAGTTCATAGGTGAAGGACCATTGGGAAGGATCAAGTGCATATTCTCAAGGGAAAATAGATAGACTTATAGCAGTAATTAAAAGGAGGCAAGCCATTTTAACCACTTGGTTAAATAAACTTTGGGGAAAACACTCATAGTATTTTTATGAAATAAAAGAGCATAAAAGAGTGGATGGTAGAATCCAAGAGAAACTTGAGGAAATAAAACAGTGAGACACTCCTAATAATGCAGTGATTGAGGATGCTAATCATGTTATGGATAAGCACAAAAGTCTCTTTCAGGAGTTACAAGAGGATGCACAAGAATTGATGGAGGCCACTGACAATGGATTGATTACATTCTTTGATGAAGGAGGTAAGTTAAAATAAATGGATACATGGAAGAGTGAAAATGAATTAATACTCCAGGAGATTTTAAAGACATCCACTGCGAAAGATGCAACATTGGATGAAGTGTGTGAGCAAAATGAATGGATGGTGATGATGGAGATCGTGATCCACAATGCACTAGGAGATGTAGATACACACGAGCATCGAGACTACATAGATCATATGTCGAGAGTTCATTTATGGCTTAACAGAGTTTAGTCAATATTAATTTTTTTAGTGTTTCATATTTAAGACATTTCTGAAAGGACACATCTTTTCATGCGGTTGATGTGTATAAATATCCCTTTTTTGTAACCAAAAGGGGGATTAGAACAAGAAAGATAGAAATTAGATAGTAAGAAATACAATATTTTTAGAATGTTTCAAAGGACCATGATGCATGTATGAAGTTTTGAGGGATCAATGAAAGAACTCTAATTTTGTGGTGCACTTTTGGTATCAATTGTTTGTTAAATTAATTGGAAATATTATCAAGTTGTCTCCAAGGTTGATATTTATTTGTTATTTAAATTGATATATCAAGCATATTTTCGTTTTATCAATACATATTTTTTGTATTTGTGTGGTGTTATTGGTTGTTTCTTTCAAGTAAAGATTAAATCCTTCTAGTCATTCACAGTAATCTATAAGTATCATTTGGATCACTAAGAAGATCTTGGTAATTACATTCTTGCATGTTTATAGAATTTATAAACTAATATCATATGCCAAATAATTAGAATCTCTACCAGATAGAAGTCATTCATCTAAGGCTTTCAATTGACTCCGTTTTACCCAACAAGGCATTGGTCTTATTTATCCTGTTAGGTTTCATCCATTCTATTTACATCTCTTAACCAAGCATATTAATATTTTGATATTGCATATACAATTTATACCAAATTTAGATCATACCTCTCCACTATCAAATTGCCATTTGTGGATAGTTTAGTCAAGAGGAAGCAGATTTCAAAAGTTGTGTCATTCATATAGGTGCACCCACTTAGGTTTATCAGAGCCTTAAGAGTAGAAGGTTCAACCGTACTGGTTGGCCTTGTTAGTTGGCCAACAATGTTGTGAGATCTTGGCAACCTCTAATGGGTCAAACCTATGTTTTTGAGACCCAACAGTTTCATCAAGGATGGTAGGCTCAGAGGTGGTTGGGGACATGTTTCAAAGAGATAGTTCTATTATCTTCTTTGCCTTGAAATTTTGATAGGAAAATAAAAATAAGTCTTCTCTTGGCTTGATAGGTTCCATGGGATTGGGCTAAAAGGCATCTAGGGAAAATTTTCCTTTAGACGACAAGGGTTTAAAGCCACTATGGTGAATAGTGAATATGCCATTGTCAAAGAGGAACTTTAACCATTTGTGCATAATCAAAGGGATGAATTTCATGGAGCAAAGCCATGGTTGGCCTAGCTTCACTTGAAATTGGTCCAACTATAGGATGATGGAGAAGGTAACATTTATTTATTTTGGTCCTATTTGTAATGGTAGGATGATCATGATCCAATCATAGGGCACTAAAAATGATTGCGTGTCTTGAACCATTATTTCAGTTTTTCATAGTCATCTTGATAGAGCTCATGCAAGAGTAGGAATTCCTTCATGATCACGTTCTCTCCTTAGGCGGGATCGATTAATATCCCATTAGTGGGATTATTATAGATACGGCCAGTTATGTAAAGAGGACCATCAGGAAAATGTTTAAGTATATCCTTAGAGGAGAAATAAATATAAAAAGGGATCTTAGTTTGGCCCTTATGAGGGATGATGTTTATCACCCCTATCATTTAATATATAGGATTGACATTGATAGCATTAGTTGGAAGATAATTAGTGTGTTCATCATCTTTAGCAATATTCATCAGATAATTCTTAGGCGTGTTGCTAGCTTTGACAAATGAAGTATTATGTTTTGGCATGGGATTGGTGAAAAATTGCAAGTTTTGGCTCAAAGGGGCAATGGACTTATTGGCTTGATTACTAGTACTCACAATGGATAGACGACTGAAATCAATGAGGTCTTTCACAAGGTGTTTAAGATGCTTGCAATGTTTCATGTCATGTCCATTTTGTCAATGATAGTGGCAATAATAATTTGATTTAAAGCTCGAAGGTAAATATTTATTAAGGTCAAGTGTCCTGATGAGAGATAAGGTAATCACTTGTTGGTTTAGAAGTTGGGACATGGTATTATGAAGGGTGTCAAGTAAGGGAGTGAATTTTCTCTTTGTATCTCCATAGCTAAAGGGCACTATGGATTTGATAGAAACAACTTGGTTATGGAAATTTTGAGTTGGTTTTTGAGGAGGGTTAAATTGAAGGAACCCTTTATTTTGTTTTCTAAAGGGTTGATAATTATTTTCGTGCATAGGCTCAGATCTCTCAATTCAGATAGAAGTGGACTTTGTGTCGATACTACAAATCAAATTTTGGTAATCATGGAGGGCAATGCACAAGTGCATGAAGGATGTGAATTTCAGCATGGTCAACTTTTCTTGGATTTTGTTTTGCAAGTTTTCTATAAATATATTTTGAAGGTGTGGGTTGGGGATCTCGACATTGACTTGAGAATAAAGAAATTGATATCGGGAGATAAAGTCAGTTACCTTTTCATCCTTTTTTTTGCTTAAATCTCATCAAGTTGACCAAGGTCATCTTAGGAGTCATCTGCACTTGGAAATGATTTATAAATTCCTCAACAAGTTCATCAAATGAACAAAACAAGTTACTTGATAAATAAGAGAATCAATCCAAGGTGGTGTATTTTTAGGTTTTAAGAAAGATCTTTTCCAATAGTTTATCATCAAGGACAAAGTCACTACATATGGAAGTGTAGGAATTACCATGGTTAGAAAGATCTCCATTCCATCCATATTTCTCAAATCTAGGCACCTCTACACTATTTGGCATCGCTGTTCAAAATATCTCCAAGGATAATGCACTGGTTTTGAAATAATATGTAGGTGGACCATTTTTATTTTGGTTGATGGTGAAAACTTGTTTTTGAATAGAGAACATGGTTTGGAAATTTTTTGAATTGAATTTTATGATTTTAATGTTTTTTTATGCAAATTTAAGATAAAAATGCAGAATTTTACTAATTTTCAATTAAATTATGGGCAATAATGTAGGCTAAATGAGTTTTTCACTAATGCAAAAATTGAAACCCTAGAATGAAAATTAACTTATGAAAAAACTAATGCAATGTTAATGCAAGCTAAATCTAGGATGTAAATGCACTCCAAATCAGAATTATGATGGTCTAAATGCAGGTTCACCAAAATT
Organism: Sequoiadendron giganteum; assembly: GCA_007115665.2. Classification (NCBI taxonomy): domain Eukaryota; kingdom Viridiplantae; phylum Streptophyta; class Pinopsida; order Cupressales; family Cupressaceae; genus Sequoiadendron; species Sequoiadendron giganteum. The sequence continues at coordinate 91,171,350 of CM021107.1, forward strand.
AACCGAAGAAAAATATAGGGTGGCGACTCTCTCTAAGGCACGGTTCACTCAAGAAAAAATCTTGAGATTTCAATGAAAAGGAGATTGAAATATAAGAAAGGGAATTGTTTAGGGGGATTGAATGATGAGAAATGAGGGGTTCACCACCAAATGTAAACTTGGAAAAGAAAATGTTTGAAAACACAATGTGATATGTAAGATGACCTAGAAATGCAAGTAAAATGCAACATAAAGCTATAAACCTTGAAATGTGCACCTCAGAGACTGAAGAAGGTAGAATGGAGATCTGGAATCTTGAAAACTCCACTATTAAATGCAATTGGGACTAATGCCAAGCTAGATGAATCAGTCCAATTTCAAGGTAAACTATGCTGTAACATGTTTCAGATAAATGGGTACTCAGATCTACAAAAAATCCTTGAAAGATAGGTACATTGGGACTCATTCACTAATAGTGGCAAATTAGTCCACTTATAGATTTTTGGAAATTCAATGTTGGATCATATAGATCTCATTTTTCTTTTCTATTCCTAATTCAGATTTGGGTATGAAACTACAAAATTCAGCCTGTAGGTCTTCTCCAAGCTCCTCCAAGGCTTGTTCACAACTTTGAAAACTTTGACCTGCTTTGACAACTTCATGAAAACTTTTCCAATCTTGATCCTTGATAAATAGTCAGCCTATATCTACAAATCACATGCAAAGAGATGGAAAATGGTTGTGGGGCTAGAGAGTAGGTGTTTGCCTTGGTCAAGCCCCTTGTTGGTACTTAAACCTTGAAATAAAATAAAATATAAAGGAGAATGATGAATGAAAAAAAATGTTTAAAATCACAAAACCCTAGCAATAAAGTGCTATAATTATGCTTGAAATGGATATAATGGATGTGGTTCTCAACTCTTGATTGATGTTGATAGATCTTTAATGTAATGCTTGCTTGGATCATGAACTCTATAGCACAATTGTGAGCAAAATGACAAACATGAAGAATGTGATCTTTGATATAATGATTGCCGCTTCAAGAATGCTCTTGAATACATGATAATCTTCCCTTGAATGTCTTGAATGCTCTTGCTCAAATGCTCTTGTGAACTAAATTTTCTATAAGGATCACTTGATTGCTTGCTAGGATGCTAGGATGAAAATGAGTGAAATAACCTTGTATTTATACTCAATTATGTAAGAATTCCTAAAATTACAACACTACAAGTCGACATTGGATCTTGGAGAATAAAATCCCACCAAAGATCTAAATTAAATTTCATTTTGAGTTAAAGGGGACTCATTCACCACCTTGGGCAAATGGGTCCCACCTAAGGGGACTCATTTGCCCAAAATGGCGAGTGAGTCCCACCTTAGGAATTTGAGGTGGATTTTTGAGATTTTGATGTTTTAAATGCCTTTTGTCAGGATTATCCTAAAAAATATACCTAAATAAGGCTTGTGGATGTAACAACGGGCTAGTTAAAGCATAAGAAAGCCTAATTATTAATGACAAGCCTAGAGGAATGTGAAAGTGTGTTACAAAACTTTACAACACACTAAATAAGTCAAGGTCAAGATAAATTATGATTGAAAGTATGTTTGTTATGCTTATAAATCCTAGAAAATGTGAAAGTGTGTTACAACACTTTACAAATTCTTTACAAGGCACCATTAAGATAAATTAGTTCAAAAGGGCCCAACACCTAATGTGAATTTTTTATCTAGATTACAAAACTAAATCAAAGCCACACTATGCCAAAATCCACTTAGAGGAGCTAAATGAGCATGAAAAAGCCTCACGACCCTTTTTTTGAAATTATAGTCATAAATAAAATCTATTACAATGCCTAGGGATGCAACCCAAGGAATGTAAAACTCCTAATTTAGAAGCTAAAACTTCAAGGATGTTACTACACCCTATTTTAGGAGCTACAACTGCAAGGAGACTACAATCACCAAGTCTGAGCTACAACTTAGTTCAATGAGGATACAACCTCAACAAGATTAGAAGTTCATATGTGCATACAATTGGGTTCTACTAAACCTAATAAATGCACCATTACATAAAATGAATTGTTTCACACCTTGCAACTTATACTACTATTATTGAAGTTGCAAACTCAGAAACACTCCCTGGCTCTGCATTCTCTTCTCTACTACATTCTCATTTTTACATCACTCTATTAATAAATCTATGAACTTGTAGACTCTTCACACTTCTCCTCACTTCTAGATTTGCCACATCACACACACTTTAATAATACTTAGACAATTTCCCAAATTATCATTTCTCATCGACTTGCATTCAATGCCTCAAGATTCTCACACATGATCAGATCATCTCAAATCTTTTGTTAGGTTTTACTTCACTTGCTAACTTCACCAACAAGCCACATGTTCATTGATCCACAAACCATCATTTGATTCTTTTACGAATAATTTTCTCAAGATAACTCTTTTTCAAGCCTTAGAATATGATATGCATTAAATTCATTCTCTTGATTATGCAATTCGATTCATATTTTGATCACTTGTTAGGGTTTTCCAGAAACCTTCATTCATACTCTTGTTCATTTGATCTGATTTGATCTTAAAATCTTTTGGAAATTGTGTCACCACATAAGAAATCAAATATTTAATTAAATTGGTTGCTTGTGCAGTTGGAAAAATTAATTCCTTAGACTCTATGTCAGTTACCAGTTGAAACCCCTATTCACACTGACTAGACCATTGTAGATATTCAATTTTGAATACTGACCATAAATATTCTATCTCACACCAAGATCATGTGCTTTTTTTTCACTATTGTATCTTTAAAACAAAACCATCTAATAAATGATTGTATAAATCTCTGTCATTTATCGCATATATAATTGTTTAGTCATCAATGGTTGATTTGCAATAGTGATGCAAAATCAACCAATACAAATTTACCACATGTCATCCTATCATTCACTTTATGATGGTCAATGCATGCCATCCTCCTTCATCATCACCTTTCACTTAGCACAGTTTGATCACCATTGATCAATCTTCATCATTATTCATATACCATTCACCATATGTGGTCCACTAAGACACATGTCTAAAATCTATTCATCCCATGAGATTGAAAATGGGCCCACACAAACCTTGGAGGGTTGGCAGGATACTATCATTTTTTTTTCCATGTCATCGCCACCTAATTCGCAACAATAATGGGAATTAGCATATCGAGTAATCATTATTCGTCACCTATTAATCTTTGTCACAATCTTTCAACATATCAAGTCCCACTAGATTCAATGAGGACCTTTAGATCAACAAGGGATAATCTACATCATTCCTTGTTGACCCCACCGGTCTTGATCAAACCCCACCAAAATTCTAGCGGGGTGTGTGAGCTTCTTCCATCTGTCCACCATGAAATCAATTTCCACTACTAGCAATTTTTTTCTTCTTAGGTCACACTATGCATTGACAGTCAATATCCACCCATCGTGGATTAATCTCTGCCACTCCTCGTTGACCCCACGGGTTTTTGAGTGGGCTCCACTAACATTTTAGTGAGGTATGTGGGCACTGTTAGATCCTGCAACATCAACCGCAATGATCAATCGAAAGATATCTCATCACACCTTCGAGACACCACAAACCTAGGCAATGGGGCTGGTCACCAACATGTAACAAATGACTTATGTTATCACTTAAGTGACCTGCTACCTCAAATACCATGTCACCAATGAAATAGAAAATATTTAAACTTTGTGACTATAAAATCCTACACACTTAGGGTTTAACTGATAAACCCTATACCTAGAGCATGAACAAATGAAAGTTGGCATCTCCATTGACATCAAGACCCACAAAATACCTATCTCAAAATCTCTCAACAAACCCAGATCAAATTTGGTCATTGTTTTTCACTTCCAATTATCTGCAATACTCCCTTGTCATCGGTGACACATATTAATCCTTTTTGACATCAATGAAAACATTTTCTGACAAGTTTTCCATGACATACTTAAAAAATTGCATCAAATATATTTTTAACTAGAATCTTGGATATTTGTCAGGAAATAACTTCATTATATGAGAAAGTAGCAATAGGAAAAGGTGTCAGCCTCCTATAATGATCTTAATAAATCAACTCTTACTTCCATAATTTAGAGATTGGACATTTGACCTAAATAGCCATCTTAATCACCATGAAGGTACATTTAAATTATCAATCCAAGGATGTGAACTTGAAATGGGTTAGCATAGTATGTGCACTAGGAATTCTAGAGTGGTCATCTTTGTTCTCAATCTAAGGAAGACTTAAAAATGAAAGTAACTTACATGAAAGGAAACATAGAAAATGTTGAACATTATCCAAGAAAATCTAAACTGATTATGCATAATAGGAAGAAAATACTAAGCATTCAATAGAAAATTACTTTGCCAGCCTTGGCTGTAGAAACAACCACAAAATAGAGCTCTAGTGGTTGCAAGAATAGTCAATGCTAGGATTTTAACTAAGTACTCTAACAAAGACTAACAATAATCTATCTAAACTAAAGAAAATTATTCACCAAGTGGGCCCCCTTGGATTAGTATCCTCTAAACTAATGTAAGGCCTGGTTACTCAACTCAGAATCTCATTTTATTTATTAGAAAATGCAATTACAAAAATATGGGTAGTAATCAACCTATACAAGAATATGGAGATCAAATCAACATTTGCTAGCTCTCCCAAGAAAGGGGTCAAGCCTTATTTATAACTAAAATAGGGCCATCAAATCCCACTAATAGAGAGGATGCCATTTAGGGAAAGCAAGAGAAAGTGGAAGCCACAGTTACACATGCAGGGGAATCTGTTGGACATGCAAGCCCAAACATGGACTCAACCACTACAGTAATGCCCCCGATGTTGAATGCCACTGAAGATTGGTGTAGATCGATTACATGCAGCTAACACATAATCTTTTACTAGCATCCTAAGTTTGAGCTTCGTGCATTTCCTCAACCTAGCCAGTTGGCAGCTGCATTTCTCAACTTGGCATATGAATCATGTCTATAGAATAGTGTCAGTACTCATACTAATCTCATATTCATAATTATCTTAAGAACATTCATCAATCCCATGCAAGATAAATATAGATAGTCCACATAATGGGTATATATATCATTAAAACTGGGAGAGGTGAAATTAGTCCAGATTTCATATATCTTAAGAGAATTATATGAAAATGTGAGCATATAATATCAAAGTCTTATGGTAATCCAGGAAATAGAAAGAGATATTTTCCCTCTAATTAGACTAAATTCTAGGCTCATCACTCCCCCAACCTAATAGTTTATTGGTCTTCCAACAGGGGAAGAGTTATGCTTCTTCTTTGTCAAGGCCTTGAAGTTTGCAACTAATAGCTGTCCAATGTTGGTGTCTGCAGTAGGTGAATCGGGATTCCAATAAAACCCACCTAGCTTGTCAAGTCTTCTCCATCTCTGCTACTATTCTACAATGTTACATATCTATAGAATCTAAAGTTAGGAATAGGCCATAGGAGGATGGGCGGCTGGAAATTGGGGAAGCCATTCATGTCCTTTGATCCTTCCAAGCTGGATATATTTGTCAATTCTCTTTAGTGCAACAACATAATTGTGAACAGAGTGTGGCCCAACCTACTTTAGCTCATCGGTCAACAAGTTCCAATGCTGGGATAGATATCCTCGCATAGCATCCTCTTTTGTAGAAACTTTCACTTCATATTCACTATACATAGCCTCAATCCAAGGTATAATTCGGTCACTATAGCTTGACCTAAAGAGAAATCTATTCCAATCTGTATGAATGTTGTTTTTCAATTTAAATTTTAAATTGCAAAACAAAATCTAAACTAATTTAGAAAATGAAACAACAAGAACTAAGAACTTAGAATTTAGAAATGAAAATCAGAAAATTCAAAAAACTAAAACAATGAACATTGAAAATCAGAAAATAATTGAAAAAATCAGTTAAAAACCCTACCTTTTTCTTGAAAAATCTCTTCAACAAGCTGAAGAATCTTCCTCTTCTTCTTCTTGCTCCTTGACACTCCTCTTTCACTTGCAATCACTCCTTTCACTCCTCCAATCACTCTTTCCTCAGCTCTTCACTCTTCTTCTTCTTGCTGTAGCAGACAAGTAGAAATGCAAATGTGAATAAAAATGAGGTTAGGAGGGGCTTTTGAAAGCATAGAAGAGTGTAGATGGGCCCCACATGCCCATGAGATATATATATATATATATATAACAAGATATATATACATATACATATATGTGATATTATTGATATACATGTATATGTACATATAAGAATATATATTTATATATAAATATATGCTTGGAGATTGACATATATTTAAACATAGGTCAATTCGTATATTTAAACATGGGGTGATTTGTTTATAATGTATGCAAAGGATTTAAAGGCCGAATATAGCATATATTGGCATTGAATAAGGTCAAATTGCATGCTATGGGAATACTAGATTCTTTCTTCTTTTGAGCATTGTATTGCTCACCCCAACTAATCACATTCTACACCTAAGACATAAATTCTCTCAGCTGTATGTCTCCAACATAAGGCAATGGGTTCTAATATTTATCTTATGGGATAGAAAACTGTGTAGATAGAATTCACACAAGAAATTTTTTACTTCAAGGGAAGCAATTATGTAGGCATTGAAAAATTCAGTAGGGGTTTCAATCGAGGGGTTTAGGCCTTAGATGATTCTTGACATTTTGAAGGAAAGGTATTTCTCCTTTAAGTGCAGGGCATAGACCCTTGGAGGTGTTCTACACTCCAAAATTTGTGGCACCGGAGTTGAAACACCACTTATCCTTTCCTTTATAAAAATAATCTCCTCGTTCTTTTCTTTGATCATCTCATCCCTCATTTTAATTTCCTTTTTCAATCTTTTCTTTTCTTCTTTCAACTCCTTTTTTCTTTGTATTTCTTTCCATAAATTCAAAATAGCTATATGAACTAAAAAATTAGGAGGGTTGTGGATTCCTACCAGAATTTTTGTAGATGGTTACTTCCCATAGAGGACTATCTACATAGATTCTGGAGGTCTTTCTAATTTAGGTTGTTGAGGTATGATTCCTCTTTCCTCATTCTATTGTAGGACCTCTTCTTTCTCTTTTGGTGGTGGTTGTAGGGGCTCCAGATCTATTTCCTGAATTTTTTGCAAGAAGTCCCACTATTGGTCTTGCTATAGGAAGTCCTCATTTTCCTCATTTTCTTGAATTTCAACTTCTCCCGCGATGGCAGCAAGATTCGCCAAAATTATTTTTTCTGCCTCTTCAAACACACATGTTTCTTGTCCCTTCTCCTACTCTATTGGATCGTCTGTATTTTCACCCAATCTCCCACCAAGCTCAAGGTCGACCAACTTCGATTTTTTAAGAGGGATTTTTTGTTTCTCTTTGGCTATAGGATGAATAGTGGTAGACTTCCTTTTCTTAGGGCTTGGCACTTTTTCTTGTGCATATTGCATTTTTATTCTCCTTTCTTTTGCCTCTCTCTTTTGTTCTCTTGTCCTTATCACAGTTTGTATTGGAACATCATCATCATTATAACTTGATGATCAATTTTCTCTTTCACTCCCATGGTTAGAGGAACTAATATTTATGGCCTTTTCTTCAATTAGGGAATCCATACTAGCATCAGAGGTCGAGGCACCAATGCTGCCTTCGGTTGTGCTCAAAATTTTGCTAGACCTATGTGACTAAGATGAAACCCTAGGTTGAGAGGGTTCAAGTCTAGACTACATAATTTTTACAATATCATCCTAATCCATTCCAAGGTTTGTATCAAGCAACGATCTTACAACCAGCAATTTAATCAAATAATGGTGGGATACATATTTTTCTCCACCTTTATGTGTTTCTTCTGCCATAATAGAGAGATGGTTGTATAGTACATTGGGCACATTCATCTTCCTCCTATACCACATATGACTCAACAATTTGAAATGTACTGAGTGTAGGTTTGATAACTTACCTTTGCAAGTAATGTACTTGATGATATGCACAAAAACCTTCTTCCATGGCTCAAGTAGAGAGAGCCTCTTGGCACCTTGATTGCAAATTATGAGCGAAGGGTCCCCATGCATTGTAAATATGGCCTTGGCTATCTTGGGATCCTTAGAAATAGGGTATGGTTCACCATCAAGTGGTAACCCTGAAACTTCGGGAATTTGTTCCTTGGTTGCTATGACCTCCAATCCTTTCACCATGGCCTTTTCATCTGAGAATTCCTGAGTGAACTCCAATGCAATACCCTCATTGAAACCATCCAACTTTAGAAAATAGTCTACCCATCTGCAATTCTGAAATTCAGCCAAGCATGTTGCATCTTGTAACAAGGCATCATGAGCTGAGGGCTCATTCTGAATGAGTTTTCCTCCCATTGTCTTTGCTCAGCTCATCACCTTGCAAAATTATCTCTGTAATTTTTCAAATTTCTCTTGTCTAGTTTGTTAGGTGAATTTGTCAACTAAATTTCCTTTCTACCCTATTTTTAGTAACTTAGCATTCGTACTACAGAATCATGGCAGAGTTAAGAAGAGAAGAAATGGAAATTAAAGGAATCATAATGAGAGGGAATGGTGGTGGTATTTTAGTGGCACATCACACATGTGAGCCGTCGTTCATTTTAAATTTTGAATCAGCTTAGCAAGATTTGCTGATGCAAACAATCATATATCAGCATGTGGAAAACTTTCTATATCTTTCTTACCCCTTGCCCCAACCTAAATTTGGACATGTGTCCTCACATGTGAAATGGAAAGATTGATTGGATAGGGGAGTTAAAGAATATTATATGAACATCCATCTTATCATACAGTGACTAAATAAAACACTTGAAAGGATAATTAAGAATGCAATTCATGTGCACGTACCTGAGTGTAGGAAAATATGACGGTGGAGAAATAATTTTATCGAGCAGGGAGAAAATACCGCTTGCATTGCTAAGCTATAATTGATCATTTAATAGAGATGGAATTGGGCGAGGTGAAGTGAAATGATGGAAGAGAGAGAAAGGTGGTATGGATGGGTGAATGGGTGGATGGACAAAGAAATGGATTTCTACAAAAGTACACTAGGTCCATTGCCTTTGGTTGCAGCAACTCCATTGCTACAAGAACCGTGCTTAGGCTCTATGTGTTGGAAAAACTGTTGCAGGAACTCTTCTTTGGAAGCTGGCCTATGATATAATCTAAGACAGTTCCCATTCACTAGTAGTTTTAATTTCATAGGATCAATGGTTGTGAGCTACACAACTCCATTGAGAAATAATTTTGCAACTTCATATGGCCCTAGCGATCTTGTTTGCAATTTCCCTACATTATCCTTGTATCTAGAATCATAACGTAATGCCCAATTTCCTAGTTGGAATTTCTTGTCTTTTATAAAAAAATTCGTGCCATTTGACTCTCTAATTTTGCACAAGTTTGGTATGATGTAATGTCATTTTACTCATCTCATCCAATTCATTAAGCTGCATGATCCATTCCCAATTCAAGAGTAGTTCTGAGAGTCTTGTGCTAGAATTCTATAGGCATCATGGTTGTTTTCCCATATAGCAGCTTGAATGGGTTGAAGCCTATAGTTGTCTTCCAGGTGGTCCTATAAGCCCAAATTACTTCTGATAATCTATTTTCCTAGTCTTTTCTATGAATATGCATTGTTTTGGTGAGGATGGCCTCAATCTTTCTATTTGTTACTTCGACTTGTCCATTTTCTTGAGGGTGATAAGCATTGGATTTCCTATGGTGGAAGTTATATTCATTGATCAATGTTGCAATAAGGGCTAATGTAAACTAAGTTCCTTTATTAGTTACTAGTTCTCTTGGTACCCCATATCTTGTGAAAATTTCTTCATAAAGGAATTGTGCAACCTTATTATCTCTTGCATGCTTCATGGCTTTCACTTCCACCCATTTTGTTACATAATCAGTGCACACTAGTATGTAGGACTTACCATTCAATGGAGGGTCAATGGTTCCCACAAAATCCAAACCCCATTTGTCAAATGGTGTTACTACCACTTGTGGACATAGCGAAATTTCATCTGAATTTGTTGGCCTACCCATCCTTTCGCATCTATCATATTTTCTTGTATATCTTCCTGCATATTTGTGCAATGTAGACCAATAGTATCATGTATTCAATATTTTTATTACTATCCTTTTTTTTGCAAAGTGGCATCCACAGGGTTCATCATGGCATGCATGTATAATTTCTTAGGTTTCATCTTCCCTTACACATCTTCTCATAACATGATCTTGTCCAGTATAGAATAGGCATCCGACTATCCAAGAGAAAGGGAATGAATTTTTAATCAACGCTCTTCTTTCCTTTGGAGAGAAGTGAGGAGGAATTCTCCCGGTCACAAGGTAATTGGCTATGTTAGCATACCAAGGTGTCTACACACTATAGAGAATAGATTCTCATCTAGAAATGAGTTATCTATAGCTTGAGTATCTTCTGATGATGTCAACCTTGAGAGGAAATATGCAACCACGTTTTCTTTTCCTAGTTTATCCACAATAGTTATGTCAGATTATTGCATTAAAAGCAACCATCTAGCTAATCTTCCTAAGATTAGAGGTTTGTTCACGAGGTATTTAATGTTTGCATGATCATTGTGTACAAAAAATTTTTAAGCTATGATATAGTGCTTGACTTTATTCAAGGCATAGATTACTACTAGCAATTCTTTTTCTATGACTGTGTAATTGAATTTTTCTCCCTCCAAGTTTTTACTGACAAAATAGATGGCATTTTCAATCGCTTCTACTTTTTTTCCTAAGACTACTCCTATGGTATAGTCTGAGGCATCAGTATGTATAGGGAAAGGGATTTCCCAATTTGGTCCTTTGAGGACAGGAGCAAGAGTTAGAGCTATCTTTAGATTAGAAAATGCTTTGTCATAGACTTCTATCCATTGAAACTCAACATATTTGGCTAGAAGACTATATAGTGGGGCAGCTATTTTTCTAAAATCCTTGATGAAATGTTTGTAATAGCCTGCATGTCCTAAAAAAATCCTAACAACATTTTTTTGTAGGTATAGGCAGATTATTTATTACCTCAACTTTTGTTAGATCAACTTGGTACCAAGGTGTGAGATGTAGTGGCCAAGGATGACACCTTCTTACATCATCATGAAGCACTTTTCATTATTTAAGGACATATTTTGATCCTCACATCTAGAGAGTACTTTCTTCAGGTTCTACAATGCTTCACCAAAGGTGGCACCATAGATCGTAAAATCGTCCATATAGATCTCCATGTAGTCATAGGAAATGTATGAGAATATACTCATGACTACTCTTTGGAAAGTTGGAGGGGTGTTGCATAGCCCAAATGGAAGCACATAATATGCATGTGTCCCCCAAGGACATGTAAATGTAGTCATTTCTTGGTGTTCTAGTGCAATTTGTATCTGATTGTATCCACTGAATCCATCAAGAAAGGAGAAGTACTATTTTCCTACAAGAGAGTATAGGACTTGGTCTACAAAAGGTAGGGGAAAGTGATCCTCTTTAGTGCAAGCATTGAGCTCTCTATATTCAACAAAAACTCTCCATTTCCTTCCCTTTTTGGGTACAATTACCAATGGGGATACCCACTGGCTATCTAAAAAAAGGTGGATAAATCCCGTGTCTAGCAGCTTTTGTAGTTCAATTTTGACAATTTCTCTCAAGACATGGTTGATTCTTCATTGTGGTTGTCTTATAGGGGTACATTGATATTTGATATAGATTCGGTGAGTGTAGAAATTGGGATCTAATCCTTTCATGTCATGATAATCCCAAGAAAATGCTTTTTGATGGGATTTTAGCAAATTTGCTAATATCAACTATTGTCCTTCACTTAATTTACTATTGATATTTAGAGACCATCCTTGAGATACTTGTACTTGTGTGACTAGCTCTGTCATAGTTGTTTCATTAATACAAGGTAGATTAAGTTCAGATGGCAACATTGTGTGAAAAATACCTATGGATGCAAGATTTTTTTTGACAGGAATAGTTGTTGCAGGAAGAGTTGATGGAGGAAGGTTGCTTGCAAGAAGAGTTGTTGCAAGAAGATTTTGCAAAATAGAAAGAGGTGTTTATGCAATTTTTGCAGAACCAAATGATCCTTCTTCTAGTTGACATTTGTTTCAAATGGTACTAGATAACACCTCCCCATCATCTTGCAGTATCAGGAAAGAACTTCATCCAAGCATCATAAGTTGTGCCAATGAGTTAACTTCCTCAACATCTTCACCAATAGGTGGCCATATTGATATTTCTATATTTTGGGATGGTGCAACTAGAGTATATAGAACAAATTTTTTAGTGATCATGCCATCTGAAATGGTCATATCACATGAGCGACATCCTATATAAGAATATGCAGTTGAAAATTATGGTTGACCAAAGATAAGTGGATATCCTCCTAGTGTGGGTTTAGGTGAGAGAACCATGAAGTTGGCTAGATACTCCCAGGAGTCAAGGATCACCACCAGGTCTTCTACTATGCCATTTCTCTTCATAATGGAGCTATCAACAAGCTACTGGACTATAGGAGTAGATCTCATATTTGCAATATTCAGTTGTTGTAGGATGTTTTTAGTCATCACATTGATTGCTACACCCAAGTCAATCAAGGCACTTTTTATGTGTGTTCCATTTATAACAATTTCAACCACGGGACTACTTGGATCATTGTACTTGGGAATAGTTACTTTTCGAAGCATGATGTCAACAAGTTGGCCTACTACATGGACTATAGTGGGGTACTTCTTTCTCCTGCCCGATTTCTTGAGACATGCATCGTTGATTTCCCTGCCATAGATAGGGACATCTTTTATAGTTTGAAATAGAGGGATTTGCACACATATATGATTTAGCTGATCTAGGATATCAAAGCTAGTTGCCTCCTTATATTCTTTTTTTTTGGTGGATTCTAATCTCTATGGAAATGGTGGGTCTTGTTTTGATTGCTTTCTTGGAGATGGATCAGGAGATTTAAGTGCACCAAGCCGAATGGGATCAGTCAAGGACTCTTCCTTCTCTTCCACAGGTAACTCAATGATGATAGGCGTGGAAGGAGCTTGTAAGGTTGTTCCTAAATGCAAACCTATATCACTTAAATTCACAACATATGCAGGGAATTGATTTGGATCAACATAATACATAGGCTATTGTTGTGGTTTATTGTTTCAGGTTGGGTGTAGGTTGAGTTGGTAATTGGGTCGGTTTAGATATATTGGCACTAGGATTAGGAGGATGGGGCATTATAGTAGGTTGTTGGTTTTGAGAAGATGGTTTCATGTAGCTAGTGGATTGGTTTGGCCATTGCTGGCCACCTCTCCATTGAGATGTTTGTTGCTAGTTTCCTGGGGGTGGTTACCAAGGTGCATGAAACTGCTAACAATTCCCCTGAGGTTGTTGCCACTAAGATGAGTTATTTTGATAGTTGGACCAAGTATTGGGTGGGGTATTCCAGGATTGGGGTGGGTATCCTCCATAGTTGGATGGATATGGTGGCTGCCATTGGTTACCAAATGAATATGAGTTAAAATACCATCCAACCAAATATAGTGAATTTGGTGGCATACCTTCTCTTGAAGCCCACAACCTCTTCTATGCAACAAAGTAAACTTGGTCTTCCTCAGTCTGGATTGGTTTGAACTAAGGTGGGATCTTATTACTTTCAATATTGGCTATCACCTTGCATCTGTAGTCTCTCTTCTTCCATCTACACCGGGGGAAATATTCTGTCAGTATTGCCTCCGCCTCCTCATGTTTCTTTTTAGCTTGAAGTGTATTCAACTGAGTATCTAGATTTTTAATTATATCTTGCTTGAAATATGCCAAAAAAATAGTAATCTCCATTATTGAGACTCCACTACTAGATGATTTACCCATAGAGGATTGATAGGCTCTTCCTTTGTTCAAAGCTGCCCTAGAATAGTTTTGACATATCTTCTTGACATAATCCCAAGGGACTTGAGTGATATCTCCTCCCACCATTAAGTCCAAGGAATCAATGCAAATTTTATTAATTCCTCTCAAGAATTTTTTTTTTTGTGAGTCTTCATTAAGTGTATGATGTGGATATTTCTATAAACAAAACATAAACCTTGAAATGAAATCTTCCAAGCTCTCATCTTCTTTTTGTTGCATTATGAAAATGTCTCCTCCTCTCATGTCACTACCCCTGTAATATTCTTTGTATTTTTCAAGAAACTTTGTTTCATATCTTCCAAAGTTCTTACAGTATTTCTATCAAGGCTCATAAACCATCTTAATGCAAGTTCTTTCAAATTAGTAGGAAATAGCTTGAGTTTCTGGGCATCAATGCTATAGTCATAGATTTTTCATCTAGTATATCAAACTCAAATAGGAAGGTATTAGGATATTCTATGAAAAGCCCATAAAATTTAGGAAGGACTAAGGCAGGGATATTCTTGAGGTTGTCCACTTCATTTTGTTCAGCAATGGGAAAGGGGAAAGTTGGTTGGTTATGCCTATTAGGCCTATCTCCATTTGCATGTCATATCTTCATGAAATTCTAGAACAAAGGGTTCTTCAACAAGATTTTGATCTTCAAGGGAGACTTCAGAGTTAGTTAAATCAGGGAATACATCAACAAAGAGCTATGGTTCTTCTTCTTCGTCTCTGGGTAGATTTGGAAGTTCTACTAGCTGAAATGGCTCAATATGATTATTAGGAAGAAATCTCCCAAAATTATATGTTATTCTTCTATGCATGTGGTATCAACTCAGTATTAGCCAAATCACATAAAGAATGGGTGGTGAAAAATAATGGATCATACTTCTAATACTAAAGTATGAAAACTACCAATGACTTCCAAAATATTTTCCTAGTTTGACACCATTCCCGACAATGATGCCAAAAATTTCGGCCTCCTATAATGATCTCAATAACTCAACTCTTACTGCCATAATTTAGAGATTGGACATCTGACCTGAATAGTCATCTTAATCACCATGAAGCCACATTTAAATTGTCAACCCAAGGACTTGAACTTGAAATGGGTGAGCATAGTATGTGCACTATGAATTCTAGAGTGTTCATCTTCATTCTCAATCTAAGGAAGACTTAAAATTGAAAGTAACTTGCAAGAAAGGAAACAAAGAAAATATTGAACATTACCCAAGAGAATATAAATTGATTATGCATAACAAGAAGGAAAGACTAAGCATTCAATAGAAAATTACTCTTCCATCCTTGGTTGCACAAATAGTTACATAATAGATCTCTAGTGGCTATAGGAATAGTCAAAGCTAGGATTTTAACTAAGTACTCTAATAGAGACTAACACTAATCTATCTAAACTAAAACACAAATTACTCACCAAGTGGGCCCCTTGGATGAGTATCCTCTAAACTAGTGTAAGGCTTGGATACTCAACTTATAATCTCATATTATTTACCAGAAAATGCAATTACAGAAATATGGCTGGTAATTAGCTTGTACAAGAATATGGAAATCAAATCAACATTCGCTAGCTCTCCCAAAAAAGGGACCGAGCCTTATTTATCAAATAAAATATGGCCATCAACTCCCACTAACTGGGAGGATATCATTTAGGGAAAGTAAGAGAAATTGGAAGCAACGGTTACACATGGAGGGGAATCCGTTGGACATGCAATCCCAAACATGGACTCAACCACTGCAGTAACACCCTCGACGCTCAATTTCATTGAATATTGGTGCAAATCGTTTACATGCGGCTAATGTGAAATCTTCTGTTGGTATCCCAAGTTTGACCTTCGCACGTTTCCTCAACCTGGCTAGCTAGCGGTTGCATTTCTCAACTTGGCCTATCAATCATGTCTATAGAATAGTGTTAGTACACATAATAATCACATAATCATAATTATCTTAAGAACATTCATCAATCATATGCAAGATAAATATAGATAGTCCACATAATACATATATATATCATTAAAACTGGCAGATGAGAAATTAGTCCAGATGTCATATGTCTTAAGAGAACTATATTAAAATGTTAGCATATAATATCAAAGTCTTATGGTAATCTAGGAAATAGCAAGAGATTCTATCCCTCTAATTAGACTAAATTATAGGCTCATCAAAAGGGATAGAATCCAAGGACTTAGGTTTATAGTGTATATTTTCTTAATTAAATTCTCTCAAAATATGGTATCTCTTATAGTTGTTAAGTTTGAACATATTTGTTTAGTTCAATAGCTCAAGATGTAGGTATCCATCATCACAAATCTGGTACACCCTAGTTGCTAAAGTTTTTAAGATGATAATGTTTAGGAGGGATGGTGATGGGAAGAGGAATGCATGTATAGGTCTATGCTGGTGTAATTTCAAAATACATAGTTACCAAGGGAGGTATTTAATATTTTTGATGAGTAGGACATCAAGGAAAGGGAATTGGTCATTCAATTCCAACTCTTAATTAAAAATATATTTGATAATGCTATTAAGGTGGAAATAGAACCTCTCTAAATTATCCAAGACATGTAGCTAGCAAATGGTGATATTTTCCACATGATGTTTCCATTATTTGGGTTTGACGGGGGAAGAGTGGAGGGAAACATTATTGAAATATTTTATGTAGATATTTGTGATGACAAGGAGAAAGGGGAACCCACAAAACTATTATTTATTTTCTCATAGACTACCCCTTGGAAAGAAAAGAACCTATACCTAATAATTGTTTTGACTAAAGAATCAATTACATCAATTATCTTGCATCTACTAATTTTAATGGTTTCATTAATGTGGAACTTGGTGAATAGGTAAATAACATCAAAACTAATTGTGTCACCAAAAAGTGTAGCCCTGGCACTTTTCACTCATTTGGGCCATTTCTTGTGGTTTTTGAACTAGTTTTGCTTAGATTCTAAGGTTTCTTGCAAAGATGTTGTGAAGTGTTGTAACAAATTTCCTAACTTTTATAGGACCCTTTCATCTTAATTCACCTAAATAACCCCTTTCCAAGCCTTAGTATAAAGTTTTGTAAGGTGTTGTAACCAACCCTCACAGTTTCCTAGGCTTGTCATCACTTAATCAACCCTTTCTTTTGGCATAATGACCCCTTAATGCACTTATAGGTCCTATCTTATGCACGTGTTTTAGATGACAATCCCGGAAAACATCATTAACCACATGATAATTCCTGAAAACCACTCAAAAATGCCCAGGTGGACTAGGTCGCTACTTTGGGCAACTTAGCCCCATGTGGCATAAAAATCAAAATTAAATCAATTTTCTAGCGAGATTTTGTCTCCTAAACCTTAATATCAGTCTGTAAGGTGTTATTTTCAACAAATTAGGGCACAAAATCTATAAATAAGGGTTTTACCCCTCATTCTCACCCTAACTAGTTCATTATTCTCTTTCCTCTCATCTCTCATTCTTCTCAAGAAAGCTAGGGTATGATTATTCCAAGTCATCAAGAAATCTCTCAAGAAGCATTCAAGGGTTGAATCCTCCATTGCTGTAACTCAAGATCAATCATCATGGCAAGGTAAAATCCATCACTCCATTGTTTCATGCTCTAGTATCTTATTTCATCATTTTGGTTTAATTACTTAAAAGGGGTTTGACCAAGGAAAACCCCCATGCCCTAACAATCAACAAGTTTTTCCTCTTAGTGTGATTTACGGGTCTTTAATGTAGATTTGGAAAAGAACCAAGGTGAAAGAATCTTCATCAAATTTGTCAAAGCTCTTCAAGGTTGCAAAAAACCTAGTTGAAGCTTGGAAAAAACCAATAGACCAGATTTTGTAGTTTCAGATTCAGATACTTGGAGGAGCAGAAAGTGCAGACCAAGAGCTTCAAATTCCACTTTTTGATCTTTAAAAATTTAGAAGAGGACTAAGTCACCAACAATGGTGACTTAGTCCCACTGAACCTATTTTTCAGATATTTTAGTAGATCTAGATACCCTTTTGGTAGAAATAGGTTGCGTTACAATTTTCTAGATTTGGGACTAGGGTATGTGCAAGATCATGATGGACCAAAAAGTGGCGATATGTAAGTGATATGATGGCCCATGTGGCTGATGACTTTTTTACCCAAAATTGATGAAACGAAAAGGGGTTTTAAAGAATTTTCTCAAATTTCCACTAGTATAAATTATTCTTTATTTTCAATTGAATAAATAATTATTATTCATTTTATATTTGAATTATGACTAAAGTCTTCATCGATAGGCTGATTGAAAAATATCTATAGCTTTCAAATGGTATCACATTTTTTGAATCTGAAACATGTGTCACATTCTATGCTTCACATACTATAGGATTAAAAATAAACAATTTAATTTCATGAAGTTTTGACCAAGTTAAGGTTGTCAAACATACAATTTTTTATATTTTTTGAAAGTTGTAATTAAAAATTCATAATTAATAATTTATTTGGAAATTTTTTACAAAGAAATATATGCATCACATTGGGACATGAGTCCTCTACTTATATCAAAGATCCTATAAAAAAATATTATCATTTTATTTTGGTTAGGGTGGTCAGACAGACACCTACTTCTTATTTTCTCCTTGAAATTTACGTACTAGTGCATTGAAATTTCAAATTTTCACCAAATAATTTTAAAAAGTAAAAAATAAACCTAGTAGTTTAGAAAATAAATTCAATTTTCTATAGTTTCTATTCTTACATATTTTTGAAATAATATAGATAAATTATTCAATTTTTTACATCAAGTTGCCTAACTCTGATTTTCTAAATTTTCATCGCTACTTAAGGGCCTTTTTTTCCATGATGATCCTGCACATCCCCAGTAGGTTGCCCAGAATGGCGTAAGTGTCCCAGCAAGCTAAAATTTCAGCATCTGAAACATTTCCAACCTTCATTCCAGTCTACAATTCATTCCCAGGTGCACACCTTCCATCTCCAAATTTTTGTTTCAGTTTAATTAGCTGATAGGCTATTTTGTTTGAAATTTGCTCTGGGATTTTCGTCAACCCAGCTATGAATTAGATTTTTCGATGCCATAGATGTCCCGATCGATGATGAATTCATCGATTTATTTTTTTGGTGACGTTGAGCCTACTAATTACATGGGTTGGTGGAGGTGGATTTGGTGTCCTCGATACATTTAAGCTAAATAGCAAGTGTTTGCTCGTGCGAGGGTTGATGCATCCTATCGTTGTTGTACGATGGTGACAGATGAAGTAAATGCAGTATTCAATGTTGTGGTTTGGGAAAGTATACTTTGATTAATTTGCATTGTCGAAAGAGCCATTGTGGTGTTGGTTTCATAGAAGACTATAATCGTCACCTTTGGCTCCATTTTTAGCAGATTGGAGGGTTTTAAAATTGTTGTGCTGGGAATGTGTAAATAATTTTACATGGGTATTTTGCATAAATAATTATTAATTTATTGTTCATGTCTTTCCTTCTCTAGTTATTGTTCCTTTTGATAGCAGGTTGGAGGGTTTTAAAATTGATGTGATGTGAAATGTGATTGAAAGTATAATGATTAAGTTGCATTGTCGAAAGAGCCATTATGGTGTTGGTTTGATAGGAGATTATTGTTAAAATCGTCGGTTTTGACTTTGTTTTATAGCATATTGGAGGGTTTTAAGATTGTTGTGCTCTGAAATATATAATTCATTTTACATGGTTATTTTGCATAAATAATTAATCTATTGTTCATGTCTTTCACTGTCTGCTTATTGTTCCTTGTTATATGTTTGTATCTTTTCCGTTATACCCATTTTGGAGACTTCAAAGAGATTATGGTTTTTTGTGAATGGATTTATTGTAGTTAAATATTCTTTCTTTCACCAAAATATATGGTTAGGGTTAGTAATTTTTTTGCATTTCATTTATTTTTTGTAGTTATTGTGCTCCAGAATGTGTAAGTCATTTTACATGGGTATTTTTCATAAATTATTAATTTATTGTTGATTTCTTTCACTCTCTGCTTATTGTTCCTTGTTATATGTTTTTATCTTTTCCATTATACCCATTTTGGAGACTTCAAAGAGATTATGGCTCTGTATGGATGGATTTATTGTAGTTAAATCTTCTTTCTTTCGTCAAAATATATGGTTAGGGTTAGTGATTTTTTTGTGCTTTATTTATTGTTTGTAGTTATGTTTATGCATCTTTGGTGGTATACCCATTAACATAAGAGCAATTGTAGATTAGCATAGGAGTGATCATATATATATATATATGCAGAGGGTTGGTATGAAATCTGTTAAGTGTTATTCTAATAGCTCTTTTAGAATTTCTCTATTTGTGTAGAAGCACCTTATAATTTTTTTTAATTTATCATGGTTATTTTGTCTAGATGAAACATATTATGTCTTGTGTATGAATATGTTTCATGATGTTCTTGTTTTTATCAACTATTTGAAGTTCCACATAATAGACTATTCTTCATGGTATTCTTTTTTTTTAGTTTTCCATAGCAAACTATTCATTATCGTAGTTTTCCTCTTTTATTCTCCATATTTTAAAGTTCTACTTAATGTGGGTTTTCAAACATTTGTCATATCCTTGTGATTCTTAAGTGTTTTTCTAATAGCTCTTTTCCAATTTCCCTTTTTGTCTCAACTATTTTAAGTTTCCCATAACAAACTATTCTTCATGATATTCTTTTTTAGTTTCCCATAGAAAATTGTTTATTATTGTAGTTTGCCTCTTCTATTCTCCATATTTTAAAGTTCCATTTAATGTGGGTTTTCAAACATCTGTCATTTTCCTGTCTATAATATTTAGTGACAATTATTGTCTATAATATTTAGTACCCAATACGTGTTATTCTAAGACCTCTCATATAATTACTCTATTTCCCTTCAATATATATGTATTTGTCTATGTTTGGAAGCATTGATTTTCACATATAGTTCACATTGTATGTAAATATATATATATATATGTATCTACACATATATATATGTGTGTATATGTATATATATATGTATGTATGTTTAACTAATAGTTCTTTTAGAATTTACCTATTTGTTTATAATACTGAGTGCTAGATAACACAACTTGAATTTAGAATTGAGAGGCCAACTATTACATAGATTGGTTGTCTTGTATGAATATGTTCAATGATAATCGTTTTCCTTGATCTGTTTGAATTTCCCAGTAACAAATCATTCTAGTGTTCTTGTAAGAAGGATTGTTTTCAATTTTTTAAATTGCAAAATTTCGGGGTTTCCAATCATGTGTCATTAAGTGTTTTGATGTGATTTGAAGGTATGTGCAGGATCATGATGGGCCAAAAAGTGGCAATATGATGGGTATGTGGCTGGCGATTTTTTTTAATCCAAAATTGATGAAACAAAAAGGGTTTTTGAAGTATATTCTTAGATTTCCACCAATATAAATTATTCTTTACTTTGAGTTTCATAAGTAATTATTATTCATTTTCTATTTGAATTATGAATAAAGTCCTGATTGATAGGCTGATTGAATTTTTTTATAGCTTTTAAATGGTATCACATTTTTTGAATACAAAACATGTGTCACATTCTATGTTTTTCTTACTATAGGATTAAAAAAATAAAAAATTGAGTTTCATGAAGTTTTGACCAAGTTAAGGTGGTCAGACATACAGTTTTTAATATATTTTAAAAGTTGTAATAAAAAATTCATAATTAATTATTTACTTGGAAACAAATTACAAAAAAATATGCATCACATCGGGAAATGAGTCCTCTACTTATCTAAAATCTTATAAAAAATAATTATTTTATTGTGGTTAGGGTGGTCAGATAGACACCTACTTCTTATTTTTTCCCTGAATTTTATATACTACTGCATTGAAATTTCAAATTTTCACCAAATAGATTTAAAAAAAATAAAAATAAACCTAGTAGTTTAGAAACTAAATTCAATTTTCTACATATTCTATTCTTACATATTTTTGAAATAATATAGATAAATTATTCAAAGGGTATGTGCAAGAACATCATGGAAAAAACAGGCCCTTAAGTGGCAAAAAATTCAGAAAAATCAGAGTTAGGCAGCTTGACATAAAAATTTGAATAAGTTATCTATATTATTTCAAAAATATGTAAGAATAGAATCTATAGAAAATTGAATTTAGTTTCTAAACTACTAGGTTTATTTTTATTTTTTAAAATCTATTTGGTGAAAATTTGAAATTTCAATGCAATAGTACTTAAATTTCAAGGAAAAAATAAGAAGTATGTGTCCGTCTGACCACCCTAACAACAATAAAATTATAATAAATTTTTATAATATTTTAGATATAAGTAGAGGACTCATGTCCCAATGTGATGCATATTATTTTATAATTTTTTTCCAAGTAAATAATTAATTATGAACTTTTTTATTACAACTTTTAAAAAATATAAAAACTCATATGTCTGACAACCTTAACTTGGTCGAAAATTCATGAAATTCAATTTTCTTTCTTTTTTAATCATATAGTATGTGATGCATGTTTTGGATTCAAAAAAAGTGACATCATTTGAGAGCTATAGATGCTTTTCAATCAGCCTATGAATCAAGAATTTATTCATAATTCAAATAGAAAATGAATAATAATAATTTATTAAATTCAAAGTAAAGCATAATTTATATTAGTGGAAAGCTGAGAATCTCCTTTAAAAACCCTTTTCATTTCATCAATTTTGGGTAAAAAAAAAGTCGTCAGCCACATACCCATCATATCACCACTTTTTGGTCCATCATGATCCTGCACATACCCCAAATTTTTATGTTAAGTTGCCTAACTCTGATTTTTCTAAATTTTTTGCCACTTAAGGGCTTTTTTTTTCCATGATGATCCTACACATAACCTTGAAATTATTCCTAAAAAAGGTTTATTTGTGGACATGTATGTATGTGAAACTACTTACAAACAATATTCAAAGTGAAGAATCCAATTCAAATAAAGAAGCTAGTGAAAGTGAAGAAATTGTTGTTATACCTTGTCGCCATATTGATAGAATTTTAGGTACTCTCGAATATGCTCCATACTAAAACTATATCAGTATCTAAACAAGGTGTAAAAAGAATTTCTTCACTAGGAATAGGTTCTTTATTTGAACTGGGCTTGACAAAAGAAATGTGACCAACAGTAGAGGCAAAAATATATATCCATATATATAGACCAAGACCACTGTGGCTCGCTTCACAATACAACAACAATAGACAAATAGTAAATTTGAAAAGACCTATTAAACTTCAAATTCTATTCATAGTTGGGCTGACAAAAAATCTCAACGAACACTTCAAACAAATAAATTGAATAGATAAAAGAGATATTATAAAGAATAATACTTAATAGGCATCAAACTAATTTTATCTCCAATATGTTTATGCTTTCTCACTTAACCTTTCGATATGCAATTGCTCCTATGTTAATGGTTGTAATGACAAAGATGCACATAGATAAATAGAACACTAAACACAATCCCATGATCTTCTTCTGTTTAATGTTGGTTTTTGATCATCTGTCATTTTCGTGTGGTTCTGAAGTGTTTTCCTAATAGTTATTTTTGCAGTCTCCCTATTTTTCTTTAATATTTAGTGTCAAATAATGTGGGTCAAGTTTAGAATTGACAAGCCAATTATTCCTTAGATTGCTTAACTTCTATCAATATGTTTCATGATATTCTTTTTTTGATAATAAACTATTCATTATTGTAATTTTATGTTTAATGTGGGTTATTGGTCATCTATCATTTTCCTATGGTGCTCATGTGGTTTTATAATATCTCTTTTACAATTTTCTTGATTGTCAATAATATTTAGTCCCAAATAATGTAGCTCAAATTTATAATTGACAAGATAATTGTTACATAGATTGCTTCTCTTGAATCAGTATCTTTCATCATATTTTTCCCCCCTCGTCTACTTGAAGATCCTTATGACAAATTGTTCATTGTGATAGTTTACCTCTTGTAGATTCTAGAATTTTGTAGACTGCTATGAACTACAAACATGTTGTTATCCTATACCTTTGGGCTGCTTTCAATTTCCTATGTTTGTGTATGTTTTCATACCTCTATCAAGGTTCTACTTAATGTGGATTTTTGGTCATCTCTTATTTACCTATCAGTCTTGAGTGTTTTTGTAACAACTCTTTTACAATTTCTCTATTTCTCTATAATATTTAGTGCCAGAAAATGTTGCTCGAGTTTTGAATTGGCAAGCCAAAAATTACATAGATTCCTTATCTTCTATCAATATGTTTCAAGATTTTGTTTTCCCCACTTGCCCATAATGAACTGTTCATTATTGTAGTTCACATGTTCTAAGTATATTCTCTATGTTTCAATATATTTTTCTTGGCATGACACTTTATGAGTTCCTTATTGTAAATGGTAATCATGTCGATTACATGCTACGTATATGTCTACTTTAGCATGGTGCTCAAAAAAAATATGTTCATCCTTGCCAACTATATGATGTTCGCATATCAATAACCCAATGTTAAATTTGACCCTTTTTCGGTGTATTATTTTATACTTTGTCATAGGACAAAATTGAACATTGCATTTACTTCCTTCCATGTCACTATGCAACAACACCAACATGCATTAACCCTTGTGTGAGCAAAAACTTGCCATTCAATGTTATTTTGACCCTTTTCCCATGTATGCTTTTATACTTCGTCATAAGATTGCATTGGACATTGTATTTACTTCCTTCCGTGTCACTATACAACAACACCATTATGCATTAACCCTTGTGCGAGCAAACACTTTCCATTCATGGTAGGAGGAATGAGATTGATGCACAAACACTTAATGAAACAATTAATGTGATTAAGGATTAGGGTGTCAAGAGTGTGTAATGTTTTATGAAGCCTCTATGCATCAAGCTCATGGTATGTAATTGATAAACATGAAACTATTTTTCCCTAGTGAGCATGTTGTTTTTACAGATAGAAATTTGTATAATTGTAATCATGGGTTATGCAGTTCATTGGTCAAATATTTGTAAACCATGTATTGCACTTGAGATTGTGAGGATGAAGAAAAGGAGAAACTATTTTTCCCTACAGAGAATTCAGGCAGATGCTATGAAATTTGTGGCATTTGTCATGACTTTATAATTCATGGAATTTTCAAAGAAATTACAAGTCATGTTGTTCGCTATGGATTTTATAGAACTTGTGACTGCATACTCTATAGGGGAAAAGGTTTTGGTGTGTGTGGGTTGGACTTTCCCACATGATGATTATGTGCATTATATTGCTTGCATTTCTCGACCATCCTATTATTGTTGTGCACCAAGGCGAGGGGAGGTAAATGCAATATTCAATATTTCAATTTGAGGATGTATATTGTTTTGGTTGTATTGTGAAAATGACCCGCTACGAGGTTGGTTTGATAAAAAAATATTGAAAATTGGTACCATGCACCATTGTTAGATAGCAGATTGGAGGGTTTACGAGTGTTGTGCTCCATAGCCTACAAAATTTGACCTCCTATTGTTGTTGTAAGTTGTGTTGCAATGTCTTTTTCTCATTTCATACACATCTAACAAGCAAGAGACATTTTGATAGATTCAAATAAAATTTTTCTTTGTAGTAATATTATGTTGGCCTCAATGCAAGCATAGATGGACAAGGAGATATGAAGCCCATCGATAGGATAATTTTTTCCTAGAAGATGACCATCACGGTAAGGATGAACAAGGTTTGTTTTATAAAATTATATTTTACTAAGTTATACATTCAACTCTTCTCTTCCTATATGGCTAGATAGGCTCCAATACATATGAAAATTATGTATGTTTATAAAGTTATTTGTATGCAATTTATGCTTTGAAGCAAAGACTTTCATATTCCTTTGATGTATTCCTTTTAACGATATCTAGATATTTTCATCCACGGAATTGGTTCTTTTTCCAAACAAGACCTCCCATATTCTTCTTTCCCTATACTTATCAACATTATAGATAAGTCCCATCTTGCCCAATTCTTTATTTGCTTTCTCTTTTCCTTAAAGTTACTGCAGAAAAAAAAACACTGCAAAAAAGGAAATCATTCATGAGAACACGGTATTTTTTGGCAACTGCATCATTGTCAAATATATGATATATATGCATGGACAAATTATTACATGCACTACAACACAATAAAAATAGTTTATTTTACACATTACATTTTCCCATATCTCTATAGTTATCTTTTCAACTTATGGTGAAAATTATCTATAGGTAGTTGTTTATCAACATATCCATCCTTTTAAAGTTGTTACACGAAAAAAAAAATACAATATAAGAAACCATATATGGAAACAAAAAAAAATCCCGTTGTTCACCATTGTCTAATATATGAAATGGCTCAATTAAATTTTTGATGGTCCTTGCATACTTTTCTTGCTTGGGGGTTTGGCTAGAGCCCACGAGGCTTCATGATGTCAATATGGCAGGGAGGAGAATAAGCATGGGTTTTGTGGTTTTTCCTTTCACAGTCATACATTAACTACTAAAAATAAACAACATATTTTATTCTACTGACTGCATTTCTCTGTGATTATAGAGCTATCTTTTTAGGTTACTAATTCAACTATTTAAACTTGGTTCTTTATGATGATACCTATTTTCTCTAGGTTATGACACCATTATATGATGCAATCCTAAATTTTTTTATGTAAAGAAAACCTTGCCCATCTCTTCAAACCTATACATAGTTGGCAGAATTTGAAGCATATTCATACAAGATTCAAGCTACATCCTTTGGTGGTAAATATTGAAGACAAATAGAGAATTGTATAATAGGTGTTAGAATAACACTAATTTTCTACTAAATATTATAAACAAAAAACCACATTAAATAGAGCTTTAAAATATGGAGCATAGGAGAGGAAAAATACAATAATGAATAGTTTGATATGGGGAACTAAAAGGAACAGTATCATGAAGAACAATTTGTTATCACAAACTTCAAATAGATGAGGAAAAAGGAATATCATAAAACATATTGGTACAAGACATTTAACATGTTCCATCCAAACAAAATATTGATAATCTACCAACCATTTTACTATTTTCCACTACCACACCATGTAAAATGACTTACAGATTCTACATGACAACAATTTTAACATAAACAATAAATAAGGAATTTATACAACACACCCATGTATAATGACACACAGATTGTGACTCTTTGCACAAGGTATACCTGCATCTTGTTTATGTGATCTCTTCTATTGCAGATGCATTACATATTATTTTTTATAAACTATACAATTGTTTATATTTCCTAATTTACATATTATCTACAAATTACACATGTTTGCTGCACTAAACTTCAAATTTTCCTTGTGACTAACTATGTCTGATTGAAACTATTTTAGATTTCAAACATTCTCAACTGTAACTACACATGTTCACAATACTAAATAGCTTTGTGATCACATGTTTGGCATGGTGTACAAGATGCAACTACATTTTATTTATATAGAAGGTAAGGCTATATGTCCTTTATTCCATATCTTATTTCATGACATGTCAAATTCTTTGTTATAAATGATACAACTATATATATTTTAAAAAATGTATAACATTGATTTCAACTAAAGAAAATTCTCAGGTTAATGATATGAGATTTCCATAATTTATAATGCTTCAGATTTGTTTATTATGTATATTTCATTGTGTTTAGATGTTTCTAGATGAAAAATTCAAACACAATCGAATATCTAGAAACAACAAACTTAGGTTCCCAAACAATGGCTTCACCATTTATCATAGTGGTGGGAAATATGTGTTCTTGTTCGGGGGCTTGGTGACAACCCACGAGGCTGCATGACCCAATATGGCAGGGTGGAGAGTAGGCCTTCTTTTCTTCTGTTCATACTACATCTAGTTGCACCCATAAGGTATGCCTACATCTTATCTAAGACTTTTTATTACAAATATGAACGTAATTTATTCCTATGTTTGCATATATATATATTCACACATTCATTGAGCTCCCATTATTTTGATTTTAATATGGTGCCATCTCTTATAGGTGCCCAAACATTGGATTCACCATTGATCATATTGGCGGGTAATGTATGTTCTTTCTCCGGGGTTTGGTGACATCTCCTGAGGTTGCATGACCCAATATGGTAGGGTGGAGAGAAGGCCTTCTTTTCTTATGTTCATACTACATCCAAATGCACGCAAAAGGTATGCCTGCATCTTATGTAAGACTTTGGTTTTGTGAATATGTACCTAATTTAATCCTATGTTTGCATATATATATTCGCACATTCATTGAGCTCCCATGCTTTTGATTTTAATATGGTGACGAGATTGTTTTTAGTCCGCTAACAAATAAATTAATTGTATAATAGGAGCTGCATTATTTGGCATTTAGTATTATAGAGAAATAGGGAAATTGTAACAGAACTCTAAGTATAAACACATACATATATTTATGCATATATACATATATATACAAATGTGTATATATACATGTATATAAATATAAATATATATATACATCTATATATATATATGCGCATATCTATATATCTATACATGTATATAAATATATATATATATATATGTATCTATACATCTATACATGTATATAAATATATATATATATACATGTATGCATGTATATATATATATATATATATATATATATATATATAGATATATATACATGTATGCATGTATATATATATATATATATATACATGTATGCATGTATATATATATATATATATATATATGTATGTGTCTATATATCTATACAAATCACAGGTTCTAGAGAAAAACACTTTTAACACCCTCCAATTTTCTATAAAACAAGGGAAAAGAGAATAATTTTTACAATAGTATACTATCAAACCAATACCACTATCATGCCAAGCAAAAAAAAGATCAAGACATAATTCTTAATTAAATGGACAAAAATCTCTTTTACATTTTCCCTATTTGTTTATAATATTTAGTGCCAAATAATATAGCTTGAATTTTGAATTGAAAACCTAGTTGTTACATAGATTTCTTGTCTTATATCCATATGTTTAATGATATACTCTTCTCCTCATCTGTTTTAAGCTCTGTGTAACAAACTGTTGGTTGCCACAATACACTTCCTTTTCCTTGAATTATCAATCTATGTAGCATTGCTCTTGATAAAAGTGGCCCTTGTAGGTGATTCAAAAACACGACAATCTCCATCTGATGCAAGAGCATCCAGTGGTGTAAGGGCAATCCTACATCACCCAAAAATATATTTTCTTTCATTTAGCTTTTTGTAGATGTTGTTGCATTTCTGGATACCCTTTTCGTCGAAAAAGAAGTCCCAACTTTCAAAACTGCTTTTATTTTTATTTTTCTACTCAACTGCTATTTTTAGCAGGTGCGAATTTGAAGGCATGAGGAGAAAAAAATTTAGGGGAAGCTTTGAGACATTAGAGTAAACACTTTGGTGAAAGAATCAAGCAAAGATCATTCCCGGTTCAAAATTTATTCAAGTTTTAGTTTCTGCTTTTTGGCTTATAAAATCTTCGGAGCTAATTTTGAGGTACTTAAAAGCTCTGAATGGGCCCAAAAATTGGCGGAAAACAAAAGTGGTTAGCCTTTAGGCCCCACTTTTTGGCCTTCATTTTCGCAAGAGCTTTCCGAAAAGGTATTATGATTGAAGATCCAACAGTCAGATCTTATGTTAGGGCTTCTGAAAGTTGGTGCATAATTAGAATGTTGTTTTTGGCTCCAAATGGAGAATTGGGCTATTTAAGGGGTAGTTTTTGATATTTGTGGGTAGTTTTTGGGGAAATAAGATCACATATTACAAAAAGGAGAATTTTTGTAGTTTTCTATAATTTGCATGTATTGCAGAACTCAAGGATTTGAGATCCTCTGCATGTAAGATTTCATATTTTAAAAATAATAAGATTCTCTGGTTTTGTGTGTGGATTTATGTGTTTCGGGTTGGCACCCTCATCACCATCCTTCATATTTTGATGAACAATGCAAGTCTTGAATGGAAAAAGTATATCATCGAAAAAACATGGAGAATAGAAGAGGGCAATAACCTCTACAAAATGTTATGAAATGAACAACACAATGGTTGTTTCAATAATGCAAGTTAATCAAAGTATGATTTCCCACAATATGGCATTCAATATTCTATTTACTTCAGCCACCCGCATTTACTTTACCGACCCCCATCGCACAACAATGGAAAAATGCATTAACACTTGCACGAGCAAACACTTACCATTCAACTTATGCGTATCAAGGACACCAACTCCACCACCACCAACCCACGTAATTACCAAATTTCACATCACCACCCCAAAAACAGGTCAAGTTGTCACCAGCCAAGACATCTTCAACACCGACAAATCCAATAAACGATTGGGTTGACAAAAATCCCTACATACGGGGACATTTTTGGTGATACCTCTGATTCTTAAGTTTTTTCCTAATAGTTGTTTTACAATTTTCCTATTTTTTCTATAATATTTAGAGGGAAATAATGTAGCTTGAATTTTGAATTAACAAGCCAACTGTTACATAGAAATTTTTGTTACACCTTGTTTACACAACATCTTGCATGCATTTCAATGACCTATTAGAAAGAAACTTAACAATTAAAGGAAAATGAGAGATATTTCAAAACCCACATTAAATAGAATGTTAAAATATGGAGAATAGAACAGGCAGAGTACAATAGTGAATAGTTTGGTATGGGGAACTTGAAATAAGAATATCATGAAGAACAATTTGTTAATGGTAAGTTCAAGCAGCTGAGAAAAAATCAATACCATGAATCATATTGATAGAACATGAAAATAAAAATTGGAAAAGACCTATTAGAAAAACACTTCAGAATCAGAGGAAAACGATATATGTTCTTAAAACTACATTAAGTAGACCTTTAAGATATGGAGAATATAAGTGACAAACTATGGTAATGAACAATTTGTTACGGAGAACTGAAAAGGAGAATATCATAAAGAACAGTTTGTTGTGGGGAACTTGAAATAGACAAGGGAAAAATAATCTAATGAAACATATTCATATAAGACACTGCCATCCCACGTAATTAGCAAGCTCCACCACCTACATAAACAAACGTGCCTAGTTTGTTCTAGTGACCTTCAAGTAGATCAGGGAAAAAATGAATATCATGAAACATATTGATACAAGGTTCGAGCTATATTCTTTGTTAATAAATATTGAACAAAAGTACAAAAATTCTATAAGAGGTGTTAGAATAACAATTATTTGCTACAAGTCATTTTGCATGGGTATTTTTCCTAAATGATTTGTCTATAATATTTAATGCCAAGCAATCTAGCTCAAATTTACAATTAAGTTTGTGGCATAATACACATTTTACATAGAAAATTGCATCATATAATTGTTGTCATAACCTTAAGAAAATATCGTGAATAAAAACTGAAGAATAGAAGGGGCAAACCACTACAATCAACAATTTTTTATGTGTAACTAGGAAAAATAATCTCATGAAGAACAACTTGTCATGGGGAACTTCAAATGCATAAGAATTTTTTTCATTATACCCATTAACATAGGAGCAATTGCAAATTAACATAAGAGTGATTTCATATATATATGTAGAGGGTTAGTATGAAAGTTGTTAAGTGTTATTCTAATAATTCTTTTAGAGTTGAGTATGTGTAGGATCATCATGGAAAAAACAGGCCCTTAAATGGCAATAAAAAACATAAAATCAAAGTTAGACAACTTGACGTAAAAATTTGAATAAGTTATCTATATTATTTCAAAAAAATGTAAAAATAGAATCTATAGAAAATTGAATGTAATTTCTAAACTACTAGACCTCTATTTAAAAAAAAGAAATCTATTTGGTGAAAATTTGAAATTTCAATGCAGTAGTATTTAAATTTCAGGGTAAAAATAAGAAGTAGGTGTATGTTTGACCACCCTAACCACAATAAAATGATAAGAAAAAATTATAAAATTTTAGATATCAGTAGAGAACTCATATCTCGATGTGATGCATGTTTTTTTATAATTTGTTTCCAAGTAAATAATTAATTATGAATTTTTTATTACAACTTTTAAAAAATATAAAAGCTCGTCTATCTAACCACCTTAACCTGGTCAAAAATTCATGAAATTCATTTCTTTTTTTTAATCCTATAGTATGAAAAGCATAGAATGTGATTCATGTTTCGGATTCAAAAAATTTGATATCGTTTGAAAGTTATAGATGTTTTTCAATCAGCCTATCAATCAAGACTTTATTCATAATTTTAATAGAAAATGAATAATAATTATTTATTAAATTCAAAGTAAAGCATAATTTATATTGATGGAAAGCTGAGAATCTCCTCTAAAAACCCTTTTCATTTCATCAATTTTGGGTTAAAAAAAAGTTGTCAGCCACATGGGCCATCATATGGCTTACATATCGCCACTTTTTGGCCCATCATGATCCTGCACATACCCAGTTTCTCTATTTGTGTATAATATTTAGTGCCAGGTAATGTAGCTTGAATTTTCAATTGGCTCTATGGAATTATACACATTGTTGACAATTAGTTCCTTGGTATCTTTCTAATTGATTTAACTTTAAATCCTTACAAACAACATCATGTAGATTGTGAACGACATGTGGAAATCAATGCTTTGAAACATGTACACAAACACATATATGCATATATATATTAAAGACAAATAGAGCAATGCATTTAATTAAGAATTGTGTCGTTGTGTTATTTTTTTTTCTTGGCATGACACTTTAGGAGTTTCTTATTTTATTCTCCCTCTGACAAGAATTGTTTTTGACTTTCAAAATTCTGAAATTTTATGCTATTTTTAACTCTTTCTGTATTAAAATCTACAAAATACAAATAGAGATAGCATACACAACTATCTAGACATACATGTGTATATATAGATTGTTTTTTCATTGTCAAACAAGTCACAGTGGTCTTGGTCTATATATATGGATATATATTTATGCATATATGTATATTTTTAAATATGAAAGGGGGATTTCAATACATATATATATGGGTGTGTGTATATGCATCTCTCCATGTTTTAGGGAATTCAATACCATTTCCCTTTTTGTCAATAATATTTATAATGAGTGTGCCTTTCTTGCTCAGGGGTTTGCATAGAGCTCATGATGCTTCATGACGCAAATATGGTAGGTAGGAGACTAATCGTGCATTTAGAGATTTTACTTTCCACTGTCATATGTTTCTTGCTGGTTATATACATGGACACAAAAATTCTTCTATGTGCTTGTGTACGATAAACATACTCTATTCTATTGATTTCATTTGACATTGTTTCCAGAGCTCCCTTTCCAATTTCCCAAATAGATCCCTTATTCACAATTCTTTACCAACATGGCATGTGCTCAAAATCTTCCATTTTATCTCTTTCTATTTAGAACAGATGGTGCTAAACTCTTTTATTGTATATCTATATTGTTTCATTTATAATGTTTCAAAGATAAAATAGGCATTCAACAAAATTAGTCTATTGTCAACTATCTATTTGGAATTCTTTCTTGGTCGAAGAACTCGATCTAATGCAAATTTTCCCTATTCAACACCATCAATAGTGCATGCATATGTGTATATTTATATATATATATATATATATAGATATATATATACACACATAGATGTATATATATAGATATACATATATATATACACATAAATACATATATATATACATACAATGTGAACTGTATGTGAAAATCAATGCTTGGAAACATAGACAAATACATATACGTATATATTGAAGACAAATAGACTAATTGTAGAAGAGGTGTTGGAATAACACTTATTTGGTACTAAATATTATAGACAAAAATTGAAATGGGAAAGAAGGGTTGGTGGTGGTTGAGCTACTTGCCTCGATGTCGAAAAAGAGCATGGTAAGTGTTTTCTCACATGAGGGTTAATGCAACTTGCCATTGTTGTGATATGAAACATATTGTTACAAGGCAAGAAGCCTATGTAACAGTTGTAAAAGGTATTGGAATAACATTTACCAATCACGCATAGATAACATATTGACAGAAACCATTGCCCTGCCTTCAATTTCTTTGGTCTATGTATATTTTCATATCATCTATCATTTAGCTACAACTCTTGTCTATTTTTCTAATTGATACAAGAATAAAAATTTATGTGAGAGTTGGCTTCTCGATTGTAAATTCAAGCTACACTATTTTTCACTACACACTATAGACAAACATGTAAATTGTAAAAGAACTACTAGGAAAATAGTTAAGAACCACATGAAAATAATAGATGGTCATAATGAATAGTTTGTTATGGGTAAGTGAAAAAAAAATTATCATGAAGAAGTTATCGCAAAATTCAAACAAATGAGAAATAAAGAATATCATGAAACATATTCATACGAGACATATAACATGTTCCATCCAAACAAAATAACTGCAACAAAAATTTTAGAATTTTAAAAAATGAAAACAATCCTTGTTACAAGAACAATAGAATAATTTATTATAGGGACCTTCAAATAGATGAGTCAAAAATAATATCATGAAACATATTGATACAAGAAAAGAAATCTATGAAACAGTTCGGTTGTCAATTCTAAATTCATAATTGTTTTGCAATTCTTATTAACCAATGAGGCACATTTAGCAACATACTTTCTTCAAGAGGTAAGCTACATGTCATCATAAAAAACCTAGGGGAAGTCTCCTCTATTTTTCTATAATATTTAGTGCCAACTGATGTAGCTCAAATTCCCAATTAACTCTGTGGTGTTATAGCCATTTTATGTAGATTATTGCTACCCATTCCATTTAGAAGTTCTATTTAATGTGGGTTTACTACCAAAGAATGTAATTCAAATGTTCAATTGGCAGCTCAACTATTGCATAGACTACTTCTCTTGTATGAATAGTTATCTCTACGCATCTTTATGCACCTTTTTAGTCATTATACAGTCTTTATAGCATGCAAAATGAAGCTTTGTGGATGAATCTCTAGTTCAAATAGATGAGAAAAAAAGAATATCATGAAACATATCAATACAAGATTCGAGCTATGTTCTTTGGTAATAAATATTGAAGACAAGTAGATAAATTGTATAAGAGGTGTTAGAGTGATTAATTTATTGTTCATGTCTTTCACTCTCTGCTTATTATTTATTTTTATATGTTTGTATCTTTGACATTATACCTATTTTGGAGACTTCAAGGAGATTATGCCTCTGTATGGATGGATAAATTATAGTTAAATCTTCTTTCTTTCGTCAATAAATATGGTCAGGATTAGTAGTTTTTTCATCATTTATTTATTGTTTGTAGTTACTTGTGTGCACCTTTGGCATTATAGCCATTATCATAGGAGAGCAATTCTAGATTAACATAGGAGTAAGTGCATATATATAACAACTGCCATAATGCATCTAATCCCACTCTAATTATCATCAAATTCCTCTATTAATCAAATAAATAAATTTATTTGATTAATTCACTAATATTCATCATGTTTGATTAAATAAATCAATTTATTTAATTAAATCCCTTAAGGTCCTATTATTTGATTTAATAAATCAAAATTATTTAAATAAAATATCATAAATCCCTAAAATTCCTCCAAGTTAATTAATCTAAATCAATTAACCCATAATCCTAATTACCCATCCTCTAGGTTTTGACTCAACCTGGGTCAAACCTAACCCCTTGACAAACCCACCCACTTGCGCATGAAATTAATTTTATTTAATTATCCAATCACCCCTACTTTCCCCCATAAGGCATATTCCCAAGGAATATTCCTTCATTTACTCCACTTATTTGACTTTCTTGCCCAACCCATTTCCCTCCAAAATGTCTCAACCATATTCATTTAATGACTCTTACAAATACATTAATCTCTCTTACACCTCTCAAATCCTCAACCACTTGCACATTCTCCAAAATGTGCTCATTCCTCCTCCACTAGCATGATGACAAGTGGCACCTTTCCATTGGCTCATGTTTAGTTCCACATTCCTCCCTTCTCTTCATATTTCAAACCTTCAACCTATAAATACAAGACACTTCTACTCCAAATCTATGCACAATATTAGTATTCTCACTATACACACATTCATCTTGCAACATCTTCATCACATTTTTTCCATTATCATCAAGAATCTTATCAAAAGGGGTTGGGAAAGGACTAATTTCCACATCAAAGTAGCACTAATCACCCTATGGGATGATGGTTTGAGTAGTTTAGCAATAGATTTCATGTTCATATTGTTCGTTTGATAATGTTGCCATTTCCTTTACATTGCTCAATAATTTCATGGGGAAGGCGTTTGTTTCATTTGTTCAATATTGTCTAATTTAACTCATATTTGTCAATCTTTGATCAATGCAAATTTTAGTCTTCACATTTTGGTACCCACCATGGGGCTTGAACCAGCAAGTATTCCAAGCATTTGGTTTTTGATGTATAATTTTTGATTGTGAGCTCGATTTCTTATTCTATTTATCTATCTCTTAAGTGTTTATGAATTTTTTTTGTTCTAGAATCTTTGAACTAACATAATGCAGAACTTGAATTCAAATAGAATGAATCGATGGATTTTTTATTTTTGTTTAACTCGAAGGAATTGTTACAGTATTTATTATATGTTCATTATTGTTGAAATATTTAATGTTGCAGCCTTGGTATATGCTATGACATAAATCTTGCGCTATGACATTAAATCTGATTATTGTATGTAATGTGTTCTCATCTTTTTTTTTAGCTGATTTGATAGGTTGTCATGTTCTTTCGACATCTGAAATTATCTTCAATAACACATTGCAGAACAACTTTCAAATTAGCACATTATTTTTGCACTTGTTCAAATTGATTACCCTTGTCCATTTGAAATAGAAGCATCTTCTTTGTTCGAATTTAGTTCTTAGAGGGCTGGAACAACATCAACACTTATAGCACAAGCATGAATTTCTTCACTGTGAGAACATAAATTTCCCAGAATAACTACAACATCCTCTTTTTCTTTTCTAGAGCCAGTTTCAAGCAGCTGGACAAGTGGAGGTATTCCACTTTCTGTCGTAATTTTCCACTTGCTTTCATCAACTAGTAAAGTTAATATAGAAAGCAAAGCCACAAGAATTCTCTTGTTGTTGCTTAGTAAATAAGCCAAGGAAAGAAATCAAGAATTTAATTCCCTCTCATCCCATAAGTGAATACCAAAGATCATAATTGAGAGAACATAGGCTTATTAATAAGTGTATAAGATCATCTTACATCTCAAACCCTACCATAGTTACCAATTGAACTAGAGATTTCTTTTCTTCTGGATTAATGAAATCAACAGAGCTATGAGCATTCCCATAAAAGCTAGCTAAAATCAGGGTCATGTGTCTTCAATGAGTTTTTTCATTATAGCATGCATCTCTCTATATCTCAGATCATTAAAAAAAATATTCACCAATGGATTAATATGCTAACATGTGGGGCATCACAAATGTTAAATCTTGATGCTCTAAACTATTTTGCTCTCTATTATCATCCTTTATGACTTTTCAGGGTTTGGAGAGTTAAAAAAACTCACATCAAAAGCACAGAGGCCATTTATTTTGTCACTTGCTTTTCTCAGATAACGAGCGTCCAGCTGCAGCTCACCAAATTGGAGAAGTGAAAGGTCAATAAGCATTTGTTTTATAGGTGAATATTGCGAATGAATACTATTATCTTTTGTGTGTGTTGTTTTTTTTATTCCCTCTTATCTAAATAGGAAGACATTATAAAATATTGAAAGAAAAAATGTAATATCCCTCAGTTTTGCTTCTTGTTCGTATTTCTTTATTATTTTTTGGCTGCAACTACTTTGATACTGGACACACCTTGTTATTTGTGTTTTGATCACTACTTATTGAGTGACGCACTATTATTATGTGATGTGTTTATTTGATGACTGTTTTACACGCTTTAATGGTTTATTATGAGATTATTGAAGTAAGATGTTAATGTCAGTCTTGATGAGTGTATTAGTGAAGGGGACGGGTTCACATCACTCGCTTGCGAGTGCCCTATGAATCCATGATTTCCTCTTCATGGTGTGTACTATATACGGTTTATATCATATGAAGTGTTTACTTGGTTTTCAGGTTTACAGGTACATGACATCGACTCCTCCTAGTTTCACAGTTTTGAGCATGTCAATCCAATGGTTAAGTTGAACAGGAAATAGTATCTAGGTAACATGTGTCAAGTCTACGCCCTAGCCTTAGTGTGTCATCAGTTTTGTTTGTTGAGTCATAGTTTACCTTATTTTAATGTTATTTGATTCTGAAAGGTGTGTGTTTATTAAATCAATTTTTAGAATGAGTGCATTGGTTAGAATTGGTGATTAATTAATTATGTTTAGAAGAGTGGCTTTTGTTAGGGGGTGGAGCCCAAAGAGGTAAACCGGGTAACCTTCAGAAGTGATTTAATCAAATGATAATTAAAGTTATCTATTTAGATGATTAGGATGCATTTCACATTAATCAAGATAATTTAACCTCACTCATAGATGCAAGGGCTTGTTTAGACTTGGGGTGAGTGAGAAGGCCTGGAATGGCAAGGTCAACTATTTTGTCCTCACGAGAGATAGTCGATTCCACATGAGTAAGCATGAGGGATGGGATTTGTTAGAGGTCACCAGGAACTTCGGAGCCTATGGAGAATTCCCAGAGGAGATCTCATGTCTAACTGTGTGTTGACACTCTGTCTAGGATATCATTGGGTTTTGTGTAATGTGTATGAGTTCTTTATCATACTTGATCAATTTTATGTCTGGAAGCGATGTGACCATGTTTGTGTTAGACTTATATTGTGCATGTGTTTGGCTGTTTTAGTATGAGTCTGCCTTTGGTTAGAGGTAGTAGATCCTTGTCCAAGTTTCATGGCTACTATCTCCTAGCATGTGGGGTGGGCCTTCGGGTACCACTTGGTTGGGTGGAACATGCACTATAAACCATTGGGTCCCCCTTGATCTTCAGTACTTGGTGGCGAGACATCTAGTTGGATAGCTCTTGGTTCTTATTATGTTTTTTGCATTGTTGTATTTCCAATTGTATTAAGTTATTTTATCCCTCTTGTATTTATGAGGTGGAATTATGTAATTGTAACACATGTAATATTTCCTCATTCTGGGAATGAGTGATGTAACCACTTGTTCAAGTAATGAATTTATGTTATGGATATTTATCTTCTTATCGTTTGTTGTTTATGTATGTTGAATTAATTCTTATTACGTAAGTAATTAAATGCAATGAATTTTAAATGATTTACGTTAATTGGGTTTAAGTAATCTCGGTTACGTAGCCTTAGGGGGTGTTTTCAATTGTAGATGAACATGTATGTTTCATTCACTTTAAATAAAAAAAAACAATAGTATGCTTTTATTGTAAATTGAAACTTCCTCTAGCGTTGTGTGGTGGGGCATTACAAAAATTAATTTTCTATTTGGCATGCTTGAAGATCAGACAATACACTTTAGTTTCTATCAATTATTGATTGATATTACTGCTTCATATAGATATTGCACACCATATTCAAAATCACACCATATGTGAGTAATTTTTGTTAGTGTTTCTTTTCTTAATGTGTTTGGTTTGGTACATCATGATTACTTGTATTTCCATCTAATATACATGATTATTCGATATAACAAATAACAAGTCAGGAATCTATAATCTCTTCATATTTCCCTTCAAAAACTAGTGATTTTTAGGTATACTTTGTATTGAGGCAGTGCGCTTACTCTTCTAAATCTTCGAGCCACACAACATTATTTGTTAAGTATTTAAAATCGAAGAGAAAATCAGAATGTGAAGGAAACAATCCAAAAATAATTTTGTAGAGACTGAAGCGATGTAAGGAGAGAGGAAGAAAAATGACGTAGAGTAATGGAAATTTTTGCAGATTTGAGTGATGATTAAATGCACCAGTAGTGTTCCAAGGACACAAAATCTTAGAGATAAGATTTTTTTTCACTAGTTGGTCACCTTTTTGTTTGAAAGAATCAAAGGTGCCAAAGAAGAATACTGCTAAAAGCTCAGCCACAAGCTTATTAACTTGGCTAAGATGAATGTCATTAAATTTGAGTAGACGTGTATAACTCAAAGTGACGTTTCATATAATTTTCATGGGTTGTGTTTTGTTTGAATTCTCATTTATAATGCCATTATTCTTTTATGATCTACAAAATCTAAGTTTTATGGTCCATCAAATATTAGGTAGATATGAAAAATAAATGTGAGGCCTCTTGATTTTGGCTGGTGTTTTACTTGAATCCCTAACAGTGTTGTGTAAAGACAAGTTTTGATTCTTGTCTTTAGAACTCTCCATCATATTTACTGTATCATCTTCTAAAGCAACTTTAACTTCTTCCCTCCTCAGATGATGAGGATTTTTGAACTTAGATAGAGTTTCTTCTCTATTTAAGTCATCCTACATCCCATCCATAATATCCTTCAGCTTGTGTGTGGGTTGAGTATTGTCTTTCCCATAGTGATCAACTCGAATCCCATCAACATCATTCCAAGATAATGACAATGGGAGTTCATCACCCCTTTCCCCATTAGGATCAACTTGAATCTCAAACATGATATTTTCACCTTTCACCCCTTCCTATTTATCAACCATTTCACCACATCCATCTAAACCCACACTATCATCCATTGTCACAGTTTCCATATCATTGCAGTTTAAAACATGCATGGACCCTCTAGTATGAGATGAAAAACCCTTCCCGCAATCACTTTTAATTCCCAATTTACTATTTCTATTACCATTATCATCACTCATGGGGTTGTCTTGCATATCCTTCTTCCTTTGATTGCAGATCCATGAAAAATAATTTGAATTGTTTTCCCTAATAGTGATCTCTATACAAGAAAAAATTGAATACCATCTCAAATTTTTCCAGAATACTAACGTTCTTGTTTATTACTCCCTTTATCTTGGTTGGAATGAGAACCACCCTTAAAAACACCTAATTACAAGGAGTGAGAAAATATTTTTTTGTTTGCTTTATGTTATTGTTGTTTTTGGGAAAAACATGATAATAAATATGAAAAATAAATGCAATGCGGGCTACTAAATGCTCATGGAAGACATTTTTTTGATGTATCTAGCAACTTTCTGATTACTATAAAATTTTGTCTCTGACTTCCAAGTCACTTGTTACTCACAATCTTCCTTTTAACTTCAAAAAGTCTTTAAAAATTCTTCATAAACTCAGGTGAGGTGGGTGTTGGAAGTCATGGAACCCTTAAGATCTTGTTTATTTTTTTGATATGGTTTAAATAGTATTTATGCTCTTTAAATTCTATGTGGTTGGCCACTTATTTTGATTGAAAACTCTAAAATACATCATCTCACATATATAGAAAGTACAGTCCTTTGTCATCTCGAAAATACATTGCATTGATTGTCACAATAATGAGACTAGGAGGAAATTGAAAGGTTGGCATATTTATTACAACTGAATTAAATTTTGAATCTTTTGTTAGGAAAAACAAAAAATAATTGCTCAAACATTTAAAGCATATTTGATTAGTTAGTGGTATGGATAATCCATATGATTAAAGCAGATTTGACCCACACTTTTTTTTCTCTTACTCTATTTTCTGGATAAGGATGAAGTGAAGGGGAAATTCAAGGAATCAAGTTCTTTATTTCTTTCCAGATTTTGATTTAAAATAATGTCTTATTTTTATTACTTTTGAATGAAATTTGATCGAAATTGTTTAAAAAATTGATAGTACTAATATCCATTGATTTCTTTTGCATCAGGTTTTGAGGATTCATGATGATGTAGACACATGACACTTTTAACTAATATGATGGTGTAGTAAGGTGAATAAATCCAATAAAAATCACAAGAAAAATTGAGTTCAAACAGTGGGCATTGAAATTGAAAAAGTATTTTTAAATGCTTGTTGTAATAGCTTGAAACATCCATTTCCTGCTTTTATTTTCTATTTTAGACCAACTATAACAATTTAGATTTCAAATTAATCAGTGATTGATTATTTCAAATTTGGTTAAAAAGAACCTTAGGAACTTACTAGAGTTGGTTTTGGATTTAAAATTTGAACAAGAAAACTTCACACTTCATCTTGGTGCTATTAAAAAGAATCCATTACTGCTTTGAAGTCTAAAATGAACATGTTTTTGTAATCTCTTTTATAAATTAATATCATTTATAAGGTGTATGTATTTATCTCATGATTCATAGCAACCTTGAGAATTGAAAGTCTTTTGGTGATATTAAGTTGTATAAAATATTATCTACACACTTCAATTTGGGTTTCTTAAAATTGAAAAAATCTTGCTAGTGTGAGTTAGGTATATCGCATGTCTTCTCTCTTTGTTCACGCAAATAAAGATTGATCAAACTAAATATTTTCTTGCTCGCTATTGTTCACCTTTAGAGGGAATTCTTGGTGGTAAAAATTAATCACCCTAGGGAACGACCCAACTAGGAAAATGCTAAATCCAAGCGACTTCCACTCAGTATACAAGTGTGGGTACTTGATGAATGTTCAATTATCATGAGGATTGTTTTTAAAAGAAGGGAAACAATTTTCTCTTTCTATATGGATGATCCCCCAAGAAATAAATTCCTATACTAGAACCTTTTGTTATAGAAAGCCAAATCCCTATCTATTTGTTGTTGCAAGAATAGTCGTTCTGAAGTTGTCCCATGTACTTGTGGTTCAAAGTAGAGATTAAAAGCTCGTCATGGGAGATTCATGAGAAATGAAGCTTGGTGTACCCAAGAAGTGTCTATCGTGGAGGGGAGCCAGTTTGGTCAAGCTTCTAATCATCCACTTTGAATAAGCATAGCTAGATTTATCCAAGTGGGAATTCAATAAATATTGTCTCTTTCTATCCTAGGGTTGTGCATCATTTTGGAATCAAAACACTTTGCTTGGATCTAAAACATTGGAAAACAAACATTTAACAAATCATCAGAATTTCAAACCCTTTGGGAAGAATAAATACCTTTGAAAATTCCACATGTTACTACTTGTCCCTAGGGATTCTTATTCCTAGAAGGCTTATAAACATTTGGAACCACTTATTAATATGTTTCTCCCCAAATTCAACATAGGGAACTATTGCCTTGATTCTCTTGATTTTCACATAATGGGCCTTGTGGACTAAAATGAAATTGAGACATAGACATTCAATTTGAAAAATTAAGAAAGAAGTGTTTATGTGGTAAAATCAAGTCATTAATCAAGATTAACTCAAAATAGAATGCCATACATGTGGTTTTTATCTTTTGGTCATATGGTTTTCCATGCAAACATTGGTCTTTTGGTCTGAATTACTTTTAGGGAAAAACATGTTCTTCACTATCTTGGTCTTGTAAACAAGGTTCCTCTTAGGTTAATTTAGGATCAAATAAACCCTTTCATTCATCTAAAAACATTCATCAATTTCATCCCATAAACCACTTTGGACCTTTGGAAGCATAATTTT
Source organism: Sequoiadendron giganteum (assembly GCA_007115665.2). Lineage (NCBI taxonomy): Eukaryota > Viridiplantae > Streptophyta > Pinopsida > Cupressales > Cupressaceae > Sequoiadendron > Sequoiadendron giganteum. The sequence continues at coordinate 91,214,815 of CM021107.1, forward strand.
AGACTTGGGTGAATCCTTCAAATCACATCAAAATCACCTTGTTTAGTTGGGAGTGTGAGAATGCATCCTTTATTATACCTCTAGTTAAATTAGCATCTCTTGTATGAGTTCATCCTAAGATCACATCTAACATCTTAAGGTTTACAAAGTTCATTATCCAAATCAATCAATAAAAATCAAAATCCTAAAGTCTAGCATTGATCTAAAATTCCTAAAAGTTCAAACACCCATATCACTCATCATTGGTCCTAAATTCCTTAGAGGTCAACATGGTCACAACACAAGAAGAACGTGGAATATAAAATTGATTCATACATCACGAGTGATCTAAGTAAAATAAACTATCGAAACCTTACAATTCCAATTGATTACCAAAACTCACATTTATACAATCCATACGTGGCATCATTATCTCCTACAAAATTCAATGATACAACAAATATGAGTATGCCCAATCTGAATTTTGGACCACCTTTCCCTATGGTAGATTTAAATAAAATTCAACTTACAAATCTATCAACCAAACATGGGTCTTCAACAAAACAATATTATACCATCCAATCTATACATGCCAAATGTGAATATACCAAGTGCAAGCTTACGAAACATGAACATATCGAATCCACACTTGAAATTTGAGATAGATATGTTTGCAAATCATACCAATGTTGTTAACATTCCAAGAAATATATTGAAAACTCAATGTATTGATCAAAGTCAAGGTAATACCATGCAAAATCAAGGTTACCTATATCAAAGCAATATGATTCCCAACCACAACAATGTTCAATATCAACCTATAATGCCAAATCTGAACATCACACAAAATTAGAGCACTGTCCAAAATCAATTTGTCCATGATCCCATGAAAACACCAAAAGTATGCATTCCAAATATTCTTTCTCAACAAAAAAATCAATTGTATCAAGGGTGTCAAGATCAAATTTTGTGTCATAAAATTGCTTCACTTGCAAAAATAGTTGATTCATTGCACCAAGAGACATCTCCACCCAAAAATTAATGCACTCTTCCATTGATTAAACCATGTCATCAAATCATTAATTCATGTCCACAACCACATCAATAAAAATATCTCCAATGTCAAGAGGTTGGATATCAAGATCAACAAGATCAACAACAAACCCAATCACCACATCTCGAATATCAATCACCACATCTCCAAGATCAATCACAACAAGAATCACCTCAACAAGCACAAATATCACAAGATCACAAATGTGAATAAAATCCTTTTGGAGAGCCACTCAAATTAGTGCTAAGAAATATAGTTAATGCAAAAATTATCACTCTTCCAAAAGTAAGTTCTTTCAACTCTGTCATAAACTTCCCTTCGAATACTGGTGGATATTATTTTGAGTATCATAGATAGAATCTTCATAACACATGAAATTATATTCAGCTCAAAAATCTCATCCAGGACCTTATTGATCAAAAAATAATAAATTTTGAGGACAATGATAATGATTCAACCATTTCTGATAATGATGACAATCTCTCAACCACAACTGTTGAGAACAATGATCAAGATCAATCCATCAATGAGCACCTTGAAGCTTTGTCTACCTCATCCAAAGATCAAATAAAGATATATCAAGAGTCACTTTTCAATCATGATCAAAATCCACCAACAATATCCAACAATAATCCAATTCAAGAAATGTTAACATCATTTGATCCTATGGTTGAAAACATTGAAAATATATCCACCACAACTATTGAAAACAATGATAAATATCTATCCATCATTGAGCACATTGTAGATATTTCTACCCCATCCGATGATCAACTCAACATACATCAAAAGTCACTTTTTGATGATCATCAAAATTTATCAACAATTTCCCACAATGATCTATTTCAAGATGTGTTAAGAATATTTGATCCTATTGACATAATCCAAGATCCATCCACCAATGATCATGTTGATAATGTATCTATATAACCTAATGAGTTAGAGGACATCTCTCAAGAGTTTATCCAAAAGAATGACCATCATCTTTCACCAAAGTCTAGCAGCGATCCTTTCCAAGACATATTGACATCCTTTGACCTCATGGTTGTGAATATTGAAGGAATCCTCAACTCAATAAAAATCCACTCAAATATCAAGAGGATATTGAGCCACTTCCCATGCCTAACAAAGATATCCAAGAACCCTCTACAAGCAATCCATCCTTTGAAACTAACCCATGCCAAGAACTTGATCCAAAGCATGTCAAAAGAAATTCCAAAATTAATCAAGATCAAGAATTTGTATCTCCAAGATACTAAAATGATCTAATAGACACCCTCCAATCTATACAAAATGTTGCAAATGATGATCATATGCATATAGCACATATTCATCCATCTACCCATGAGATTCTTACTCCTAATGGACATGTAGATGATCTAAATTCAAAACAAGATTCTCATACTCTTGATATCATTACGAAGGAACAAGAGTCTCCTACTCTTAACATTTGTACACATGATCAAGATATAGAAAAATCCAGAGACATATCAGAAATAGGTGATGAAGAAGGCTTCTACAAAAGTCATAAATCAGAAACATCCTATGAAGGAATATAAAAAATGAATCATGAGGGAGACTTTTATGTGGATAGTGAATCATCAACACCTCTTGAACAAGCATTAAAATCACATATTTCACAAGATCAAGCCAAATATATTGATCAGGATGTCATCCCACATATGGAGGATCTTATCACTTATAAACTTGGATCACTTACTTCTTTTAGGCCAAGTTATCATATCAATGAAAAATTTGTCACCTTTGAAGATCCACAAAAAAGTAGACAAGGGTTAGCACCTTGTTTCCAAGGTAAATCATATCCTATTGAAAATAAAAAAAATTGAATAGATGAACTATCAAGGAAAAGGATTAGGTTTACATGACCAAGGTATCCCAAAACTAGTGTAGATTATTGGCAATCCTAAGTATCAAGGTCTTGGTTATTCAATAACTAAGGGATCTAAACATATCAATGATACCTCTATAAAACTGGGGGCAACTTTGTCTCAAGCAAACATTAATATAGGGGGAATGAATAATCCTTATGATGAAACTAATGCCAATACTACAACCCACCATGTCACGAATCCTCATCCACCCATCACCCCATCTAGGAAGTGGGACCAACATCAAAAGAAAGATTTGAATCAAAGCACGAAGAATGTCATCAAAGAAAAATAAGTAGTGAAGCATGAAGGACATATCAAATACACATCGATACCAAAGAATACAAAGAAAGATGATCCCTATCAAAATCCATTAGTCAAAGAAACTATGGGGAAAAATAAAAAAGGGAAAAGTATCCGTCAAATATTTCCACAAAGGAAAAAATAGGCTTCTCAAGCAACACAAAAATAATATCAAGTTGTTGGTCCTAATTCCATGCACACTTTCATATCCATCCATCATTTCTCATCTTCCCAAGTTTGGACAGTCAAAGGTTCCAGGTTGTCAACCAATCCATATCCTATTCCTAAACATACAACACAATCCCCACCTCCACAGATGATATCTAGTTATCACATTGACCATATATTGGCATATACCCTTCATCATAAGGAATCATAAGGCACTCTATCACGATGTGTGAGAAAAGAAAAAGTTAACTCCAGTATCAACAAAGCAGATCAAGAATCTCAAAAGTTGTATTCAAACTCACGTATCTTGGAAAGTCAGCTTCTTCAAGAAGGATATCTATGGCACATTATGGAAAAAGCATCAACATCAGCAGTACCAAGCAGTTTAGCATGAGCTTAAAATATTTAACAAAAAATCAAAAAAATTAAAAAATCATGAAAATAGTAAAAATAAAAATCGTGCTCCAATGAAAATCACTATGGTGGATATTTGGGCAAGTACCATGATGAAAACCTGGAAAATAGGAATCATGTGTAGAATTGAGCATCTACATGCGCCACTTCAGGTGAAAGCATCTTATCACATCTATAATAAAGCCAACATTACCTCCCTCTTATCCATAATAAATCCATTCATCCACGAACCATTTATCCAATCCATTTTCATTTATTTGCATCCATCTTCCACATTATCTTGATCTTGATAAAAGCTTGGGTTACACTTTACACTTGTGTATGGTAAAAATCTTGACATGGGTCATTTTCATTGATCCTATCCTACCCAACATTATCTTATCCTTGAAGCATTATCCAAATGAGCATCCTCTATTTGAACACCTTATCTTATCATAGGATAATCCTTGGAATCCTTTGCATGCTTACCATATCCATCCATCTATCCAAGCATCCACCCATGGCATTCTAAACATTGCTAGACACTAGGGGAAAATATTTGTACATCTTGCTCCGGGAATAAATTTTGATCTATATCCTCCAGCTTATGTGGTGATCCAAACATTGGAAAATATAAAATCAAATTGGTCAAGCATTCATGAGCCAAAATCCACATCACTAGCCCATGGCATATTTTGATGAGAATATGTTCCTTATAAAGCTTTATCCTTCATTGAACATCAATCCAAACAATCAATATCAGTCACATCTAATTGACACTTCAACGTCATGTCAAATCATTCAATTTTATTTTTTTCCAAATCAAGCTTCAAACTCTTGATCAATCAAATCCAATCAACCCATAATTTTCTTGAGATATCCTTCCCATTCCTCTTGTTGCTTAGCACTATCCTTGCATTGTTGTGTATCCTCAACAATCAATCCATCAACTCCCAATCCTCATGTTGCTTAACACTATCCTTGCATTGTTGTGTATCCTCAACAATGTTATCATCATCAATCTATTAGTCAAATCAATCAACCCTAGCTTGATTTTCAGTAAGTCCAAAAATAGATCACTGTTATCATCACACATATCCATATCCAAATTTTCAAAATCATATCAAAATCCAAAAACATCCAAATCATATTAAAATCCCAAAAATGGGTCAAAAATTTAGAAAAAGATCAAAAAAATGATTATCCAAACTATGTCATCTCTGAGTTTAAACGCAGGCAAGGATAATATTGGGTTAGTCCCGAGACACAAAATCCAAAAACATTCATAAATCTTAGAAAATGCCAAAAACATTGAAAATTTTGAAAATCAAAACACTTCTAACACATCTTGAAAATACCAAAAAAAAAGTAGCCTCAAAACATTTCAAAAACATCAAAAACATTCAAAAAACCCGTAAATCATCTGTCCCATTTTTCTTTCACCTACAATAAGAACCTAGTCATAATAAATCATCATCACCTTCACCCTATGGTAAAATAGTCGAAAACAAGTCTAGCAGGTTGCAAGTGAAAACTCAAGCGTCAATGCCTTATGTCTAGGTTAGTAGGTTAAAAATTTTGTCAACTCCTAATATTAATAGCCTATCATCCAGTCAATCTCATCATCATCTGATAACATAATTTCCTAGGATTTATCCTTCCTACAATGGACATCAATATTAGGTATCACTGTAGTTTAGTCTTGGCTAGGGGTATCAATTACATTAGCTTGTTTGTTTACTTGATCTTTTTCTTTTTGACTTATCTTATTTCCCTCGTTCCAATGACCTCTCAATGATGTCCAAACAAAGGGATTTAGAGAGGAAGGGATGGGGAAACTATCATTATCATTTTATTTGTTGTGCTTGTTGGATGTTCTTGTAATATAACCTTGGTCATGCTTACTTTGTTTGGTTTGTAGGGAGGGTTTTTTAGGTGTCTTACTGACCACATAGGAAGAATTTCCTTTCTATGTTTTTGTTTGAGATGTTTGAAATATCTGATCTGTATTTTAAATGAGGTTTCGTATGTCAAGTGTGAACAAGGATACTCCTTTTTTTTGTCGAGTCAAAGTCCATCCCACTAGGTACAATGCCATCCTAGTTCTTTATACCTTGATGCACCATTTTTGTGTGTTATCAAACATAAGGTAAGTGAGCCCTTTTAAAATCTCAATTCCTGATAAGAAAATCATCATCATTCATGATCATATCTAATAAAGTCATAATGCTTCATAGAATTCTAGGATCCTCTTGTCATTATTCTTTTCTTCTTATTCTTCTATATTTAGCAACATTTCTAACCAAAATTTGTGTGATATCTCAAAATATACATGAGGCTACCCATGGCCGATGACTATCTATACATCATCAAAATTATCTATGTCAAATATATGATCTTTCTAAAGAATTATCTTTCATCCTCTGATCAATAAAAAATAATCCTCTTTCATTTTATCATGATCTCGATCGGAAAATTAACATTTTCGCTCAATCTCTTGAGGGGGTAGTATGCCAGTGTAATCCTTCTTGTTGGGGTAATAGTGGAACATCTGAAAAAATAAGGAAATTCTTAAATTTTGATCTTGACGGCATCATTCTTTAAACCAATGCAATAGGTACATCACTTCAAAGAGGGGGAAAATGTTGACACTCAAATAATCAACTAACATAATGCATCTAATCCCGCTCTAAAATTAACGTCAAATTCCTATATTAATAAAAAAGAAGAAATTTATTTGATTAATTCACTAATATTCATCATGTTTGATTAAATAAATCAATTTATTTATTTAAATCCCTCAAGGTCCTCTTATTGAATTTAATAAATCAAAATGATTTAAAATAAATATCATAAATCCCTAAAATTCCTCCAAGTTAATTAATCTAAATTAATTAACCCATAATCCTAATTACCCATCCTCTAGGTTTTGACTCAACCTGGGTCAAACCTAAACCCTTAACTAACCCACCCACTTGCACATGAAATTAATTTTATTTAATTATCCAATTAGCCCTATTTTCCCCCACAAGGCATATTCCCAAGGAATATTCCTTCATTTACTCCACTTATTTGACCTTCTTGGTTGACCCATTTCCCTCTAAAATGTCTCAACCACATTCATTTAATTACTCTTACAAATTCATTAATCTCTCTTACACCTCTCAAATCCTCAACCACTTGCACATTCTACAAAATGTGTTCATTTTTCATCCACTAGCATGTTGACAAGTTGTGCCTTACCATTGGCTCATGTTTAGTCCCACATTCCTCAATTTTCTTCATCTTTCATACCTTCAACCAATAAATACAAGGCACTTCTACTCCAAATCCATCCAAAATCTTAGTATTCTCACTATATGTAGAATTTGAGAAATCCAACTTCACAAAACCCAATAATCACCTGCATGGAAATAACCTGTCATGAGAAAGAGATACATAGGAAAAAACAAAGGTGCTCTGCAAGCTTCAAGGAAAAAAATGAATTAAAGGAATGAAATAATACAAAAATATCAATCCTTATGAAGGAGATCAAGAAACCCTAAAGTGTAACCTAAAAGGGATGCATTTAATAATTAGAATAATTATAAAATGTGTACAAAATGCAAACTAAGTTAATTTTAAGAGAAATATGAAAGGTAAATTAACTAAAATAATTAAGTAAAGAGAATTTTACTCTAACACTCACCCTAAAGATGAACTTAGGGAGTAGCTAAAAACTAAATGCATGAAAGAAATGCAACTACAAGCTAGAAAGAAAACAAGGGTCCCGAAAACTAGGCCTGATCAGGTACCTGAATACAACCAAATATTTGTAAAGCAGAGTAAAGGAGAAAACCTAGTGGGAAAAAGATCCTCTCCGAAAAGAGATGAATAAACATGCTAAAAAAAAATGAAGGAAGGAAGGCCTCACAAAGACCCCCCAAGGAAAACTTTCTTCACCTCAAGCATGGAGTGCAATAGAAGATAGCACAATGATGCCAAAGGTTTAGTGAAGATGGCTGCAACCTGCTCCTTTGTAGGAATGTACTCTAAGATTAGAGAACCATCCTGAATCAACTTACTGATGAAATGCATGTGGATCTGAATGTGCTTAGTCTGTTAATGCTCCACTGGGTTGTGGGAAATGTGAATTGCATTCTTATTGTCATACTAGAGAATAGTTGGATTATTAGGAGGAAACCCAAACTCTATCATCAACTACCGAAGCCATAGAATCTCCTCACTAGCTAACATTGTTGCTTGGTACTCAACCTCTATAGATGATAATGCAATAGAAGACTGATTCTTGCAAGACCATGTGATAGGCTCAAAACCAAGGAAAAAAACAAAGCAAGAAGTAGACTTTCGATCATTGACATCACCAACCCAATTTGAGTTAATGAAGCCAATAATGTGAGGGGATCCCAAAGTGTAGTGAATTTCATAATGAGTGGTGCCCTGAATGTACCTCAAGATACATTTGGAATCTTTCCAATGAATCTCATGTGGATCATGTGAGAATTGAGAGACAAGGCCAACCACAAAGGAAAGATCAGGAAAATAATGTGTCAGGTACAAAAAACTACCAACCAAATGCCTGTATAAAGTGGGATCTACTAGAGTCATAGAGCAAGTGGAAGACAAAACAACACATAACTGAAATGGTGTGGGGTAGGCTTTCAATCAAGCATGCTAAATCACTAGAGCATATCAACATAATACTTCTATTGAAATATAAAAATCCCATCTAAACACTGAATAGCCTACAGGCCTAAAAAAAAATGTAGAAGAACGAGATCTATCATCTCCAATTGCTCCATCAAATCTCTCTAAACACTTTGAATCATGGAGGATGAGCTACCTAAAATAATGAGATCATCAACATATAGCACAAGAATCAAAAGATCGCCCTCTTGACATTGAATGTACACTGTGTGATTGGAATGACAACATGTGAAGTGAGAGGAAAGCAAGAAAGAGTCCATCTTCTCATACCAAGCCCGAGGGACTTGTTTGAGACCATATAATGAATGACAAAGTCTGCAAAAAAGAGAAGTGTCCTATACAAATTCTTGAGGCTGCTCCATATAGATCTCCTCATGAAGATCTTCATGCAAGAATACACTCTTCACATCCATCTAGAAAATTGTCCATCCCTATGAAGCTACAAGTGAAAGTACAAAATGAATAGAATTCATCTTGGCAACAGGGGAAAAGGTCTCAGAGTAGTCAATACCCTCCACCTGAGAAAACCTCTTCGCAACAAGATGTTCCATATACTTATCTATGGAACCATCTGTAGCATACTCAGTACGATACACCCACTTGCACCAAACCAGTTTTCTTCCCTTAGGAAGAGGACAAAGATCCCAAGTATGATTATTTATCAAAGAAGTATACTCCTTATCCATGGCCCTATCCCACTCAAGGTGACTTGTCACCTCTGAAAAATTCTGAGGATCATCTGAAATGGAATAACTCAAAAGGCTAGTACCAGTTGTTTGAGCATGAGTGCGATGAGTATCTGAAGGATCACCTACCAAAAATCCAGTTGCCTCACCAGTAACACAAGCCCACATGGGAAAATTCTTAGTTCCTGGTGGTGGTGGATATGGTGGATCATCATCTACATCATCCTCAAGAGATGAAGAGGGAGGAGTAGGAAGTGAGGGAGAAGCTAGAGATGGAGAATCCATTAGAGCAAAGCACTCATCAAACTAGACATCCTGTTGAAACAAGACCTCTTTGGAATCAGGATCAAACAAGTTGTATGCCTTAACATCCTCATAGTAGCCAAAAAATATGAGTGGTCAGCTCTTCCTCTCCATGGCTTTCCATTGAGCATCGGGAATAAATTCCCAACCCTCACTACCAAAAAATCGGAATGTAGAAACATCAAGCTTGAAATGAGTCCAAGCCTCCTAAGGAGTCATATGTCAGAATGCCTTATGTGGCATCCAATTTTGAATATAATTGGAACAATTGACTACCTCAGCCTAAAATGAGGAACTCATAGCTTGAAACTATATGATACAATTGGCCATCTCCTCTAAGGTTATGTTCTTTCTCTCAGCAACACCATTCTATTGACGGGTGTAATTTACTATAAGTTGATGTTGCAAACCATGATCAATGCAAAAATACATGAAATCATGATTAACATAATCCCCCCCATTATCTATTTGTATCCTCTTGATAGAAATTCTAGACTGCTTCTCCACAAATTTCTTAAAGATCTAGAATGGATCAAAGACATCTGACTTGTACTTATGAAATTACACACATGTGCATCTAGAGAAGTCATCAATAAAAGTGAGCACATATTAGGCCCCTGAAAATGAGGGAGTGGAAAAAGACATAAGGTCACCATGGACCAACTCCAAGGGTGTCGTAGCAAGTGTGACTCTATCCGTAGGAAAATAATCTTGGTGATGTTTTCCAAATGCACAACCATGACAAACACCATCAGTTCAAGAAATCTTAGGGAGCCCAATCACAAGTACCTAAGTACTCATCTGCTATAGATAAATGTAATTGACATGGCCCAAACGCTCATTCCAAATCCTTCTCACTGAGTCTGCATGTGCTATAAGAGAGGAACCTGAACTATCTTAACTCTCAAAGCCATCAAATCTATATATGTGAGATGCATAATCAACACTCCTAGTAGCCACAACCAAATTAGGATCATGAAGCTCTCGAATAACCACATCATGTGGTAAGAACTCAATTGTTTTTATTAGATCCAAAATGGAAAATATGATAAACAACAAGAAGGTTCATTGAAATATCAGAAAAAAACAAGTACATCCTGAAGAAAACCACCATCCAGTGAAACAATACCTGAACCCTTAACTGAAAGTTGTGTTGAGTCACCAACTATAATGTGTGTAGTGCTAGTAGGGGAAAGTGCAGTGACCAAATCGTGTGTGTGTGTCATATAGTGAGAAGCACAAGAATCTACAATCCAAGTGGACCCTGAAGATAATGTGCATGCAGAAAGAGCATGACCTTTCCCCATGGGTGGAGAAGGAGCCTAAGGTGAGGTGATATGATGCTACTACATGGATTCCTCTAAAGCCTCTAATCATTTCCAACACCTGGAAACTAGATGTCCTTTATTTCCACAGATTCTACAAGGATAACCTATTTTCTTCTTAGTCTTGGAGGAAGACTCACTAGACTTAGAAGATTTTCCCTATTTGGGATGGGACTATGGTTTTGAATTAGACTATGGAGGGGGCTTGGAGTGATTCTCACTGCCTATTGAATCGATCTTCAACTTTTGTTTATGTTTTTGCTTCTACTTAGATGATTGAGCTACCAGTGCTTGGTTCTTAGATCCGGTGAGAGCATCCAACTATGATATCTTGCCGTGCTCTCATGTCAACCAATCAAAGAACACCTCAAAAGTAGGCACGGTAAAGTGTGCACCCAAGGCATCCATAGTAGAATAGAATGTAGAGGAATTTTTTTGAAATGAACCACGAAGCTTAGAGAGAATTAGGTAAATGTACTCTTCATATTTTTTTTCTTACCACAACCCTGTAACAATGATTGCAGTGATTTGAACTTCATCGAAAAGTCCTCAATGGTAGGATATGAATTAGATACTAAGGAGGTCGGTTTGCAATCAATCTGAAGTGCTCGAAACTGATTAATGGTGCCAAATAGAGTTTGAAACTTCAACCACATAGCCCAAGGAGTTGTACAACCCTCTATATGGAATAAAAGACTATCTGAAACATGCAAGGATAGAAAACCAATGGCCTCATCCATTCTGTTCCTATGCCGGAAAACCTCAAATGGCCATGTCAACCAAGGTTGAACATCATCTAGACATGACCATAACCCTTTTGACATGAGAAGTCTAGTCATTTGTGCCTTCCAAGTGTGATAATTGTGTGGAGAAATACGCTCAATACAAGAAGAGTTTGCCATAATGAATGAGTTTTAATTTTTTTAATGAAATATTTTTTTGGTTTTCTGATGTAAATTAGAGAAATCAAGAAAAAAAAACACCCCACACAACACAAGAACCCAAGCCCCAATATAATTTTGAAAGCTATAAAGCAAGAAAAATAAAAATATGTTTTATAAACTCTTATGTGTACCTAGTAAATTTTCTAATGAAATAAACTACATATCTAAAGAGAGAACTCGAACACCTTCCCAACACCTATTCATTTTTGAAAAATGGAGTTCAGACGCAAAAGTTACGCCCCCCGGAGTGCAAATCACAAGTTATTACTTTGACTGGAAAAAAATAGAAAAAATGAAAAAATAGAAAACAATACCTATACCACTAGATCTAGCTTCGAGTCGGATTTTTGGTGATATCTCATTTTTGAAAATTCAAGCTCGTATGACCATTTTACACCTAGTTTACTGAAAGTTGCAAGAAAATGCCCTACAAGCCCTTCATCAAGCCTTGGGGGCTAAAAAAAATTAGCCCTTGGTCCACTAAGCGACCAGGGGACTAAAGGTGGTGGCACACAGGTGAAGGATAGGTGACTAGTGGCATGGCGGTGGTGGGCCATTGGCCAGTCGATGGAGGCTGGACGTCGATGGCAGTTCATCAACGGAGGTGGCGACCTAATGATAATTGCTAGTGGTTGTCGCCTCTGCTAGTGGTCACTTGGTTGAGCAGCGGTGACGTACCTCTAAATAACTAGGAGTGCTTTTCTAAAAGTGCAGATATTCATTTCTTTTATTTTTTTTAAATTTTTGGAAAACGTGCCCTGGGGTCGTACGGCCTTGGGGCCAAATTTGTTTTTCCTTCTGGATCAACTATGTCCAAAATGGATGAATGAATAGTCATTTTAGAGGTTTTGGACCACTACAGACTCAATGGTGAGGTATATTTGAACTTAAAAGGATTTGATCAAATAGGTATGCCCTAGATCAAAAGTAACAAACTCCAAACCCTTGAAGCTCTATGAATCCCTCAAAAGATGAATAGGAAGCGACAGGTTAGTGCTCTGATACCATGTAGAAGTTGATAAATCCAACTTCACAAAACCCAAGAATCACTTGTATGCAAATAACCTGTCACGAGAAAAAGATACAGAGAAAAAAGAAAAGGTGCTCTGCAAGCTTCAATTGGAAAAATGAATTAACATAATGAAATAATACAAAGAGATCAATCCTTATGAAGGAGATCAAAAAACATTAAAGTGTAACCTAAAAGAGGTGCATTTAATAATTAGAATAATTATTAAATGTGTACAAAATGCAAACTAAGTTAATCTTAAGATAAATATAAAAGGTAACTTAATTAAAATAATTAAGTAAAGAACCTTTTACTCTAATACTATACACACATTCATCTTGCAACATCTTCATCACATTTTGTCCATTGTCATCAAGAATCTTATCAAAAGGGGTTGGGAAAGGGATACTTTCCACATCAAAGTAGCACCAATTCCCCTATGGAATGATGGTTTGAGTAGTTTAAGAATAGTTTTCATATTCATCTTGGTAGTTTTATAATGTTGTCATTTCCTTTACATTGCTCAACAATTTCATGGGGAAGGCTTTTGTTTCTTTTGTTCAATATTGACTAATTTAACTCATATTTTTCAATCTTTTACCAATGCAAATTTTAGTCTTCACACCTATATCTCTTTTACAATTTCTTTATTCGCCTATAATATTTAGTTGCAAGTAATGTACCTTGAATTTTCAATCAAGTCTGGGTGTTATACCCATTTTGCATAGGTTATTCGAGCCAATTGGCTTTACCACTTCTATTTAATTTGGGTTGACTACCAAAGAACGTATCTCAAATTTTCAATTAACAACTCAAATCTAACATAGACTTCTTATCTTGTATTAGTATGACTCTCTTTTCAATTTGCCTCATAGATTTTTTACGCACAAATCTTTGTGAAGATCCTATGTGTGTGAGTTTAAAATGTGAATAAGTAATAATGCCACACAATCAATGAAACTTTGTATTCGAAAATTTAAATAACAATCTAATCGAATTGAAACAAACAAACTCTCTTAAACCGTCCCATTGTTCTCTATCTCCAAGGATTCACTAAATCATAATTTCTCTCAGATTGTTTATGCACTATGAACTTTAGAATGAGATGCTAGAAAATAGAAGAATGTATTCCTACATGATTGATAAAATGTACAATAGTGATGCTATGATAATTATGTTGTGATAAGGATATGATGCTAAATGTTGTGATGTAATTACTGTATGAAAACTACTATGATAACTAACATGAAGCTAAATGGAAAGGCTATGATTCTAAACTAATTTATTACAAATGCTAAATGCTCAAATGTTGTAATGAAACTGCAGAGTATACTAGCTCAAGATTGGGATCTTTTTACTGTAGAATGAGGCTATATTTACAGATTTCCAAGAAATCTTCTGATGTGGCAGCAACCAATGGTCTAGATTTAATCTTGATAGATGAATTGTGGAGGATGAAGAAGTTAGAGATAATAAAGGAGAGTGTTCCCTTTACGAAAACAATCTTCCAAGTGTGAAGGAGAATAAATGGAATAAAAGAGCCAAGTGTCCCAAAGTTGTTTGGAATTTGTTGAGGATAAAGCCCAAATTAAATATTTGAAATATTCAATTTGTTGAGACACATGATGAGGTGGAAGGAGGAAAAATTAGTAGACATGTGACTAAATTCAAATTTAGCATTTAAATTTAATAAGAAGAAGTTAATTAAATAAAAATATATATTTAAATTTGTTTATTTAATTAAGATTAGAAGAATATGATTTAAGATAGAAGAATTAAAATTGAACTATATAAATAAATTTAGAATTTATTTATAAGTAGAAGAATTAAAAGGTTTATTAATTAAAAAACTTGTATTTAATTAATTAATTATCGAGACCAATTTTAGGTGTATACATTTTGCCCCTCTTTGAAGTGATGTGTTTACACATTGCTTCAAAGAAAAAAATCAATATCCCCCAAATGCTGAAATTTCGAGTGATGATGGATATATGTCCCCTCAGGAGATAAATCAGAGGATTTTTGAATTTTTAGGACTTTTGAATTTTTTTATGTTTTTTATATGATTTTCTGACGATTTTCGAATTTTATGATGCTGAGATGATTTATCTCCCAAAAAATAATGTTGAACCTGCCATTTTGATTAATTGATGACTTGGTTGAAAAATAAAATAAAACAATCCCACTTAATTCCACTTATTACTCCTTTAAAAGGTAAAAAAGATGTGAAAAATTCTCATTTGAGTCATTTGCATTTTGAGAGTGGGGAGATTGAGTGAGTTGAGAAAATTGAGCAAGATGGTGATTCCCTATCAAACCCACCGATTTGAGTGTGTTCGATGTCACAATCGCTCGACTATGTATGGACCTCCACTATGTACCTCGAGAAACCTCCCATTGAATTTTGAATTTCGTTTTTAATCCATTTTTCAAAATTTAAAATCTACAATTTGCGTTTTAGCGCATTTGAGCTCCGTTTTAGCACATTGGTAGATTGTTTTGGCACATAGGGTTTTCTAGCACATTAATGTTAAGATGTAGCACATTAGGTCAAAAATTTAGCACATCCTTGCCCAGATTTAACACATTTGAGGAATGATGGAGCACATGTAGCTTTGTAGTGCATATAGGTCATGAATTAGTGCATAGGGTGATTTTTCCAGCGTATTGGGTAATTTAGTGCATTGATATAGCAAAATAATGCATTGATGGATTTTGATGGTGCATTCATAAGTTTAGCGCATTAAGACCCAATTTTGGCACATCTATGATGTTTTCCAGTGCATCTATGTTTTTGGCACATGGAAGCACAGTTCTAGTGCCTTCACACTAGAGTGTTGAAATATTGATTATTCTACTTGATTTTGATGATTTTTTATCACGTCAGTTGATGTTTAGATATTGTTTAGTGATCTTGATAGATTAGATGATGATTGATCTCATGATAGGTGAGAATCAATGATAGAATGATGATGATTGACCTCATGATAGGTGAGGATCAATGATATATGCTCACTGAGATTTGATCAAAATCTCATTAAAGATGATTAGATCGATAGGTTGATTGATATTGATTGATAAGATTGCTGATTTACGATATTTTATTGATGATAGGATGATTTTAGGATTCTTCAGTCTCGGGAGCGATTCCTGAAGACTTGGGGCATGATTCCATAGTTGATGCAGGCTGACTTAGACTTGATTGGGCATCATGGGTTGAATTTTTTGATCGACATGCCCTAGTATAGGGTTAACAAATGACTTATGACAAATTTGACTGAGAGGTGGCACAGTGACCAAAACACCTTTCATTTAGCCACTGGTGAAATGATAATTACACCAGAGGATGTGTATTGCATCTTGGGGATTACAGTTGTGGGTGAGCTAGTAGTTTATAACAACACAAAGCAGGAAGGTGTTGATGCTCTGCAGAGGATTTTTCATGATGATGAGCTTAGAATATATGACATCCCATGGAGGGATATGGTTGCACTATATCACCCATTTCCTTGTGTGCTTGTTAGATTCATTGGAGGGTTCCTATGTCCCAACCATAGGTCGAAGGGACTATCTATTGGATGGGGCCAAATTTTGGAGAGCATGATTACAAAGGGTATCAGATATGCCTAGGGATCTTGCAGGTTGGCTCATTTATATCACAATCTTCATTAGGTAGTATATCCTAGAGCTGCTAGTCTATTAGTAGGGGTTACATTACTACAGATTTAGGTGTGAGACCACATAGTTGTCACTTGGCTAGTAGAAGATAGAGATTTTCTTGTTAGGAAGCCTTATGTTTTTGGATACACAAGTCTAGTTGTCTAACATAATTTGGGAAAGTTTGAGTATTGGTGGAGAGTTTTGGATGATTAGGATACTAGGACCAAGAGGCCCTATTTAGACTATGCACACTGGCTAGAGGATGATGTGGAGACTCCATATGTGTTTTATCTAGATACTTTTTTGGACAGATACCATATTTTATTGAGAGATTCCTAGTGGTGAGGGTGCTTGGATAGTATGGCAAAGCATAAGTTATGCCCCAGGGAGTTACTTTGTATGCACGATGATGATAGGGCATTCCAGAGTGGGGGCCCTCCCTATCATATGATGTTTCCTATCAGGAGTACTTTGGTTAACAACTACGGATTATATATTATCATCTTGAGATTGCTAATGAATTGATGATAGATGATGGGTATGTGTAGGATCATCATGGAAAAAACAAGCCCTTAAGTGGCAATAAAAAGATAGAAAATCAGAGTTAGACAACTTGACATAAAAATTTAAATAAGTTATCTATATTATTTCAAAAAAATGTAAAAATAGAATTTGTAGAAAATTGAATGTAGTTTCTAAACTACTAGACCTTTATTTTAAAAAAAAATCTATTTGGTGAAAATTTTAAATTTCAATGCAGTAGTATTTAAATTTCAGGGTAAAAATAAGAAGTAGGTGTCTGTCTGACCACCCTAACCACAATAAAATAATAATATTTGTTTCTAATATTTTAGATATAAGTAGAGGACTCATGTCCAGATGTGATGCATATTTTTTTATAATTTTTTTCTAGTTAAATAATTAATTATGAATTTTTTATTATAGATTTTGAAAAATACAAAAGCTCATCTGTCTAACACCCTTAACTTGGTCAAATATTCACGAAATTTATTTTTTTATTAAATCCTATAGAATACGAAGCATAGAATGTGATGCATGTTTCAGATTCAAAAAATGTTATACTGTTTGAAAGTTATAGATGTTTTTCAATCAACCTATCAATCAAGACTTTATTCATAATTCTAATAGAAAATAAATAATAATTATTTATTAAAGTCAAAGTAAAGCATAATTTATATTGATGGAAAGCTTAGAATATCCTCTTAAATCCCTTTTTATTTCATCAATTTTGGGTAAAAAAAAAGTCATCAACCACATGGGCCATCATATGGCTTACATATCGCCACTTTTTGGCCCATCATGATCCTACACACACCTTGATTATGAACAATACTTCTTTACTCATCCATTCCTGAGGATATCCATCCTAGAGGAGCCAGTGCCAACATTGGATGATGATGATAAGGCACCACCTCATGCACCCAGACACAAGAGAGATGGAGATGGCAGAGGTGGTAGAGATGGTGGAGGTGGCGGAGGTGGAGGCGATGGAGGTGATGGAGGTGATTGGCCAGTATTAGATGTTAGAGTGGCTCAGAGGAGGAGGTCTATAGTGTCTATAGGACCACAACATATTTAGATTCAATTGCCTTCCCATTAGTAGTAGGCTCAGATATTTCCCTTATAGACACAGTTGTAAACCTTATAGGAGAAATTAGCATAGGCCTAGGCATAGATACATGCATAGTCTAACAAGCACAAGCTTAGGCATAGGAAAAAATTGACTCTCTAATAGTAGAGAGAGATACCTTAAGGCAGAGATGTGAGTAGGCGAAGACTCTAGCTAAGCGGTTACAAAGAGTAGTTGAGGGTACTACTATAGGGTACATGCTAAGGGAGGTACAACATTTCTCTAGGGAGACCAAGTACTAAAGGCTATGATATCATGAGGTAGTGCCTGCAGAGCAGCATGTTAGCTATGCCTAGTTGATGAGTGTTAGATCAGGTCACAATCATTCATGGACCAAGAGAAAAGTTGTTAGTGGGCCACCTCCCAAAGATCCACTAGGCAGGGATTCCGGTGTAGGGCCATCAAGGGGTATGAAAGGAGGGTCAAAGAGGTCAGCAGTGTCTGGGAGGAGCACCACATCACATTCATTCCATTTGACATATTGACATTTGATGATGTATACATTATTTAGTTGAGGACTTCATGATTATTCTACCACATTTTGGATGATTTATCTCTCTGTGTTTTATGATATCATTGTACACTTGACATTTATTCTGAGATTATATATGATATGCAGCAGATAGTATGATCTATGTGTTGTCTATGTGATTTCATGGTGGATGCTTATGATGGATGCATTTAATTTATATGATATATGTTATTGGATGTTTTATATGATTGCATCGTGGATATGTGTATAGGATGTAATAATGAATTTTTTATGATTATGCAATGATGGTTATATATGGATCATGATGCTATACATGTATTCTATGTATGATACCTTTAATATTATATGAGATGAATATGATGTAATGTAAGTTATTTTTGTATGTTTTTCCAATGCCAATATGACGCCTCTATGCTAAATGGAATGAATTTGATTATGCAAATGAGATGTAATGCACTTTATTATTTTTGTATTTTTTGAATGCAGATATATGATCTAATGCATAGATGAATGATCGATGATAATATTTTCCTAATGTATACATAATATGATGATGTTTATGTAACTATCTATGAATGATCTTATTTTTGTTACTATCAAGTGCACTCAATCCATTGATTAGAGAGATAAGATTACTTGGAAATATTGGCTAGCCTTGGAAAAATCTATAATGTAGGGGCAAAAACTAATATGGATGAAATTTATCTAACCATGCAAATCTAAATATGCAATGTTGTCATTTTTTCATCTAATTTTTTGTGGTTTTATCATCATTGAGATTTTAATATGTTGAAAGTGAGTACAAAAATCGATGGTATAATTAACCCATGATGACCTAGGTACTACTTCCATGATTTTTTCTATTGCAAGTTAACACAAGCATCTAGGTATAATCAAACCTAGATGACCTAAGCATTTCTTGCATAAAACAGATAAGAGTTAATCCTTTTCCTATCCAAATCCGGAATGCCATCAGTGATACTTTGTAGAGAACGTCTCGTGATAATTTACATAGTAGGAATGATCAACTCACAGATGATAGACAAATAAAAATATCATACTCCATCTTAGCTTATCTAGTTCATGACATCCTCAATTTTCTCTAGAGAAATGATAACAAAAATAAAAATACAATAGTTCAAAATTCACGCTAAAGTGATAAAACCATGATTCAAAAGAGTATCATCCATTTAGATTTAGTGTTTCATTGATTGTGTTGTTGATTTGGATGGTTAATGTTTAAAAATTTATCATCGATGTTCAATGTTGATTTTCAGTGTGATTGTTGTGTTTTCCATGTTGTCTTACCAATGTTTTCTTGTTATTGTTAAGCTCAAAGTAGATTGCCCCCAGTGAGTTTAGGATTTGGCCCCATACCAGGGTGAAACATGACCGCGATGCCCAAATATGTACATGAGGTTCTTGTCGATGATAGGAATAATGATGGAAAAAATTAGACGATTGACACATGCTCGAATAGATGGAAAAGCTGATCTATCACAAATAGTGCATGTTGCCAAATTTTAACTACTTTTTTTTATTGCACTTTTTAGATTTTATGATTTTTTTGCTATCACCAAGATGACTATTTGCCAAGTTTTCATCAAGGCAACAATTTTTTTGATTTTTCACTTTTTTTGTATTTTCTCTTTCTCCTCTTTTTTTTTTTGATTTTTTACTTTTTTTGATTTTTTTTGTATTTTTGTTTTTTCTGATTATTTTGAATTTTCTATATTTTTGACTTTTTTGTATTTTTTTAGGACTTTTACCATGCACTGGATGAGCTACATATAGAGATTTTTGAGATGGATATTGTTAATAGGTTACTCGAATAGATCCCCTTTAGGTGTAGATAGCTGATAGGCTCCTAATCCATAGACGAATACAACAATAAAATGACCTAACCAATTTGGTTCAAACTTCCCCTTCTTTTCTTGATCTTGTTTATTTCGATGTGGCAGAAACCAATGGTCTAGATTTAATCTAGATAGATGAATGCTGGAGGATGAAGAAGTTAGAGAGAATAAAGGAGAGTGTTCCCTTTATGAAAACAATCTGCCAAGTGTGAAGGAGAATAAATGAAATAGAAGAGCCAAGTGTCCCAAAGATTTTTGGAATTTGTTGAGGATAAAGCCGAAATTAAATATTTGAAATATTCAATTTGTTGAGACACATGATGAGGTGGAAGGAGGAAAATTTAGTAGACATGTGACTAAATTAAAATTTAGTATTTAAATTGAATAAGAAGTTAATTAAATACAAAAAACTATTTAAATTTGTGAATTTAATTAAGGTTAGAAGGAATATTATTTAAGATAGAAGAATTAGAAAATTAACTATATAAATAAATTTAGAATTTATTTATAAGTACACAAATTAAAATATTTATTAATTAAATAACTTGTATTTAATTAATTAATTCTCCAAACCAATTTTAGGTGTATACTATTGGAAGATGGTCAACACTACCCTCGGGATTCGTGACATGGACTAACCACCTTTCGTGGATCCATTAACTCTGGCAGTTGTATCGGGCATTAACAAGTCAATCTTTTGGTACAACAATAACTGTGGAGCCAACAATTGGTATCAAAGAAAAAGGTGTCAGGTTCGAATCCCCTCGGGTAACATTGAGGAGGAGATTCTTGGCAGATGGTCAGTGCTCCCCTCAAAATTTGTGACATGGACTAACCACCTTTTGTGGATCCATTAACTCTCATGGTTGTATCGAGAATTAATAGGTTAATCTTTTGGTGCGATGACAACCGTGGGGCCAACATATACACTATTTATTCAAAATGTTCCATTTTATCTCTTTCTATTTACAATAGATAATGCTAACCTCTTTTACTCTATATCTATATTATTTACTTTATAATGTTGCACAAATACAATAG
Source organism: Sequoiadendron giganteum (assembly GCA_007115665.2). Taxonomy (NCBI): domain Eukaryota; kingdom Viridiplantae; phylum Streptophyta; class Pinopsida; order Cupressales; family Cupressaceae; genus Sequoiadendron; species Sequoiadendron giganteum. Next base: position 91,236,276 of record CM021107.1, read on the forward strand.
GAATTCAAGGAAATTAGTGTGTTGTAAATTTTCTATTTCAAATTATTTCATGCTCCAACAACTTGATCCAATGTTGCTAGCCCTTTTTCAATGTCAACAATAATACATGTAAGTACAAAAGTTTTCCATTTTCAATAAATAGATTTGGTGAAGCAATTGTAAATATTATTAATTATTTTTAAATTCAGATTGTCTGTATTGATTTCTTAACTATTTTACTAATAGCTCTTTTTCAAATCCCCTTTTTCCCTATAATATTTAGTACCAAATAATGTAGCTCAAATATTCAATTGACAAGCCAACTGTTACAAGACTTGCTTGTTTCTATTGAGCTTTTCTTTTTCTATTTTTCCTTGATGACAATATTGTGTTTTAGCTTGGCATCTTTGTGGTTGATTATTTAGTTGCATTGCTTCTATTCTGTCATTGGCATACTTCTTTGGCATTATGATGTTATTTTTGATGGCACTGATCTCTTGACTCCATGTGTAGATCATAAGCAATCTTCTCTACAGGTGGTATTGGCATGTTCAGATTTCTATCATCATGGCTTTGATAATTTTTTTGAACTACATCAATATTGTATCTTTCTCTATTCAACCTCATTCAGGTAATGCTTTCAGTTTTTGGTTCTTGGAATTATAAAATGCAGTTGGTTTTCAATTTTAAGAAAACCCTATCGGGTTTTCTTCAACAATTGTTAATGGCTTGCGCATATGGTATATTGAATTTGACATGGATATATGGCACATTGAAATTGGCATGGAATTATCCTTTATTAAAATTCATAAGGCATTGGATATTTTGGGCATTATGTCATGGAAATCGTCTTTGAATAAAGGTAAACAAATTGATCATTATATTTGCATATGATATCGAGTCTTGTGGTTGATAAATCACTAGGCCTTAAGGCCGACAACAGGTATGAGGTTATGTTTATTTAAAAGCCACTATGATAGTGACATGGCTTTGACTTCTTGGTCATAAGGATGGCTAAGGTAATCGACATTTGGTTTTTAAAGTGGTCATGAAAAATTATTTAAGGCATTATTGTGTCGGCATTTCACTTGAATAATAATTGAACATTGATAATGAGATGGTCGACATGCATTGCATAGGTTTTTCCGTGGAATTCAAAATGTATTATGGGTTTCTACTTATTACTTCAGTCCTTCTGGACTTCAAACTTTATCAATACTTATAAAAATCACTAGTTTCTTTGCTTTGGAAAGTTTAGGGAAATCATTTTTGTTTCACATGCTCAAGGGTTTGGAACCCTAACTCAACTGCCACCATAGAAATCTTCTCATTCATTTCATTGTGTTTGTTGTCTTTCTAAAATTCTTTTTCAATGAATGGGACTATCTATAAAATCGTCTCCATGGTCGATACTCTTGTCAGTCTTTTGTCACTGCCTAAAGCCTCGAACTTGGAAGGAGTCTATGCTACTTTGTTGCTCTGCTGGTCTAGTAAATAGCTCCATGAAAGACTCTCTTTCGTTCACCTCAGGTATTCACCTTATCAACTGTCTTTTGAGGAACCGTTATTTCTATTGGCACAAAAATTTGAAGACATGTGTTTGCTTCTTTCTTGAAAATGGTAAATTGGGTTTACTTGTTTGTGATTAAAAATAATGCATGTCGATTTCACATAATCTGAAATGCATATCAAAATACTTTATCATATTTATTTTTCTCCTGCTTTAAGTGATGGTGTTTTTTATTTGTGGGTAATTATTCATTTTGCAAATATTTTCATTTTTTCACTTGGATTCGGTGATAATTGTTTTTTGGTTACACTACCTTGAGGTTTCAGTTACATTAATATTGCAATTTTTTTTTAGGGTATTGTACATGAAATATTTTTTTGTTTAATGTTGTTTCAGTTAACATTGCATGTGCAGGCTCCTTATGTGGATAGGGTTTAGTCTCCTTTCTAAAAGTGCATATTCCTTGACTATTCTTGTTAGAAGAAATCCTCCATGCTGAACATTTTCTAAAAATCACAGTAATACTTGGCAATGTTGTTCGATAGAAAGTGGGTACTTTCAAATCTACCTATGTTGTTTTGAAAAATGAGAAAAGCAGTTATAGTGTTGTAATTTACTTGAGATGTAATGATGAAATTTGTGTAAGAAGAAAAATAGAGAGATTAGGGTTTTTGAGATCACTTGAAAAATTGAGAGAAAGTGTTAACTATTTAAGTGAGAACAAAATATGATAGTAAAGAACAGTGAAAAAACCATAGCTACTGTATTGAAAAAATGTTGAGCTTTGAGATTGAAAATAAGAAATATGAATTAATTATCAAGTTGACTTAAGGCTTGACAATGGCTGAAATTCTAAAGGTTCATTTTTTAACTTTGAGGATTTTAGATTTTTTTTTTCAAAAGGCACTTGATAGATAAGAGAGAAACATAGAGATTATCTGTATCATCATTGTCTTACTAAAAATAGAAAATGGGTTGGTGCTCCTTGAGTTGGTGCTCATAAATTAGCCTATGAGGCATTGTCAAAAGTGATTATTAAACTAAAAGCCTAGAAAGGCAACAATTTGGGATTGGTTTTTGTACCCCAGGAGGGTTTTCCATTCGACCTATCTTGTGTAATTTTTCTTATCTGTGGTTCATCTAATTCATTCAATGAATGATTTAATATGCTATGTTTCACTATTATAATTCTCATTTAAGTTATATGTTATTGCATTCAATACATGAATGAGTTTATCATTGATAAATGAGAACATAAATCAGTTTTATTTTAGTTTGCTTAAAATTTGTCAAAATAGTTAATGACACAGATTCACCCCCCCCTCTCAGTATATTTTTCACTCCAACAATTGGTATCAGAGCATAGGGTCCTCTGATAGGTCTATCCAACCTAGGATTGATTCTTACCTTGGAGTCTGTTCAAAATGTCTCAAGCTCATGAAGGCACATCCATGACTAGAGCTCCATTATTTGATGGAACTGATTATGTTTTCTAAAAAATCAGAATGGAGACTTATTTAACTTCTATTGATCTCGATATGTGGAGCATAGTGTTAACTGGGTACACTGTACCAACTACATTGCCCACTACTTCTAATGAAAAGAAAAGATATGAAACTAATGCAAGAGAAAAACATGCTCTCCTATGTGCTTTGACTAAAGATGTCTTTATCAAAGTCATGCACTGCAGGTCTGCTAGGGATATTTGGACTAAACTTGGAACTATCTATCAAGGAAAAGAAAAAGTAAAATAATCAAAAGTCCTCACTCTAAAACACCAGTTTGAAGAAATAAAAATGAGGGATGATGAAAAATTAGCTGATTAATTCTTAAGAGTTGATGAAATTGTGAATGCTATGAAAGGTTTGGGAGAAGAAGTGAAATAATTTGATGTTTTAACTAAGGTCATTAGAACATTACCGACCAAATTTGAAGCTAAGGTCACTACTCTAGAATAAAAGAAATACTTTGACCAGCTTACCCTAGACAACCTACAAGGCACTTTGACTTCCTATGAAATGAGAATTAGAAAAAAAAATTCCTCTACAAAAGAAATTGCCTTTAATACTAAAAGGAAAGAAAAAGATGAGGTTATTGAATCAAAATTTTCTGATTCCAAAGAATCTCACTTTGTTAGGAAGCTCAAAAAGGGGTCTAGAAAGTATAAGGGAAAATTTCCCTTCAAATGCTTTAACTGTGGTAAAATAGGCCACTTTGTTGCAAAGTGCCCCTATGGTGATCTGAATAGTGACAACAAGAAATCTGAAAAATTCTCTAAGAAAAAGGCATATAGACCTAAATGAAAATTCAACTTCATAAAGAAGAAGATTTTGTTCAACAAAAATGAAACAGACTCTGAATTTGAAGATTCTTTAGATGAAGAAGATGAAAAACTATTCATGGCTGAAATGATTCAGCATGAAGATACTAACATCTATGATGCTGAAGATGGCGAAGTGGATCTTGAAGGTGAATTGAAATGTGCATTAAAAGAGCTAAGAAAACTTAAAAAACAAATGCGTGCTCAAGAACAAAATTCTACTCAAGATCTTGCACAAGAGAAACTCACAAATCTTGAAATTGTCTCATTGAAAACTCAACTTGAAGAAACCAAGAGAGTTGAATATTGCTTTCGTATTGGCCTAAATCTTAAAGATCAATAAATTCAAAAACTTGAACATGAAATTGTTGATCTCGGGAAAACCATTGAGAAGTATGAAAATACTCTTAAAATGAATGAAATGCTCAGTAAACAAAAATTGAACAAGGACAAAACATGTATTAGATTTATCAAGGGTGAATGTTCAAATGACAGTGCAAAGGATAATGTTGTTGCTGGAAACAAAAGTTCTGAATCTAATCATCTAGATTTTGATAGGGATCATGTTCATCCTTTTAGGAATAACAAAATATTATATAATTCTAACCCTTTCTTTTATGGGTACTATTATTTCTACAACAAATTTGGCCACAAAGTGAGCTCTTGCAGGTTTATAAATCCTAGAACACCTAGATTTGGTTATAGGAAAAATCTTGGATTTGCTAGATAGATTAGATTCTTCACATGAGGGTATGTGCAGGATCATCATGGAAAAAATGGGCCCTTAAGTGGCAATAAAAAGACAAAAGATCAAAGTTAGACAACTTGATGTAAAAATTTGAGTAAGTTATCTATATTATTTCAAAAAAATGTAAAAGTAGAATTTGTAGAAAATTGAATGTAGTTTCTAAACTACTAGACCTTTATTTTAAAAAATAAAATCTATTTGGTGAAAATTTGAAATTTCAATGCAGTAGTATTTAAATTTTAGGGTAAAAATAAGAAGTAGGTGTCTGTCTGACCACCCTAACCACAATAAAACAATAATATTTTTTTATAAGATTTTAGATATAAGTAGAGGACTCATGTGCTGATGTGATGCATATTTTTTTATATTTTTTTTCAATGTAAATAATTAATTATGATTTTTTTATTACAACTTTTAAAAAATATTAAAGCTCGTTTGTCTAACCACCTTAACTTGGTCAAAAAATCATGAAATTCAATTTATTTTTTTAATCCTATAGTATGTGAAGTATAGAATGTGACGCATGTTTTGGACTCAAAAAATGTGATACCATTTGAAAGTTATAGATGTTTTCCAATCAGCCTATCAATCAGAACTTTATTTATAATTCTAATAGAAAATGAATAATAATTATTTATTAAATTCAAAGTAAAGCATAATTTATATTGGTGGAAAGCTGAGAATCTCCTTTAAAAACCCTTTTCGTTTTATCAATTTCGGGTAAAAAAAAAGCTGTCAGCCACATGGGCCATCATATGGCTTACATATCACCACTTTTTGGCCCATCATGATCCTGCACATACCCATGCAATTCCATGGGCCATTCTGCTAAGCAATGTAAAGCTGATCAGTAGAATTAACTACAAAAAGCTAAAAAGGTTTGGAAACTTAAAACTATCAACAACATAGAACAAACTATGATAGTTCAAACTTCTTTCCACTCCAATAAAAAGGACTTATGGGTCCTAGATAGTGGTTGTTCAGACCACATGACTAGTGACAAATTAAAAATTCACTAATATTGAAGATTATGTAGGTGGATATGTGAAGTTTGGAGATAATTTAGGTATACAAATCAAAGGTAGAGGTTCACTTCTTCTGAATGAAGACACTCCTATCTACAATGTGTATTATGTAGAAGGTTTAAAACACAATCTTCTAAGTTTCAGTCAATTCTGTGACATTGGCTATTAGGTCTTGTTCACTTCACAAGTATGCGAGATTAAAAATAAGCTTGGAAAATTTATTGTTGTTGGAAGAAGGGCTAAGGGAAATTTCTACAATCTTCTTGACACATCTGGAAATGAAAATAATCAAGGTATTTTGCTTAATGAGTCATGTTGAATAAATTTAGTTGTGGCACAAGAGACTAGGTCACATTAATTTTGACAATATGGTTAGGACCAGTAAGAACCAAAATGTAAGAGGTATGCCTATCTTAAGAAAACCTGAAAATGCAGTCTGTAAAGAATGTCTCAAAGGAAAGAAAACAAAGGTAAGCTTTAAATCTAAAGAACATATTTCTACTACGCCTTCACAACTTGTTCATACATACTTATGTGGTCCTACAAGGACTAGATCTATCAATGGTGATAAATATTTAATGCTATTTTTTGATGACTACTCTCGTATGGTATGGGTTACTTTTCTCAAGCACAAATTTGAAGCTTTTGAATGTTTTAAAGTTTTTAGAAAAATGGTAGAAAGGGAGTCAGATTTAAAATTGAAATGTCTAAGATCTGACAAAGGTGGTGAATTAACCTCATAAGAACTCATTGACTACTATGAAAGACATGGAATAGAAAGACAATATGCTACTACCAGAACACCTCAACAGAATGGGGTTGTTGAGAGAAAGAACATAACTATAAAAGAGATGGCAAGGACTATGATGGATGGAGAAAAAATGCCAAACATGTATTGGAAAGAAGTTGTTTATACAACTGTCTATATTTGGAATAGAGTACAAATCATAGTGAAATCCAATTTCACTCCATATGAACTATGGTATGGTAAATTCTCCTTAATTAAATATTCAACAATATTTGGCTGTAAATATTTTATCAAGAGAGATGATGATAACTTAGGCATCTTTCAATCTAAGTTTGATGAAGGTATCTTTTTAGGATACTCTACTCATAGCAAAGCCTATAAATTCTTTACTAATATGTTGAATAAGATTATTGAATCTATTAATGTCAAATTTGATGAAAATATTCTTTTAGATGTTGAACCTATGCAGGATGATGAGGGTATGTGCAGGATCATGATGGGCCAAAAAGCGGCAATATGTAAGTGATATGATGGCCCATGTGGATGATGACTTATTTTTACCCAAAATTGATGAAATGGAAAGGGTTTTTAAAGATGATTCCTAGCTTTCCACCAATATAAATTATGCTTTACTTTGAATTTAATAAATAATTATTATTCATTTTCTATTTGAATTATGACTAAAGTCTTGATTGATAGGCTGATTTAAAAACATCTATAGCTTTCAAAGGGTATCACATTTTTTGAATTTGAAACATGTGTCACATTCTATGCTTCACATACTATAGGATTAAAAAAAAAATTGAATTTCATGAAGTTTTGACCAAGTTAAGGTGGTCAGACGTACGAGTTTTTATATTTTTTAAAAGTTGTAATAAAAAATCATAATTAATTATTTACTAGGAAAAAAATTACAAAAAAATATGCATCACATCGGGACATGAGTGTTCTACTTATATCTAAAATATTATAAAAAAATATTATCAGCTCATTGTGGTTAGGGTGGTCAGACAGACACCTACTTCTTATTTTTTCCATGAAATTTAAGTACTACTGCATTGAAATTTCAATTTTTCACCAAATAAAAATAAAACTAGTAGTTTAGAAACTACATTCAATTTGAAACATATTCTACTCTTACATATTTTTGAAATAATATAGTTAACTTATTCAAATTTTTAAATCAAGTTGCCTAACTCTGAATTTTCTAAATTTTATTGCCACTTAAGGGCCTATTTTTTCCATGATGATCCTGCGCATTCCCATGAGGAAGAAGAACTTGAACTTGAAATAAATTTCAAAGGCTTTGAAACGGAGAATCCTGAAGTAGAATCCACAAGTCGTAAACTAGGTGAAGCAAATTCTAAAGATGTTGAAACTAGTCTTGAAAAATGTGTAACAAAAACTCCTTCAAAATATCTTGCTAGAAACCATTGTAAAGATCTGATTATTGGAGATAAATTAGCAGGAGTTCAAACAAGGAGAAGAACTATTAACTCTAATGAAAAATATCACATAGCTGAGCTTACTGCTTTCTATTTAATTACACAATTTGAGCCAAATTTTTTGATGAATCTCTAACCGACGAATGGTGGCTTAATACAATGGAGGAGGAAATTGATCAAATTGAGAAAAATCAGACTTGGGAGTTAGTCCCAAGACCAGATGACAAAAATGCCATAGGAGGAAAATGGATATTCAGAAACAAACATGATGAAAATGGCCATGTTTTTTGCAACAAGGCTAGATATGTCTGCAAAGGATATGATCAACAAGAAGGTATTAACTTTGGTGAAACCTTTGCACCTGTAGCTAGACTTGAATCCATGATAATCTTCTTGGCTTATTTTGTTTTCAAGAAATTTAATGTATATCAAATGGATGTCAAAACTAATTTTCTAAATGGTTATTTGGATGAAGAAGTTTATATAGAACAACCTAAAGGGTTCATTTGCAAAAACAATCCTAATCATGTTTACAAGCTAAAAAAGGATTTATATGGCCTAAAACAAGCTCCTAGAGTTTGGTACTCCAGATTGGATAGTCTTTTAATTTCAAAAGGTTTTATTAGAGGAGGTGTAGACATTAATCTTTATGTTAAGATTGAAGGTTTTGATATTCTAGTTGTTGAAATGTATGTTGATGATACTATCTTTGGCTACAACAATATTTCTTTGAGTCAAAAATTCTCTCAGATTATGGAATATGAGTTTGAAATGTCAATGTTGGGAGAACTATCCTTCTTCTTAGGTCTTCAAATCTCTTAACTTGAAACTAGTATTTTTCTCTCTCAAACAAAATATGCAAGAGAGATGCTAAAGAAATTTCAAATGGATGAATTTCATCCAGTTAGCACTCCAATGGTTACCGACTGCAAACTCAACAAGGTTGATGATTCTCCTACTGTAAATCCAACTGACTATAGGTCAATGATAGGAAACCTATTATATCTAATAGCCTCAAGACTTGACATAATGCAAGTTGTTTGCATGGTTCCAAGATTTCAATCATCTCCTAAGGAATCTCATATTAATGTTGTTAGAAGGATTCTTAAATATGTTTAGGGCACTCTTGATTATGGACTCTAGTATACCAAAAGCAATTATTTCTCATTAATTGCATATACTAATTCTAACTGAGTTGGTTGTCTAGATGATAGGAAAAGCACTAGTGGTGCTACTTTCTTTCTTGGTGATCGATTAGTGCCATGGCATAGCAAAAAACAAGAATTTGTTTCACTCTCCACTTTCTAAAGCAGAATATATTGTTGCCACCTCTTGTCGTACTCAAGGAATCTAGATGTCAAAAACCCTATTTGGCATGGGTATTGAAATTCCTAAACCTATTTCTATTGTGTGTGATAATACTAGTGTGATTAATATTTCCAAAAATCTTGTTATGCACTCTCGCACTAAACACATTGCTATTAAATTTCACTTTCTTCGTGAAAAGGTGTTGGCTAATGAGGTTTTTGTGCAATATGTTCCTACACAAGTACATGTTGCTGACATCTTTACTAAGCCTTTGTCTAAATAAGTATTTGAAAGAATTTAGTTTAGATTGGGAGTTATCTCTCAATCTTTTCTATCTTAATAACTCTATCTTGGTGATAGGGGGAGTTGGTCAGCTCTCCTTGCAACTCCTACTTTTCTACTCCGTTGCTATATCTGCAAATTCATGGCTTTTCACTATTGTCTTCCCTTTATCCTTGTGACAAAAATGGGGAGAATTATGAGCTCTTGGTTCTGGTTCAGTATTTTGGCTTGGTGACTCAGTTTTTGCCATGAAGGACAAAGGGGGGGTTTTTTGAGTCTCTCTTTTTCTATTTGTCCTTGATGATAATATTGTGTTTCATTTTGGCATCTTTTTGGATGATTATACAGTTGCACTGCTTATATTCTGTCATTGACATACTTCTTCGACATTATGATGTTATTTTTGATGGCACTGATCTCTTGACTCCATGCGCAGATCATAAGGAATCTTGTCTAAAAGTTTATGTGGTATTGGCATGTTCATATTTCTATCATCATGGATTTGCTAATGTTTTGGAACTACATTAGTATTGTATATTTCTCTATTCAACCTTGTTCAGGTAATGCTTTCAGTTTATGGTTCTTGAAATTATAAAATATAGTTGGTTTTCAGTTTTAAGAAAACACTATTGGGTTTCCTTAAACAATTGTTAATGGCTTGGGCATATGGTATATTGAATTTGGCATGGATATATGGCACATTGAAATTGGCATGGAATTAGCCTTTATTACAATTCATAAGGCATTGGATATTTTGGGCATTATGTCATGGCAATCGGCTTTGAATAAAGGTAAAAAAATTGATCATTACATTTGTATATGATATCAGGTCTTATGGTTGATAAATCATTAGGCCTTAAGGCCAACAACAAGTATGAGGTTACGTTTATTTAAAATCCACTATGATAGTGACATCGCTTTGACTTCTTGGTAATAAGGATGGCTAAGGTAATCAACATTGGGTTTTTAAAGTGGTCATGACAAATTATTTAAGGCATTATTGTGTTAGAATTTCACTTGATTAATAATTGAACATTGATAATGAGATGGTCGGAATGCATTACATTGGTTTGTCCATGGAATTCAGAATGTATTATGGGTTTCTACTTATTAATTCAATCCTTTCAGACTTCAAACTTTATCAATACTTGTAAAAGTCATCGTTTGATTTGATTTGGAAAGTTTAGGGAAATCATTTTTGTTTCACATGCTCAAGGGTTTGGAACCCTAACTCGACCGCCACCGTAGAAATATTCTCAGCCGTTTACCTATGTTTGTTGGATTTCTGAAATTCTTTGTCAACGAATGGGACTCTCTGCAAAATACTCTCCATGGTCAATACTCTTGTCAGTCTTTTGTCACTAGGGAAAGCCTTGAACCTGGAAGGAGTCTGTGTTGCTTTGCTACTCTGTTAGTCTGGTAAATAGCTCCATGATAGACTCTCTTTCGTTCTCCTTAGGTATTCACCTTATCAATTGTCTTTTGAGGAACCATTATTTCTACTGGCACACAAAGTTGAAGACATGTGTTTACTTCTTTCTGGAAAATGGTAAATTGGGTTTATTTGTTTGTGATCAGAAATAATGCATGCCAATTTCACATAATCTGAAATGTATATCAAATTAGTTTATCATATTTATTCTGCTCCTACTTTAAGGGATGGTATCTTTGATTTGTGGGTAATTATTTGTTCTACAAATCTTTTGAATCTTTCACCTAGATTTGGTGATAAAAAAATTTCGGTCACACTACCTTGAGGTTTCAGTTACATTACTGTTGCAGGAGTTTTTGAGGGTATTGTACATGGAATATTTTTTTGTTTAATTTTTTTTTGGTTAGCATTTCCTGTGCAGGCTCCTTATGTGGACAGGGTTCAGTCTCCTTTCTAAAAATGCATATTCCTTGACTATTTTTGTCATAAGAAAACCTCCATGCTGAACATTTTCTAAAACTCATAGCAATACCTGGCAATGTTGTTTGATAGAAAGTGGGTACATTGAAATCTACCTATGTTGTTTTGAAAAATGAAAAAAATAGTTACAGTGTTGTAATTTACTTCAGATGTAATGATGAAATTTGTGTAAGAAGAAAAACAAAGAGATTAGGGTTTTTGAGATCACTTGAAAACTTGAGAGAAAGTGTTAACTTTCTAAGTGAGAACACAATATGACAGTGAAGAATAGTGAAAAAACCATAGCTACTATATTGAAAAAATGTTGAGCTTTGAGATTGAAAATAAGAAATATGAATTTATTATCAAGCTGCCTTAAGGCTTGACAATGGCTGAAATTCGGAAGGTTCATTTTGGAACTTTGAGGATTTTAGATATTGTCTGTCAAGAGGCACTTGATAGATAAGAGACAAACAAAGAGATTATCTGTATCATCATTGTATTACTGAAAATAGAGAAGGGGTTGGTGCTCTTTGAAATCGGTGTTTCTAAAAGAGGGGTTGGTGCTCCTTGAGTTGGTGCTAAAAAATTAGCCTATGAGGCATTGTCAAAAGTGATTATTAAAATAAAAGCCTAGAAAGGTAGCAGTTTAGGAGTGGTTTTTCTACCCCGGGAGGGTTTTCCACTCAACATATCTTGTGTCATTTTTCTTATGTGTGGTTCATCTGATTGATTTCATGAATGCTTTAATATGCTATGTTTTACTATTATAATTCTCATTTCAATTATATGTGATTGCATTCAATACATGAATGAGTTAATTATTGATAAATGAGAACATAAATTATTTTTATTTTAGTTTGCTGAAAATTTGTCAAAAACGTTGATGAAACTGATTCACCCGCCCCCTCTTAGTGTCTTTTTCAATCCAACAGTTTCAATATGTATCACACTATTCATTTCTCTTGGTTTTCCATAAAAATCTACTCCTTATCATATTTTCCCTCTTTTATTTTCCATATATTAAAGTTTTTAAGTGTTTTCCTAACAAGGGTATGTGCAAGATCATGATGGGCCAAAAAGTGGCGATATCTAAGTGATATGATGGCCCATGTGGCTGACGACATTTTGTTTACCCAAAATTGATGAAATGAAAATGATTCTTAAAGGAGATTCTCATCTTTCCACCAATGGGTATGTACAAGATCATGATGGGCCAAAAATTGGTGATTGTAAGTGATATGATGGCCCATGTGGGTGATGAATTTTTTTTACCCAAAATTGATGAAACGAAAAAGGGTTTTTAAAGGAGACACTCAGCTTTCCACTAATATAAATTATGCTTTACTTTGAATTTAATAAATAATTATTATTCATTTTCTATTTGAATTATGACTAAAGTATTTATTGATAGGTTGATTGACAGACATCTATAGCTTTCAAACGATGTCACATTTTTTGAATCTAAAATATGTGTCACATTCTATGCCTGGCATACTATAGGATTAAAAAAAGAAAATTTTAATTTCATGAAGTTTTGACCAAGTTAAGGTTGTTAGACATATGAGTTTTTATATTTTTTAAAAGTTGTAATAAAAAATTCATATTTAATTATTTACTTGGAAAAAAATTACAAAACAATATGCATCACATTGGGACATGATTCCTATACTTATATCTAAAATATTATAAAAAATTATTATCATTTTATTGTGGTTAGGGTGGTTAGACAACACCTACTAACTCTTTTTTCCTTGAAATTTAAGTACTACTCCATTGAAATTTCAAATTTTCACCAAATAGATTTTTTTTTTAAAATAAACCTAGTAGTTTAGAAACTACATTCAATTTTCTACAAATTCTATTTTTAGATATTTTTGAAATGATAAAGATAACTTATTCAATTTTTTAGGTCAAGTTGCCTAACTCTGATTTTCTAAATTTTTATTGCCACTTAAGGGCTTATTTTTTCCATGATGATTCTGCACATACCCGAATATAAATTATTCTTTACTTTGAATTTAATAAATAATTATTATTAATTTTCTATTTGAATTATGACTAAAGTCCTGATTGATAGGCTGATTGAAAAAAATCTATAGCTTTCAAACGGTATCATAATTTTTGAATCCAAAACATGCATCACATTCTATGCTTCACATACTATAGGATTAAAAAAAAAAATTGAATTTCATGAAGTTTTGACCAAGTTAAAGTGTAATACCCCTCCGTTTTGTTTCTTGGTCAAGTTGCTTTATGCTATATTTGGTTGTAATTACTTTGATACTGGATACATTTTGTTATGATGTTTTGATCGTTACTATTGAGTGATAAATATTATTGTGGGATGTAGTTATCTGATTATTGTTTCACATGCATTATGGATTAATGATGTTGTAGAGTTAACATGAGATGTTATTATGAGATTATTGGAATTATGATGGAAGTGTCAGTTTCGATGAGTGTATTGGTAAAGAGGACGATTTCGCATCACTCGTTTGCGAGCGCCCTACGAATCCGTAATTCCTTCTTCACGGTGTGTATTATATGCTGGATATATCGTATGATGTTGTTTACTTGGTGGCAAGATTGCAGGTACATGACATCGACTCCACCTGGTTTCACAGGTTTGAGCGTGTCGATCCAACGGTTAAGTTGAATGGGAGATAGTAGCTAGGTAACATGTGTCAAGTTTACACCCTAGCCTTAGTGTGTCGTCAGTTGTGTGTGTCGAGTTATTGTCTGTCTTGTTTTAATGTTATTTATTTCTGAAGCATTCTTGATTTGGAAATAGATATTTAGAATAATTGCATTTAAATCATGTTGATGGTTATTTAATTTAAATAATGCAATGTGGATAAAAGTTTATACTTAAATTAATTAATTATATTTAGTTTATTTAATTAATTAGATTTGATCCAAGGGGTTGAATTTAGTTATTAAATAATTAAATTAATTAATTAAACGTGATGCAAGAGAATGAAAGGAAATAAAAGAATTAGAATTAATTTTGGAATTTAATTCCAACGTGTGGGAATTAAATTTGAAATTGTGATTAAATGTTTATTTGGAAAATTAGTTGCAACTTTGGAAATTAATTTATTATTTGAAATTGCATTTTAAATTGAAAGTGGGTTTTTTTGAAAAGTGAAATTGAAATTGAAATTGAAATTGGGAATTGAAAGTGAAATGGAAATTGAAATATTTAATTTGAATGTAATGTGAATTAGGGTTGTAAATATTGAAATTGAAATATCTAATTTGCATGTAATGTGAATTAGGGTTGAATTGGGTATTTTTGATCTATAAAGAATACATGTTTTAATTTTAGGGCAGAAAAATCTTTTAGAAGGAAAAAATACATTTTTACAGCAGGAAAGGAATTTTGGAAAATTTGCACAAGGGTTTGAAGAAAGTTTGATTGTAGAATTGATTGAAGGAAAGATTGTTTGCATTTGTTGGATTTTTGGATTGGATTCATTGGAGGATTGAAGAAAATTCAGGAAATCTTTGGAGGAGGCTTGCATCAAAAATTCATCTCTTCCTGTAGCTTCTTGTACCAGGTTTTCCTCTTTGTATTTTATTGTTCTTGATTGTTTTTTTTAAAATAGTAGTGATTAAAGATTTGTTTGTTAAATCTATTTTAGAAAATAAATTTGATGTTAGAAGAAAAGAATTAAACAAATTTACAGCCTTTGCTTGTGAAAATTCTTGAGTGAAAATTGTGGAAACCTTAGTTGAATTTAAATTATTTGGAGAAATTGATTTTATTGTTATTGAAATTAAACATAGAGATTGAACAAGGCATTTAGAATGTTTTTAGAAAATGAAACCCTTTGTTATTATTAAAAATCAGATTTTAAAATCTGCAGTATAGTTATATTTTCATAGTAAAATGGTCTGATTGCGTCGCCTATAACTTTACTTTCACAAACTGGGTTTTCAAGAAATTTAAAGGGTTTTTGCATTTTGATATTTTCTTAACCCTGTCCAAAAATCTCAAATATCCAGAACGTAGTTTTTGAGTTATGCTTGAAACATGAGACTGCTGTTAAGATATTTTCCCATGGCTGTTCTGAAAATAAAATAATAATAAATTGATATTTATAAATATTAATATTTTATGTATTGTTATTATAATATTAAAATATTATTTAATAATATTTTATATTCTAATTTATAATACTAAAGTATTATATTTATTTATATTATTTTAAATAAAATTTGTATATCAGATTGGTGGATTTAAAATTATAAACATATGGGAAAATTATTGTTATATTAAAATGGCATGTTAAAGTTTAATTGAAGGAGTTAAATATTTGATTTACAGAATGCATAATTTAAAATTGAATTGTGAAATTTAAATCCATATGTAAAAGGTCCAATTATTAATTTGATTTAATTGGAAAAATATATTTATATTTTAAAATATTGATGATAAAGGATATTTTATTTTGAATTAATCAATTTGATATTCTGCAAATGATAGAAGATATGTTAATGATTAAATATATTTAAATATATTAATTTATATTTAGTAGATATATAGTGAAGGTATATATCCATTTGAGAGAATAAATAATATTTTATCTTATTTTATTCTGTTGTTTGCAAATTGGGTATTATTAGTGTTTTAAAAGAAATGATTAGTATGTGTAGAAAATGTATAGAGAAAGATATTTTTTAATAGAAGTAATTACTTGATTTAAAAGAAAATATTTATTTTGTTAATATGATTGAAGAAAATATATTGAAATGTATATATATATCCATGAGTATTTTCAATCAGTATTTACCTTGTTTTATTTGAGTGCGTGTAATTTAGCTTTGCATGAAGAATTTAAATGATAAGTTTTGAATGTATGGTCAAAATTGATAAGGAAAAGGATATTTAAATATATTGAAGAATTATAGAAATATTTATATTTAAATGTTTGTTTTAATTATGAGATTTAATTATAAACAATATGAATGCGTGGCCAAATAGACAAGCCAAAAGATATTTTTATACATTGATGAAATTGCATGTTTTTAAATGGATGGTTGATGAGACATAGACTCCGGATAGAAAATTGGAAAAGATTGTTTGCAATAGTGTTAGGTTGCATTAGAAGTAAATTTAGGAACTATCTCTATTGAAAAAGGCAAATAGTTATTATGTTTTATTTCCATAGAACAAATTAATCGTTGTGATTGGAATATTAAAGAATCTATATAATTGAGTTTATTAATATATATGTTTGGTGTATATATAATATGGAGCATGTAAAATATGTTAAGGGTAAATTCATTATCGTATTTCGTTTTTATAAGATGTATGCAATGTATTATTGAATAGAGATTTAAAAATGGATTGATTAGTGTATATGGAAAATGGATAGAGAAACAATATGTTATTATATTAAAGTGATTGAATGTGTTAAATAGAAAATTGAATGAGATGTAAGATTTGGTTAGGAAATGAAAAGAGTTTACTTGCATGGATTTGTGTCAATTTAAAAGTAAATTAAGAAGTTGTTTTATTGATGAAGCAATCAATTATGTTATTTATTAATTTCTATTTAGATTAATTGAATCATTGTGATTGGATTATGAAAGAGATATGGATTTAGTATATCCAAAAGTAGTATCTTCCTCATGTTTATCTTAAAGGATTTAATTCTTTGTATTCAGTAAAGGGAAGTAAGTTTAATTGTTTTAGACTCCAATAATAAAAAGGGAAATAGAGGTTATGATTATTTTTAAATGATCTAGTTAATGTGTCTTTGAAATTGTCAACACTACCTATTGAATGAGTATGGATTTAGGAAATCCAAATATTAGATTTGATTGATGACTTGAATGCTTTTGTTGCTATATCGTCAAGTTGCATTGTTGGTTTTGGGATTTAGTGTTAGTCCTAAATTATAAGTCTTCCAGAAGAACTTAGAGGATAAGGGTTATTGAATCTTTATGCCATCCAGTTGTTTCTCCCTTGGGTAGTGCATGTTCAGTTTTACTCGGTTTTCATGAACGGGAATGTTTGCACCTCCTTGGTTTAGGAGCGGATTATGGGATCCGTGTCTCCTTGTATGGAGTGACCTTGTTATATGGTTTCATCTTGTTGCCTCCTGTGAAAGGAGTGGACTATGTGTTGTTGTCTCCAAGATGTTTGGAGTGAAATCTTTTGTACCTCCTGTGAAAGGAGTGGACTATGTGATTGTTGCCTCCAAGATGTTTGGAGTGAGTTTCTATTATTTGTATCTTCCTTGTGTTGGAGTGGATTATGATGCCTAGTTGGTATGCACTTGTGGTTCCCTTGGTGGATTGTTTGGGTGTGTGTTGTCAAATAGAAGAGTGGCTTCTGTTAGGCGCCAGAGCCCAAAGAGGTAAACTAGATAACCTTCAGGAGTGATTTAAACAAGTGATAATTAAAATGATGTACCTAGAAGATTAGGACTAAATTCACATTAATCAAGATAATTTAATCCTCACTCATAGACACAAAAGCTTGTTTAGACTTGGGATGAGTGAGAAGGCCTGGAATGGCAAGATCAACTATCTTGCTCTTGCGAGAGGTAGTTGATTCCGCATGAGTGAGTATGAGTGTCGGGATTCGGTTAAGGCCACCAGGATTACTTGTGGCGGAGCCTATGAAGAATGCCCAGAGGAGATCTCATGACAAACCTTGTGATGACACTCTATCTATGACAACTGTTGTTAATTGTTTTATGTGTATGGTTCTGTGAACATACTTGATTATTATTATGTCTGGAAGCAATTGGACCTATGTCAGTGATGTTGAGTTGTACTTGATTTGTACTTGTATTGTATTTGATTTGTACTTGTATTGTACTTGAGTATTGATTCGTACTTGTATGGTGAATGAGTTGTACTTGTTAATTCATTTGGTTGGTTATAACAGTATGAGTCAGTATGAGTTTTCCTTTGGTTAGAGGTAGTAGAATCTTAGTCCATGTTACTTTGTTACTATCTCCTAGCATGGGGGGTGGGCCTTCGGGTACCACATTGGTTGGGTGGAACATGCACCAAAACCGTTGGGTCCCCATCTATCTTCAGTACTTGGTGGCAAGACATCCAAATGGTCAGCTCATGGTTCTTGTTGTATTATCTTGCATTTTAATATTTTAACTTGTATAAGTTATTTTATCCCTCTTATGTTTATGAGGTGGAATTTTGTAATTGTAATCTTTTGTACTATTGCCTCATTCTAGGAATGAGTGATGTAACTATTGGTTTAAGATAATGTTTATGAGATTGTATCTCGGTTGATTATCTTTTTATGTTATGTGATATTCTTATGATGTATGATGGTGATTTCATAAAGTTCATAAGGCTATGGTTATATGTAATATGTATATGTGGGTTTAAGTAATCCTAACCTTGTCGCCTTAGAGGTTGTTGTTAATTAGTAAGTGAATGTGTATGTTAAATGCACTTTATAAAAAAAAAATTGGTTCGCTTATGATGTTAATTGCAACTTCCTTTAAGGTTACTTGGCGGGGCATTACATAAAGTGGTCAGACATACAAATTTTTATATTTTTTAAAATTTGTAATAAAAAATTCATATTTAATTATTTACTTGGAAAAAATATATATATATATATATATGCATCACATCGAGACATGAGTCCCCTACTTATATCTAAAATATTGTAAAAAAATATTATCATTTTATTGTGGTTAGGGTGGTCAGACAAACACCTACTTCTTATTTTTTCCCTAAAATTTAAGTACTACTCCATTGAAATTTCAAATTTTCACCAAATAGATTTTTTATTTGTTTAAATAAACCTAGTAGTTTAGAAACTACATTCAATTTTCTATAAGTTCTATTCTTACATATTTTTGAAATAATATAGATAACTTATTCAAATTTTTACGTCAAATTGCATAACTCTGATTTTTTGAATTTTATTGCCACTTGAGGGCCTAGTTTTTTCATGATGATCCTGCACATACCCACAACTCTCTTACAATTTCTCTATCTATTTATAATATTTAGTACCAAATAATGTAGCTCAAACCTTGAATGAACAATTCAACTATAAGGTGCATTGCTTGTCTTGTATGAATGTGTTTAATGTGGGTTTCTGACCATCTATCACTTACTTGTGATTGTCAAGTGTTTTTATAATAGTTGTTTTAGAATTTCTCTATTTTTTTTATCGTGTGATATATGACAAGAGTCCTTGACATTATAGATAATCTAGCTTGAACCTTCAATTAACAATCCAACCGTTAGGTACATTGCTTGTCATGTATCAATCTGTTTAATGTTGGTTTCCGACCATCTATCACTTACTTGTGATTCTTAAGTGTTTTTCTAATAGTTATTTTAGAATTTCTCTATTTTTGTTATTGTGTGATATATGATAAGAGTCCTTGAGATTTTCAATAGACCTTACCTACCTTGCTTGCTTGGGGGTTTGGCTAGAGCTCGTGAGGCTTCATGATGGTAATATGGTAAGGAGGAGAATGAGTGTGGGTTTAGTGTTTTTGAATTCTATCCTCATATATCTGTTGTTGCTTATATAATTTGACACAAATTATCAGATCCACTTGTCCACCAAAAACATACCTATTCTATCCATTGTATTTGTCATTGTTTCCATAACTCTCTTTTCAAATTATTCAATAGATTACTTATACATAATTCTTTACGAGGATCCCATGTATTCAAAATGTTTTATTCTCTCTCTTTATATTTAGAACAAATAATGCTAACCTCTTTTATTATATATCTATATTCTTTCCTTCAGAATGTTGCATAGATACAATACACATTTAAGAAAATTAGTATATTGTAAATTGTCTATTTCAAATTCTTTCACGGTCCAACAAGTTGATCCAATGTTGCTCGCTCTTGTTGAACACCAACATAATATGTAAGTAAAAAAACTCCCATTATTAATAAATAGATTCAATGAATAAATTATAAATATCATTAATTATTTCCCTCGCTTTCTTTGCAATAGACTATAATTCTACCAGTAATCTAACTTTCCAGATAGACAAATCGGCATAGTGAATGACATCCTGTGTAATTCATAAACATGAAACTATTTCTTGTTGATAAGAATGTTTCTTTTGTAGGTGGAAATTTTCATAATTGCAGTCATTGAATATGCAGTTCATTGGATAAATATATGTGAAGCGCATATTTCATTTAAAATCACGGGGATGAAGAAGTAAAAGAAACTATTTTGGCCTATAAATAATGTAAGGAAATGTTATAAAAATCATGGAATTTGTCATGACTTTATAATTCATTGCATATGCCAATAAATTATAAGTTATGCTATTTTCCATGGATTTTATAAAATTTCTTACTGCATGCTCTGCAACTCAAGAGTGCTTTCGTGTCCATGCCTCAAATTTTTCATATGGTGATTATTTCACTCGTTTGTTACATATACATCTACTTTAGCATGGGTGCTCCAAAAAATATCTTCATCACTCCCAACTATATAATTCTAGCATTTCAATAAATAGATTCGATGAACCATTTGTAAATACCATTAATTATTTTTAGTTTCACATTTTCTTTATTGGTTTTGCACATATAATTACTTTTAATGCTTCCTTTTATATTGCAATGGGTTGAGTAGACTATATTTTTTGAATTAAAATAAATGATTGTTTCCCCACAAACTAAGGCATTCCTTTTAATTTAATTATTCTAAAAATGCAGAATATGTGTGTCGTTTCATCACACTCTTATTTTCGTGAGGTTTGTTTTTTTTTTTTTGACAAAAAATGGTGTAAGTTAGTCTTCAATTCAAATATGCACATCTTTACTCTATAAGTGCTATTCTCCCCTGTATATGTCAAAATCTACAAGAGATAATTAAACCATTGCATGTTGTTAGCATAAGTTAGTTTAAATCAACAAACTCAACCTTCTTATGAAATATAGAATCATGTTAAACAATGCAACTAATGAAAAAAATGCAAAAAACATGAATCATTCCTATCCCATATTGGAATGGTACCACTTTTGTTGTGTAGAAATCAACCCTTTCCCAACCCTTGTTAATCCTTGAGATGATGATAGACAAAGAGATGCAAAACGAACTCAAGTTTCCTATAGTGAAAATTCCCAAATTCTAGATGTAAATGAAGGAGAAAACCCCTTGGATTTATAGGTGAGATTGAAGAGAGAAGAGGCAAGGATGAGAAATGTGGGACTAATCCTCAACCAATAGGAGGAAGCCACTTGTCACTATGTGAATGGGCCATGATTGTGCAAGTTTTGGCCAATGTAACCATTTGAAATTTGAAAATAGAATTAAATGCATATGGTTGAGGGATTAGAGAGGAAATTTATTTGGATTAAAAAATTCAAACAAGGGGAGTTAATGAGGGCACATTCCTTGGGAATATGCTTTGTGAGGAAAAATAAAGGTTTTAATAAATCAAAATAAATGATTTTTTGTGCAAGTGGGAAAAGTTAAAGGATGGGACATGGGTTAGGCTTATAATTAATTAGGGATTTGATTAATTAAGCTAGTGATTAGTTGATTGTGACATTTTGACTTAGAATTGTGGGTTAGAATATATCAAAATGAGAGGATAATGATAATTAGTCATTTAATTAAATACATTTGATTTAACTAAATGAAGAGACTTTAGGATGTTAATTAATTAATTTGATTTAATTAAATAAGAATAAAATGATCAAATATGATGTTAATCAGTAATGTTAATTTTGCATGTCTACAACCCCTATATAATTCCTTTTTCTGCTCATTAAATGGTATAAAATTTATCAATATAATATTTTCATTTTCCTCCTAAGTAAATGCATTTACATATTTTTTATTATTAGGAGAACAATTCAAGTTTTTATTCTATTTGATCATCTATTTATTATTTTGTTTTATCTAAGTCTTAATTTTGTTCATACACCAATTATACATCTTTTTGCTAGAATCATCAATGAAAATTTAATATTTTTTATTTTCAATTTCCTTGTAATGGACTACTTCTGAATCCTTTCTACTTGTGACTATTTTATTTTACTGCTACTAACCCATAAACTGATTGGATAATAATTCTTTTATTTACAAAATTATGGACTAAATATTATTTATAAAAAGTATTCTTATATTAAAGATCTTTCTTTCTTGAAAAAATCATTATTGATGACCATCATAACTAATATTCAAATAAGAAATAATTACAAAAAATGACATGAAAGAAATAAATTATCTAGTGTCACACAAGAATTACAATAAATATTCCATGCCTAAATTTACAGACTAACATTTTTACAATTTTTTTTAATTCAATATTACTAATTAATTTTTTTATTCAATAATAGTAATTAAAGGGATTGCTAATAACTCTTTAAGAATTGAGAATTCTTTAATGTTCCATACCTTTTATAAATTTATTCAATCCACAACTTGAAATTTTCCATCTACTAGTATCCATATCTATCTTAAGATATTAAATAATAATCAATCAATTGATTGATTAACCTAGACAAAAACATCAAATATAGATGTGCATCTAGGCCTAGCAACTATTAAACTAAAATAAATATAAAATTATATCATACCTTAAATTTTAGAGAGAAATCATTATTAGTAACAAAACTAATCATTTAAAATTTAAAATTTTATTTAATTTCCCAAATGTAATTTATTAAGAAAAAAAATTATTGTTATTAAAATTATTAAATATTCCATATTGATAAGGAAAAAAGTTATTGATGTTGAATTTCTTAAGTTTTCAATTCATAATCAATCTCCAACTAAAAAATATTGATGTGGAAATGCAGAGATCAATTTCCAGTTCTATGGAAATGGCTCTTAATGTCCTATACATTATGTTATATTAAGATAATTAAATAATAATCAATCGATTCATTGCTTGACCTAGATAAAAATATCAAAGATCAATTTCCTTTTTTATGCAAATGATTGTTAGTCTCACATGAATTGCCTTATCTAAAGATAATTAAATAATAATTAATCGATTCGTTGATTAACCTAGGCATAAACGTCAAATATAGATGTGCATCTATGCCTAACAACTATTAAACTAAAATACATATAAAATTATATCATACCTTAAATTTTGGAGAAAAAATATTATTTATAATAAAACTAATTATTTGAAAATCAAAATTGTATTTAATTTACAAAATTTAATTTATTAAGAATTTTTTTATTGAAAAATCATTATTCTAATATTAATAATTAAAATAATTTAAAAAGGATTATTGTAATTAAAATTATTGATGATTAATTTCTTGAGATTGCAATTGATACATTGCAAATAGTGAAGATGATCTACTATTTTATTTTATATTTCCATAATCAATTTCTAGCTGAAAATAATTGATGTGGAAATGCAAAGATCAATTTTCCCTTTTATGCAAATGGTTCTTAATCTCCCATGTATTGCTTGTCAGAAAACAATAAAGAAGTGGACTATAACATGAGGTTTAAAATGTTGTACATTGTTCTGATTAAATGTAGAGATATAAAGTAATTTCTTCATCAAATTTAAGTGCTTTATAACATCTTCAAGTTATGTAAGTCAAATTCATATCTTTAAATGCACACATAGCTTTGCTTTAATTGATCTATCCATCTAATTATCCATAAATATTTATAAATTGATTTTCAAGTATCTATGTTCATTACAATGTACTTGATGAATCTTATTCATGATAAAAATCCTACTATAAATTAACGTCGCATTATTTCATATTGAATTATTAACATGCTTTCCCTTTCTTGACTCATTCAAATAATAGCAAATATTTCTCAATATTCATACTTCACATTTCATTATGAAAACATGTTTCTTCCTTGCTTCCCATTGAATAGCCATTTGCAGTGGACCCCTATAAGTTGATGATTACATGCCTATGCATGCGACTGCTAGTGTACATTTCTTAGGTCATTTAGTTTAATACTTGCATATTATTATGTGTTTTCCAACATAGTTGCATTCCCTAGATTCTACATCTCTAGTTAGCTTTTAGTTTCAGTTCATTGCATTTAGACACATTCCACACACATCACACCCCTATTCCAATACCCCCCTCAACTCTTTGAATGAACTCACCAAGAGTCACTTAGCGTGAGAGAGCCCATTTCTCAATCTAGCTCCTAGGTGAAAAACCCTAGGAGCCCATTATGGAATCCTCTTTCCCTAATTCATTTGGTGGTTCATTTCATTGAACCCAACATTCGTATACCCTTTTCTTTGATTTGGAGCTCTTTCTCATCCTAGGTTTGCATTGCATTGCATTTTTTTGCATTGTTTAATTTGCATCCTAAAGTTTCAAAATTTGCATTAGTGAAAAGTACATATAGGTTGCATTTTTGCATCTTAAGACATTCAATATTTTTGAAATTTTGTACTCTTATCTTAGATATACATTATACAACACATAAACCACCCGAATCCATCAAAATATTTTGAAAAATATCAAAAAATTACCAGGTGGACTAAGTTGCCACCCTGGGTGACCTAGTCCCTTTAGGCCCCTAAAACTGCCTTTTATAGAGTTGAAAACCCTAGTTTTAGGTTCTTTTTTTGTGCCATTACCTATATAAATCAACTGGTTGTATTTCAGTTACATGCATTTCATTAAATCTAGCTTAAATTAGCTCATTTCATGCATTTCTTAGTTTCAATTTTGTATATACTACATTTCTTTTTTAGATTATTGTATAGTGTAATAAAAAAATTACCTTGTTCTACATCTAAAAATTGCATTTCAACATATTACTTTAAGTCATTGCATTACATTATCTTTCCTTTCTATTCACACAATGTTTTCTTTTAACAGATGTGGCTTTGATTTTGTTTCAAATGGTTTGCATAAATACAAAATTCCTTCTTATGAGTTAAATGTAGATTACAATAATGAATTCATTAAAGAAAATGTTAATAACCAAACTATTGACACAATTCTTAACATTGCATTACCCATTGATGAGGATGTTAGTGTTGACAATCACAACAATCATACTTGTGCTTCTCCCTATACCTCTCCTATTAGTGATGAAGGTATCTCGGTGAAAAAATATACAAGCATTGAGGGTCTTGATTGTCCCTCTCCTCATCCCCCTTTGCAAAACATTAAACAAGAAAAATTTATTGGCATCACCTTACCTACTCTCCCTAACCATAACCATCAAACTTGTCCTTCTTATAATATCCCTCCTAGATGCCAAGAGTATAGGTTGGTGTTAGAATGCATACCTATCACAAGTCCTAAGACTCTTGACCCTCCCTTCCCTAATGCCCCTACCATTTCGGATAATCTATTTGACAATCCTAGTGGTCGTTCTCTTGATGCGTCCCCTCCTTGTGTTGAAGCTAGTGATGAACCTCTTCCAAGCTCTCCTACTAGAGTAGATATTATGGCACAAGAAAATGAGACCTTTAACAATAAAATAGATCCCTCTCCTCATCATCCCACCAGTCATAATCCCATCATTGATAATTCTCCTCATGATGAAGGGTGATCCCACAATAGTGGTTTACAATTTTTGGCCAAACTGGACACTGAAATTATTATTTTTAACTAAATCTTCACATTCGGGCACCTATAGTGGCTAAACCATGAGGAATTTGGAGATGATGCAAACTAGAGTCTCATCACATTTTTTTTGTAGATTCTAAAAATATTTTTTAATTTTTTTTTGAAATAATATTGCACTTCTTTTTCCATCTCCCACAAAAACTGGTTTTTTTCAAAAAACAACATTTTTAAAAAGTGATGCTCACCATATACAACATAATTTTTTTTGTATGAAGGATAAAATACTAATTTTTTCGAATTTAGATTCGTAACTATGATATCTAGCACTTTCATTTGGTCTCATATTTTTTTATTGAATATTTTTTCCTTAATAGAGTTTTGAAGTCAAACCAATTGTAATTCAGACATAGGCGGACTGCATACAACATAACTTTTTTTTGTATGTATCAAAATTCAATTTATTTATTTTTAATGCATCAAGGACATCAATACCCAACACAAACATATTTTTAAAAAATTTATTTTGATAATTTTCTATTTTTCCACATGTGCAAAACAGATAGCTTGATTTTCAGTGAAAAACCTATGTTTAATAAAACTAAAAAACCACATACATAATAAAACAAAAACATATTAAAATTATATTCGTGGTATAGCTCATTTTGAGGACTACCATAATCATTTGAAATAAATTTTAAATTAATTAATTTGATCCCCCAAAAGGTAAATCAAAAGTGATTTTTTATTTGCATTTTGATAGGTGTAAAGGAGACTCATTTATAGGTATGGTTTAAAACTAGCGAGGTTCTATCCAAGGGGGTTTGATATAAGGTGGTTTGATCAAACCCTCTTCAATTGGAATCCTTAAAATGGAACTTTTAAAGGCTTAAATCATTATATTTTCTAAAAATATGTAATTTCAGCAAAAATTAGTTCCTCTCAGAAATTGTAAACCAACTTTGTGGGATCACCCTTAAGTTATTTTAGACAAACCAATCCATCAATGTTAAGAGCATTAGGTTTGCAGTTCTCCTAAAATATCTCCTCCTAGTCAGGATATCATGATGAAAAACATTGACAATACTAATATTGTAATGCCCCACCTCATAATCCTAGAGGAAGTTGCAACAACTATGAAAGCGCACAATTTTTTTCTTTTAAAGTGCAATATTAACATGAAAGATGCACTACACTATCGCAAACATCCTCTAAGGCATGCAACTAAGGGTACAATTGATTCACATAACATAAACATAAACTCATTCATATAAAATAATTAATTAATAAACAAGAATTAAAGTACATACATTCAAAGCATTACAATTTCAGCACATATAATAGAAATACATCAAGATCCAAAGATTACATTAATTTTCAAATAGTGTTTACAATACCCATTCCCAGAATGAGGAAAATCATACTTAAATATTACAATTTACAAGATTCCTCCTCAACACAATTGAGTAATACAACTACAAATGTACAGCGGATACAATAATCAAATGCATAAAATAAAATAGCTAGTACCCATGAGCTCTCCAACTGGGAGATCTCATCATCATGAATATAAGAAGGGGACCCAATGGAGTAAGGTGCATGTTCCACCCAATCAAGTGGTACCCGGAGGCCCACCCCCCATTGTAGGAGATAGTAACAAGGTTCCCTAGGCAAGACCATCGACTACTAGACATAGGCTATCACATGAAAGAATTTAACCAAACACAAGTACATCACTAATACATTGATACATTGCTTCCAAAATTAAAATAATTAAGGGTATCTGCAGGATCATGATGGGCAAAAAAGTGGCGATATGTAAGCCATATGATGGCCCATGTGGCTGATGACTTTTTTTTACCCAAAATTGATGAAACGAAAAACGGTTTTTAGAGGAGATTCTCATATTTCCACCAATATAAATTATGCTTTACTTTGAATTTAATAAATAATTATTATTCATTTTCTATTAGAATTACGAAAAAAGTCCCGATTGATAGGCTGATTGAAAAAAAATCTATAACTTTCAAACGGTATCACATTGTTTGAATTTGAAACATGCATCACATTCTATGGTTTGCATAATATAGGATTAAAAAAAAAAAATTGAATTCCATGAAGTTTTGACCAAGTTAAGGTGGTTAGACAAATGAGCTTTAATATTTTTTAATAATTGTAATAAAAAATTCATAATTAATTATCTACTTGGAAAAAAATTATAAAAGAATATGCATCACATTGGGACATGAGTCCTCTACTTATATCTAAAAGATTATAAATAAATATTATCATTTTATTGTGGTTAGGGTGGTCAGAAAGACACCTACTTCTTATTTTTACCTCGAAATTTAAATACTACTGCATTGAAATTTTAAATTTTCACCAAAATAGATTTTTTATTTTAAATAAAGGTCTTGTAGTTTAGAAACTACATTGAATTTTCTGCAGATTCTATTTTTACATTTTTTTGAAATAATATAGATAACTTATTCAAATTTTTATGTCAAGTTGTCTAACTCTGATTTTTTGTCTTTTTATTGCCACTTAAGGGCCTTTTTTTTCCATGATGATCCTGCACATGCCCTTAAGTATGTTAATTGAACCAAAGGCACAAACCATTTTCATAGGAGAAGCATCATCTCTAAGTCGCATTGTAATGCCCCGCCACGCAACCCTAGAGGAAGTTTCAATTCACTAAACAAGCATACTAATTTTTTTTTTAAAATAAGTGAATTAAACCCACATGTTCAACTAAATTGACAACATCCCCTAGGGTTACATAACTGAGATTACTTAAAACCCCATTAACATACATCATCTAAACTACATTGAAAGTAAATAACACAAGTAATAACATTCAACATCATAGAAAGAAACAAGATATGATAAAGCATTCATTTACATAAATCAATTAGAAAGGATCTATTACAATCCTCATTCCCGAAATGAGTACAAATACATAAGTCTGATTATTACAAAGCCCACCTCATACACAAGAGGGGTAAAACAATATCATTACATTATGAGATACAAAGTACAAGAATCGAAAAGTAAGAAATACGAGATGTCCATCAAGAAGTCTCGCCACCAAGTACTGAAGATCAAGGGGACCCAATGGTTAAGGTGCATGTTCAACCCAACCATGTGGTACCCGAAGGACCACCCCCCATGCTAGGAGATAGTAACCAAATAACATGGATGAGAAACCTACCACCTCAAACCAAAGGCAGAATCATACTAATACAAATTGACTCAACCACACATATGCACAATAAAGTCAAAACTCTAATCATGGTTACATTGCTTCCAGACATAATATAATCAAGTGTGCTAAAGAAAACATACGCACAACAAAAATGCGGTGTTATCCTAGACAGAGTGTCATCGCAAGGTTTGCCATGAGATATCCTTTGGGCATTCTTCATAGGCTCTGGAAATCCTGGTGGCCTCAACCGAATCCTGGCACTCATACCAACTCAAGCGGAATCAACTACCTCTCATAAGGACAAGATAGCGATCTTGCCATTCCAGGCCTTCTCACCCACCCCAAGTCTAAACAAACCCTTGTGCCTGTGAGTGAGGTTAACTTATCTTGGTTAATGTGAACTACATCCTAATATGCTAAGTATATTTACTTTAGTTCTCAGTTGTTAAAATCACTTCTGAAGGTTACCCGATTTACCTCTTTGGGCTCTAGCCCCTAACAAAAGCCACTCTTCTAATTGGATAACACACTACAAAAACTAACTCCAAGAGTTAATCAAGTGCTACAGAATTAAACCAATATACTCTCTCCAATCCTAGGAGGCAAACACAAAGAAGTCCACTCCAATACTAGGAGGAACTAGATACTTGTAACACTACCCAAGGGAAATCAAAACAATATTTTAACAAGGGAATGACCCACGTTTAACTGGAAGACTTTACAACCCAACTACTCAACAATCATTCACAAAAAAAACTCATTAAAAGATACATCAATGAACTCATGCATTGGCAATGAAAATACTACATTTGGTTATTCTAAAACCATGTTCCTAATCTAATGTTTCTCACAAAAGAAGAATTATTCCATTCTATACTTTATATTGAACAATAAATTCTTCATCAAAAACTTAAACTTTTCAACTGAATCAAATCATGAGAGTGATAAATTTAACTATAACTAGTTGTTTAGTTGGAGGATGCTTCTATGTTCAACAAGGTATTTAACTATAATCTCCACAACGAAAACATCATGCATAAAACTAATACTTGTTATAAAAAGAAAAATATCTCCCCTTCTCATTTGATTCGATAAAACAACTATATAAAAAAAATCATTCTAATAAGGTAAACTAATTTAATATATAACATTAATTATTTTCATAAAAATATACATATTTATTAAATATCATATATATTTAAATATATAATATAAAAAGAATATATATATAATATATATAAAAAAATTAAATATCATATTAAAAAAAAATTAAACCAAATTAAAATTTAAAATTGAAAATAAATTAAATAAACTAAAAATTAAAAATTAAAAAAACGAAATTAAAAAAAATCATAAATAAAAATTTTCATGAAACAAAACTTTTAAACAAAACAAAAATAATAAAAAAATATAACAAAGGCGGATGTGATAGTGTACCCCGTACCCTGTCGCAGTCCACAGTACCATCACTGACGGCGTACCGTGCGCCGGCTGTACATACGTACAGCGGCCGGGTCAATGGGGGCCGCAGTCCTCATTGGACAGTGCGTCCCCCATACGGGTGGCGCACTGCCCAGTGGGTATTGCGTACCCACTGTGCAAAAGAAAAGTGGGGGGTCGAACCCCCCACAAACATCAAAATTTTTTTTATAAATAAAAATTTTCCCAAACAAAAATTCGTATGATATGTACGCAGGGTATGAATGTACACAGGCCTGTACGGCGGCTAAAATAACATTACATAGAAACTACAGAAAAAGATTTATATATATCTTTATATAAATTATATATATCATATTCAGAATATGGTATATATAATGTATATGAACATATATATAATTTTTTTCCAAAATTTCCTCTTCTAGAGAAATTGAAGAAAACAAGTTAACAACCAGAAAATAAATTTTGCAAACATTGAAACCTTTCAAAACAAAGGTTAAATTCTGAATAGCAAATGAAACCATTCCCTTTTCTTGGTGTTTTCAGATAATTCTAAACACAAGAAGATTAATACATTGATATAGTGTTTTCCACAAATTTTCTAAAAAGGGTTTGCATTTTAACACACATAAATCTGAATATCAAAATATTGAAGTTTAACCTAGGGTTTCAAGAAAAATCCCCCATTTACAAATTTCATATTATTTTAAACTAAATAGGTTAAACTAGGAACAAGAAAACAGGGAAATAAAAGAGAACCTGGTTATTTGTAGCCACCAAATTTCTTGATGCAGAATTTCCTTTGAACTCTTCACAATTTCTTTTCCACAATGCAAAGAATTTCCAGCAAGCTTTTATCCAATAGCTCCACCTTCTTCACAGAATCTTTTCTCTTCTTTCAATTTAATTCCTTAACCAGAAAATAATTCCCTAAACTTTCATCAAAATCTCTCCAACAATTTTCATGCCTGTCAAAAAAAATGAAGGGAGAAGAATCCCCAAATTTTTCTGCCCTAAACTTATAAAACAACATTTCCTCAAAATTTCCAAAATAACCTAATGTAACCCTAATTCACTTTCAAATGCAAGAATTGAATTTACAAGTTAATTTCATTTTCTCTTTTATTTGAAAAGGCCCTAATTTGACTTTAAAGTAAAATTTCAATTTCTCAAATTCCCTTTTTGATTTAATTTAATTTAACAATCAAATTCACTTACTTAATTATTATTAAATTATCTAATAACTAAATTCAATCACTTGAGATTTAAATTTAATTAAATAAACAATTTAACTTTAATTAACTTACTTACTATTATTTATTAATTAAATTTAATCCCTTGGGATTTAAATTTAATTAAATAAATACTTTAACTAAACTAACACACTTTCAATTATTTAATAATTAAATTCACTCTCTTGAGATTTAAATTTAATAAATTAAATAATTCAACTTTAATAAACCTACTTACAATTATTTAATAATTAAATTTAATCCCTTGAGATTTAAATTTAATTAAATAAATAATTTAAGTTTAATTTCAATAATCATTTTAAATATAAGCAATGAGCATAACATTAAAATAATATAAAATAAACATTTCTTCTAGCCAATACAATTTTCAAAAGAACTATTAAAAAAAACATCACTTTTCAAAACATTACATAACATCCAATAAGATACAACATGACTCAATCATCAGAACTGACGAAACACTAAGGCTAGGGTGTAGACCTGACACATGTTACCAAGCTACTATCTCCCATTCAACTTAACCTTTGGATCGATACGCTCAAACCTATGGAACCAGGTGGAGTCGATGTCATGTACCTGCAACCTGTAATCAAATAATCAACATGATATATGCAGTATATAATTCACACCGTGAAGAAGAAATCTTGGATTCGCAGGACACTCGCAAGCGAGTGATGCAAACCCGTCTCCTTCACCAATACACTCATCAAAGACTGACACTAACGTCATAACAATATTCTCATAAATAATCACATGATAATTCTACTGTCATCATTAATTCATCAAAGCATGTAAAATAAAATCAGATAATCACATCACATAGTAATAGTTGTCGCTCAAGAGTAGCAATCAAAACATCATAATAAAAGTGTGTCCAGTATCAAAGTAGCTGCAATCCAAGCAAAGCATAAAACAACATGAGACGAGAAGCAAAACAGAGGGGTATTACACAAATAGGTTACCCTGGCAAACCTTCCTAGGCCGCGGTCCCCATCATGAATCACTTCCCTATAAACAACACGTGGAACAAATCCACAACCTAAGGTAACTAGTGCAAACTATGAATATTCAATCCCCATCCAAAGATTAATGAAATCACATCCCCGTTTGTGGAAACCGGGTGATTTACTGATAATGAAAAATGCACTACCCAAGGGTAACAAAATGGGTTGACAATAAAATTACAACAACCCTTAAATCTATAACAGATCTAGACGTATTATTACACATCTAAACAAATATCCCCAAAATAAGAACAAAATAAATTTCATACAAAGGGCAATAAAATAGGTAATAAAACTACTCTTCGGATATACTAAATCCAATTTCCCCTCCACTAATTTACAGTAAAAGAATTTTCCATATAATTTAATTAAATAAAAACCCTCTACAAACAAAGAAGAAAAAATTAATTATTGTAACATCAATTCCTTGATTAGTTTTAATAAAATAAATATTTATCTCCCTATTAAACTATAAAAATTATCTTCAATGTGCTTTTGCCTGCATCAATTAAAAAAAAAAAATTAATAAAATAAATATACATATATATATATATATATATACATAAATATATAATATTTAAATATATTACAAACAAATTACTAATTTACGAAACAATAGTTTAACCAAGCATATTTATATAAATATATATGTATATATATTTATATATACACATATATATGTATTAAATATATGTTAGTATACATTTGTATGTATAGATATAATATGCATATATATTATTAAATATATATAATATACTTATTATATCTCAAACCGCAATATTTAATTGTACTGGTGAATGAAAGCAAGTTAAAAGGAATGCAAATTATAGTTTAATGGGGAGGGGGGTTGTGTTCATACACAACCGAACCCCCAACACAAAAGGGATGCGATCATGAGTGTGTGAGGGGCTGTGGAGGTATTACCTCCATAGCATCATCCCCTTGTGGGGGTGACGGTGGAGATATTACCTCCACACTCCCTCTCATAAATTAATAACATTGAAAATAAAACTTTTCCAACAAAATGATGTAGGAGCATACATGGCTCAGTACAATCCAGTGTCAACCTGAAGGTTTTATTTTTGAATTTTGATGGGTTGGATTTCATGTTTAATTATTGAAATTCATATTTTGGTATGAAATTAAATGTTTTGGGATGTGGAAAATTTTGAAATTGAACTTTATATAAAATTGGGTCAAATTGGTGAAGAGAGATCACAAAGAATATGCTTTAAAATTGAAAAAGAAGAAAAAGCAATGAGAAGACAATTTTAAAATATTTAAATTAAAAAAAATATTTAAAAGAAAATTTGGGGTGTTGGTATTTAAATTTTGAGCAATAAAACTCCAATTAAATGATCCCTAAAAAGTAGGGACTGAGGAAGTGGGCACCCGAGCCTACTTTTTTATTTTTTTTTGCTTTTTCAAGAGTAAAAAAGAGAAGGATTTGAAACTTTTTTTTTCCTATCTTTAGAGGGTTGTTGGCAATGGATTTTGAATGAGTTTTGATTGTTTTTTAAAGGGATTTAATGTGCATCAACAACAAAAGGTCGTGCTATATTGGAGATGCCCAAAAAAAAGCATGAAAATTAATTTTCATGAAGGTGGAGAAGAATCAGGAAAACCACTTTCCATGGTAGAATTGGAAAAGGAGAATTTTGAAGGCAATTTGGAGGAGATAGGTGAGAGGGTGTAGCCTTCTTTAGGAGAAGAGTTTGGGACATTTTTATTGTAGGTTTGTTTTGATAAACAACAACCCATGAGGATGCCAAAAAGACTGGTTTAAAGTTGTGAATGTTGTAGGTGGTTTAGAAGAGCTGGGAGATGGTTCTATTTGTAAATGGCTCATATGTTTGAGCATAGTTTATTTGAGATTAGTTTATAGTTTCATATTTGATTCCTGTAGGAGAATAATTTTCGGCATATCAGTGCATATATGACTGAAAACTTTTGTATCTAGATGATTTTAATGAAGAAAATCAGTGGTTTCCTGTGCAAGTAAATTTTTGTGTATTAATTTTCAATTCCTCTATTTTATTTAAGAATTTGTTGAGAGATTTTGGAGAGGTTTTCGTGTGTTTCAATCCACCTCTACATTAGTGGTATCAGAGCAACAAGATCTTGAGTGTGTAACAGATCACCGAAGAGAGGTAGTTACACCAGGACTGTGTTGTGGGTATTAAAAAATAAAAAATAAAATGGATGGGAGAGGAGCCTATCGTGGTAGAGGTAGAGGAAGAGGAATAGGAGATAATTTTTTCAGGAATGATGATTTTATAATTTTGAGAAGGCAGATTGAAACTTTGCAAAATGAGATAAGGAGAGGATTTGCAAGAATGGGAGACCTAAGGAGTGATGAAGAAGATGAAATCAAAGAGAATACTAGTTTAGATACTGAACAAAGAGAAGAAGTTGCAATAGTTGCAAGAGATCCATTGTTAAGGGTTTTAAAAAAAATGGGAAAAAAACCAAGTATTGATGTTCCTACCTTTAATGAGAGATTGAATCCAAAAGAACTGATAGACTGGGTAAATTATATGGAAGATTATTTTTAATTTGAGGAAGTTGGAAACCCAGACTAAGTATTTGCCAAGATAAAATTGAAGGGACATGCTTCAATCTAGTGGAGAGAAATTTACTTGGAAAGAGGAAGAAGAGGAAAAGAGAAGATTACAAGATGGGATAAAATGGTGGAGAAACTTAAAAGACAATTTATTCCCATGGATTATGAATTGGACCTACTCAAGAAAATGCAAGGTTTGAGATAGGGCAGCAAGAGTGTGAAAGAGTATACAAAAGAATTCCATAGAATTCTTATTAGAACTGGACATTCTGAGGTGACCAAAGAGAAGGTTTCAAGATACGCATTTAGGAAGAAATGGCACTTGTTAGAGTTGTGACAATGGAAGATGCTTATCAAATAGCATTAAAAATAGAAGAAAGATGAATAGGAGGTTTGAAAATAGACAAAGAGGAAAGGAAAAAAATAATTTTCAGCAGTATGAGGATCTGATTGGAGACACTAAGGGCAGCAAGGAAGAAAAAGGGGAGAGCTCAAATCAAACACATGACCAAAGTTTTAGAGGAAGAGAAAGATCGGGTAGAGGATTTGGAAGAGGAAATTACAAATTAACTTGTTTCAAGTGTGGAGAAGAGGGGCACAAATCATATGAGTGTCTTCATGAAGAGGAAAGACCAAGAAGAAGGACTGAAAATAAGAATAGGGCAGCAAATGTGAATAGAGAAGATGCAAGATCATCACATTATGAAGAAGCAGAAGATGGTGAAACTTTAATGGCAAGGAGAACACTGTTAAATGAAGATGATATATCCATTCAAAGAAGAAGTTTTTTTAGGACAAGATTCAAGTGTGAAGGAAAGGCATGCAATGTAATTATTGATAGTGGAAGCACAAACAATATTTTGTTTGATAAAATGGTAAGAAAATTGCAGCTAGACAGGAAGAAGCACCCGAATGCATATCAGATAGCATGGGTACAAGATGACAAGAAGTTTTTTATCAGTGAACAATGTGAGGTAAAATTTAAGATAGGAGGATATTATGATGAAGTTTTATGTGATATTCTCCTAATGGATGATTTCCATATTCTTCTAGGAAGACCTTGGCAATTTGATGGGAAGGCAATGTACGATGGTTATGCCAACACATACATGTTGATGAAGGATGTAGTGAAACACAAATTGAAGCCATTGAAAGAAGAAATGGGTAAGGTTTTCAGAAATGCAAGGTCTTGTTTGGTTTATGAAATAAAAATTTTAGATGGTATGAATCATGAATACATTGTCTTTGATAATACTAATTGTGAAGAAGATGAGAAAGGTGAATTGTTGACTTAGATTGAGGAGAAGATCTCAAGTGGAATGAAGGTAGCAGAAGAGGGTAAGGTAAAATATTATTTATTTGTTTCCTTTGATGGGAAAAAGAGTGAAGGAATATATAATTTTGTTGCAGCAGAAATAATTTTTTATAAATTTGGATTGCAAGAGGGAGTGAAAAGGTAAATGAACAGTTTTTTTGAGAAATCCTTGCATGAGAATGGTGGAGGTGAATTTTTTTTTATTAGTAATCATGATCCCTTGTAAAGTAATATGAAAATTAATTATTTTGATGATAGTACTAATGCTTTTTTGAGTGAAGGAAAACAAGTTGCAGCAATATCATGCCTTTTAGAAGGGATTGAAACAATAGAATTTAATGAAGGAAACATAGTTGAAGGAGGTGGAAAGGTGGGACAGCGAATGAGGAAAAAAAATACATTTGTTTTGATGAAGGAGAAGGTATAATTATAATTTTTATTTCTAGTTTTAATGAAGTATATTGGTGGGACAATAGATTTTATGCTTTGAATTACATGATGGGTAGTAGAAGGATGAAGCATGGTAATGATGTAAGTTTGCTGAAAGTGGTGCATAGAAATATTTCAATGGACAAGGAAATGAGATGGATACAAGATATAATCAAGTTATACAAATTTTTATAAATGAAAATCATGAAACATTTATTTCTACCATGGGTGTCTGATGTAGGAGCATCCATGGCTCAGTACAATCCTGTGTCAACCTGAAGGTTTTATTTTTTAATTTTTCAATTTTGGTGGATTGGATTTCATGTTTAATTATTGAAATTCATATTTTGGTATGAAATTAAATGTTTTGGGATGTGGAAATTTTTGAAATTGGACTTGATTTAAAATTGGGTCAAATTGATGAAGAGAAATCATGGAGAATATGCTTTAAAACTGAAAAAGTAGAAAAAAGCAATGAAAAGGCAATTTTAATATATTTAAATAAATAAAAAGTATTTAAAAGGAAATTTGGGGTGTTGGGATTTGAATTTTGAGCAATAAAACACCAATTAAATGATCCCTAAAAATTAGGGATTGAGGAAGTGGGAACCCAGGCCTGCATTTTGATTTTTTTTTCCTTTTCAGGAGTCAAAAAGAGAAGGATTTAAAACTATTTTTTTCCTATCTTTAGAGGGCTATTGGGAATGGATTTTAAATAAGTTTTAATTTTTTTTAAAGGTATTTAATGTGAAGCAACAACAAAATTTTGTTATATATTTGGGTATGTGCAGGATCATCATGGAAAAAACAAGCCCTTAAGTGGCAATAAAAAGATAGAAAATTAGAGCTAGACAACTTGACGTAAAAATTTGAATAAGTTATCAATATTATTTCAAAAAAATGTAAAAATATAATATGTATAAAATTGAATTTAGTTTCTAAAATACTAGACCTTTATTTAAAAAAAAAAATCTATTTGGTGAAAATTTGAAATTTCAATGAAATAGTATTTAAATTTCTGGGTAAAAATAAGAAGTAGGTGTCTATCTGACCACCCTAACCACAATAAAATGATAATATTTTTTTATAATATTTTAGATATAATTAGAGGACTCATGTCTCGATGTGATGCATATTTTTTTATAATTTTTTTCCAAGTAAATAATAAATTATGATTTTCTTATTACAACTTTTAAAAAATATTAAAGCTCGTCTGTCTAACCACCTTAACTTGGTCAAAAATTCATGAATTTTATTTTTATTTTTTTTAATCCTATATTATGCAAAGCATAGAATGTGACACATGTTTTGGATTCAAAAAATGTGATACCGTTTGAAAGTTACAGATGTTTTTCAATCAACCTATCAATCAAGACTTTATTCGTAATTCTAATAGAAAATGAATAATAATTATTTATTAAATTCAAAGTAAAGCATAATTTATATTGGTGGAAAGTTGAGAATCTCCTCTAAAAACCCTTTTCATTTCATCGATTTTGGGTAAAAAAAATGTCATCAGCCACATGGGCCATCATATGGCCTACATATTGCCACTTTTTGGCCCATCATGGTCCTGCACATACCCATTGTAGATGCCCAAAAAAAGCATGAAAATTAATTTTTATGAAGGTGGAGAAGAATTTAGAAAATCACTTTCCATGGTAGAATTGGAAAAGGAGAATTTTGAAGGCAATTTGGAGGAGATAGGTTAGAGGGTGTAGACTTCTTTAGGAGAAGAGTTTGGGAAATTTTTATTGCAGGTTTGGTCTGATAAACAACAACCCATGAGGATGCCAAAAAGACTGGTTTGAAGTTGTGAATGTTGCAGGTGGTTTAGAAGAGCTGGGAGATGGTTCTATTTGTAAAAGCTCATATGTTTGAGCATAGTTTATCTGAGATTACTTTATAGTTGCATATGTGATTCCTGTAGGAGAATAATTTTCTACATATCAGTCCATATATGAGTGAAAAATTTTGTATCCAAATTATTTTAATGAAGAAAAGCAATGGTTTCTTGTGCAAGTAAATTTTTGTGTATTAATTTACAATTCCTCTATTTTATTTAAGAAATTGTTGAGAGATTTTGGAGAGGTTTTTGTCTGTGTCAATCCACCTCTACATTACAAAATCATCCCCAACAACTGATGAAGATCGATGTAAGACTGTTGTAACACATTTGTCAGAAGCTTTAAAAAATTCAAGCCAGTATATATTTTATATATATTTATTTATATATACATTGCAATATATATATATAGATATATATTTATATAAATTTTTTTAACCAATTATTATAATCGGGGAAATAATTTTCCAAAATACATTCTACATGAAGCATTTTCCAAAAACATCCAAAAAGCCAACTTACAAACATATATCTCAAATAAAAACAGAGAGGCTTCTTTTAAATTTTCCCAAACAAAAAATATAAAAGAAAAAGAACAATAAAATTCTTACAGACAATTTTACAAGATATTTCTCGAGAGCTTTAATCTTACAGAAGAGTTTCTATAGAGAGTCTAATTTCCTCAAAAATTCCCAGATCCCTAGTATATTTCCTTATGGTTTCTTCTTTGTTTACAATAATCCCAACTTAAAGCTTGCAGTAT
This sequence comes from Sequoiadendron giganteum, assembly GCA_007115665.2. Classification (NCBI taxonomy): domain Eukaryota; kingdom Viridiplantae; phylum Streptophyta; class Pinopsida; order Cupressales; family Cupressaceae; genus Sequoiadendron; species Sequoiadendron giganteum. The sequence goes on from CM021107.1 coordinate 91,275,867, forward strand.
AGTCAAGAGAAGATTTCTTCTCTATTTTCCTCTAGTGGTGCTCCTATCGATGTGGAGGCTGAGGTTGCTGAAGAAGTGTGCTCTTCATTTTTTGGGTTTTCATAGTATCCTCTCCTATAGAGGGGAACTCAGTCCTCTTGAGGTGGATTTGGAGTTGGTCTATGGCGTTTTTCAGAGCTTCAAGGGGTGTCTTCCCTCTTGTGTGCTGGTGTTTTTGATTATGTGGTTGGGTTTAATGGTGTTCTTGACCATTAAATTTTATTTTTTGGGTTTTCGTTTGTTGTTTATGGGCAGATGGTTGGTTGTTGTTGTGTTGGTATGTTGCCTAATTATTTCATGTGGTTTTTATTACAACCCAAACTTGGGTGGGGTTTCCGGTCCCGCATAAAACCTAGTTGTATCTAGGCTTTGGTCCCATGCTTATGTGTCTTTGGTAGCCTGTGATGTCTTGATTATTTGTTGTTGGTTGTTGTTGAATTGTTGGTGGTTTGTGAGTTATCTTTATTGTAGCTTGTTGATGTTGGGTTGATTTATGCTTATTGAATTTATCTTAAGTTTCAATTTTCTTCTTTTGTAAAGGGTTTCGGGACCCTTCAAAACCTATTTTTTACCCCTAATCAAAACATATTGCATTAGTGATTATGGAATGAAGAGGGATAGATTCTACTCACTTTGAGAAATAATCCATTGCAGTAATTATAAACGTATGTCTAGCAGAATAAGGTGGTGATATCTTTTCAATAACATCAAAACCCCAAATCAAAAATGGCCAAATAGGGACTTGGGCATGAAGCTCAGAAGCAAGATCATGAATAAAATAATTATGCTCTTGACATTTATGGCATTTCTTAACCTATTCAAAATAGTCTTGTTCCATTTTTCACCAATAATATCCTATATAGATCAATTTTTAGCTAACAATCTTCCTCCAAAATTCTAGCCACAAGAACCTACATGAGCTTCTTCAAGGGCTATAGGGATTGTTTATTTAATTAATACATGTAAAATACCATCAAATTATCATATATAAAACACATCCACAAGGGTTATGTAGTTAGATGCGAGTTTTCAAAGATGAGTTGTAGTGTTTTTAGTTGTTTCCTCTGGAAATGTACCTTCATTTAAGTAATTAAATATTTGTGTGTAACATTTGGGAGGATCTTCATTATTTTGATTAACAGGGAAAAAATAGGTTTTGAAGGGACCTAAAAATTATTTACAACAAGAGACACAAAATGTTGCCTCAAAGGATAATGAGAACAAACCACCACTAGCAACCCATTAGCCAAAAAATGCCAAATGACGAGTTCTAAAAAATAAAAAATAGTAAGCAACCAACAACACCCAACAACCAACCAACAAAAAAAGAGAACCTAAACTACGCACCGACCCAAATAGAAATCGACAAGAGAAAACTAATTTAGGTCACCAAGAGTATTGGCCATCTCCAACTGCTAGTTCTTATGCTTTTCAACCATATCCAATAGTTCCTTTTTCTCAGCATCAAATGTTTTCTTCCACTTAGTCAATCCTCTAGTAATAGGTCCCTTATCATCATCCTTAGGAGTCTTCTTAGCTTTTCCCTTTTCCACACATTACTTCTCCATAAGTTCATAGAATTATGGATCTTCATTGTAGGTTACAAACACTTCTTTCAATTTTTCATCTATCAATGGTTTTAGAATTATGTGAACAATAAATTTGAAATCTATAGAAAGATCATTAGGGGATATAAGGGAAGCAATGCATGTCATTACATCTGCATGTTGATTATCCTTTCGAGTGAAATTTTCTATAGTATATTATTCAAATTTCGCTAATAATTTCATCATGAGATCTTTATATCAAATGATTTTGTTATGTTTTTCTTGATATGAACCATTTATTTGTTTAATGACTAATTGAGAATCACTAGATATGGAAATGTGTTGAACACCTATGACTAAGATTGCACATATACAAGTAATTAAAGCTTCATATTATAAAGTGTTATTCGTACATAGGAAGAGTAGACATTAGGATAAGGGAATGGGATTTCTTGAAGGTGGGACTATTATAACCCCTGCTTCGGAGCCAGTTCAACACTTAGAACCATAAAATTACAATTCTAATGTTTTTTTATCAATAGTCAACACATTTTCATCAGGGAATGAATCTATATTAGGTAATGTTAATGGAGAAGAAGCATCAACTAAATGGTCGGTAAAGGCTTGTCCTTTGATTTCCTTTTGAGAGACAAATTTAATATAAAACTCAATTAACAACATAACCCATTTAGGTAAACATCCTAATAAGTTTGTCTGAGCAAAGAGATGTTTAAAAGAATCAAACTAGGTATCTGCAAGATCATGATGGGCCAAAAATTTGTGATATGTAAGTCATATGATGGTCCATGTGGCTGAAAATTTTTATTTTACCCAAAATTGATGAAATGAAAAGGGTTTTTAGAGGATATTCTTAGCTTTCCACCAATATAGACAATGCTTTACTATGAATTTAATAAATAATTATTATTCATTTTCTATTAGAATTATGAATAAAGTCTTGATTGATAGGTTGATTGAAAAACATCTATAAATTTCAACTGGTATCACATTTTTTGAATAGGAAACATGTGTCACATTCTATGCTTCAAATACTATAGGATTAAAAAAGAAAAAAATGAATTTCATGAATTTCGACCAAGTTAAGGTGGTTAGATAGATGAGATTTTATATTTTTTAAAATTTGTAATAAAAAATTCATAATTAATTATTTACTTGGAAAACAATTATTAAAAAATATGCATCACAATGGGACATGAGTCCTCTACTTATATCTAGAATCTTATAAAAAATAATTATCATTTTTATTGTGGCTAGGTGGTCAGACAGACACCTACTTCTTATTTTTACCCTGAAATTTAAATACTACTGCATTGAAATTTCAAATTTTCACCAAATAGATAATTTTAAAAAATAAAAATGTCTAGTATTTCAGAAACTAAATTGAATTTTCTATAGATTCTATTTTTACATTTTTTTGAAATAGTATAGATAACTTATTCAAATTTTTACGTCAAGTTGTCTAACTCTAATTTTTGTCTTTTTGTTGCCACTTAAGAGCCTATTTTTTCCATGATGATCCTACATATACCCAACTTTATCATCACATGAATTTTATCATTTTACAAGTAATGTCTCAATTTACTAGTAGCAAACGCAAGAGCCAAAAAATTATTTTCTATCATTGTATATCAGGTTTTGTAGTCAATCAAAGTTCAACTAATATAATAAATAGGATGTTCTTTACCACTATCATCTTGTTGAGCCAACAATGCTGCTAGAACAAGGGTTGAGGCTTATGTATAAAGGATAAATGGTATTTCTTGCATGATAGGTTGTAAAATAGGAGAAGCTAAGTATTCTTTTATATTTTCAAAATGCTTGCTTAAAATTCTCATTCTAATCAAATTTGAGTCCTTCTTAAGAAGTTGCATAAAGGGCAGGGTCCGATCTGCCAAGGATGCCACCAAACAACAAATAGCTTGAAACCTTCCTTGTAAAGTACATAATTGGGAAAACAAAATTATAGCTGAAATGTTAATTATAGTATCAATTTTCTTTGTTTCCATCTCAATACCTCTATGTTATACTATAAAACCTAAAAAAAATCCACTATCCACACCAAACACACATATTTTTGGATTCAGTCTCATGTTATACTTACGCATTCTTTCAAATATTTTCTAAAGGACTTTCAAATTATCTTGATGAGTTAAAGATTTGGCTAGAATATCATCTACATAATCTTCCAAAATATTATGTATGTAATCATGAAATGTCAATGTCATAGCTCTTTGGCATGTTTCACCTATGTTCTTTAATCGAAAAGGCATTACAACCCAACAAAATGTTCCGCAAGGTGTAGTAAATATTGTATTGTATTGATCTTGAGGGTTGATAAAGATTTTCTTACATCATAAGAAACCATCCATGAATGATAAAAAATCATGGCCAACAATCAAATCTACTATCATGTCAATATTAGGAAGAGGAAAATAATCTTTTAAAGATTCTTTATTAAGATCACAAAAATCCATACACATCCTAATATCATTATTGGGTTTTGTGACTATGAGAATGTTTGAGATCCAAGGGGAATAATCAATAGGATGGATGAACCCAATTTAAAGGATTTTTTCAATTTCAGCTTTAACCAATAAGGCTATCTTAGGATTCATCTTCCATATCTTCTATCTTACTGGTTTAACATCTAGTTCAAGGATAATGTTGTGTGTCACTATCTTAGCATCAATACTTGTCATGTCCAAATAATTCCAAGAAAATATTTCATGAAATTCATGTAAATTTGATGTATCCATTGGTATTTTGATTGTATCTCCCATAGGTAGTGCATTTTATCCTAAAACTTAAAATATATGCTCTTCTCCATCTTTGTCAACATTACTGTTTTCAATTTCCTCATTTTCTTGTTTAGTACTAACCATAGCACAAGTGAGTCCTTTAGGGGGAGTTGATGACTTGTCATAAAATCCTAACATTTATTTCAAGGCTTTGTCATCTTTGAATTATTCCAATGATGCAACACTTATTGTATCATTCAATTCAGGATTCTTTAAAGTGAGACTTATCTTTAAATAATTACACATGATGGTGTTGATGTTGAGTGAAGATTTTGTTGTCTCTTTCATTATCTTAGAAGGACAATATCCAAGACTAGTATGTTTTTCTTGTGTGTTAGGATCTATAGGAACACAAATGCCTTGTTCTTTCATACCACATTGTTTTCCACTATAACCAAATTGTTTCAAGAGCTCATAACATCTTCCATAAATATTTTGCATCTCTTTTGGATTCAATGGTTGTTCATTATTAAAATAATCAAAAAAATTTACATAACTTGTTTCTTCTTCTCCAGTGGATGAAATAGATTCTTGTGAGGGTTATTTCAGGTTTTTTGTTGAGATTACCATTTGTTCATATCTATTTTTATGTTACTTTTTAATAATCATGTATTCTCCCATGAATGTTGGTGTAAAATATAAGGAAATCCAAAAATCTTCCAATAACTTTGTGATTTCTTCAAGATTTTTTAATTTTTCTTCTTCTTGCATAATTTCCACTTTTGAAGTCAAAATCAATGTTTCCAAAGGACTTTCTTTATCTTTCTCAGTGTGTAAACAACCTTTAGGTTCAAGGTTAGCCTTGATTGTGTACACTTGGTTGTTATAGATATATTTTATTAAATGATGAAGATTTAAAGGCATTGCATGCATTTCTTGAATCCCTAATCTTCCCAAAATAATATTATATGAAAGATCATGAGGCATAACATGGAAATGAGTCTATAATGTGGCCTTTCCCACTATAATAGGTGTTAATGGTGTTTTCTGCGCAACAACAACTTAAACATAATATGATATCCTTTCTCTCTTGAAAGGTAAATCTCTATGGGAAAAGAGATAACCCCAAGGTCTCTAATGTCAGGTCTTGACAATGTAGTGAAACAACTCAGAGATAATGTGAAAATGTTGGTAATCACAAGGGGCCTTACAAACAAATACTGGATCTTCAAACTTATCAGATTTTGCAATATATTGATACTCAGATTCTTAAATGTAACCCAAATAATAAAATAAATAGCAAAAGATAAGAGTTTAAAAGAGATCATAAGATTAAAATTAATCCTAAAATCAATCACAACAATCATGAATGCTACAAATAGACAAATCTCCAATAAAACCAATTTCTGCTTAATCAAGGACAAGCCCACAATTCCGTAGGAATGGTGCAATCTTATGAGGAAACTGAAGATTTTCAGACTATGAACATTCATCCACATACCTAGTAAATGGCGCAATGTAAACACACATCCACAATTGAACTTAGCATAAAATAAGGCCCAGACTAACTTTACACAACAACTTACAATCAGCAAATTTCCAAAAGTATAGATTGGAGATCGATCAACATCATTAACATTTCACAATTATCATGAAAGAACTGAAAACTAACATCTAGCACTAAGAATCAAGAACAAGAAACCATTAACTATCAAAGGTAAACAAAAAGTTTTCCAAATGAACAATCCATTTGCATTATCTTCTCCAGCATTACATAACAATTTCTAGTTTCTCTCCTCTTCTGCAGCTACTGGCTTGCAAAATATAACCTCTAACTTAGCCAATTCTAGCTTTGCAGCCTCTAACTAGTTGTTCTCTAACCCTTTTCTGACTAACTTTTACAAATGAGAAGGCACTGGCCTTTTATAGATATTACATTTTTAAATCAAGGACCAGGATTAAATTCAATCCAATTTTTGCAACTAATCCCCAAGAAACCCTAAGAATTTACATTAGGCTTTAAAAAATATGGTACATCATCATCCAATAGCATAAAGGCAGTTACATCCAAAAATCAACAATCTGCCACCTCAATTTTAATAAGAGAAAAAATGATTGGAGAGTGAAAAAAGAATCACACGTCACTCCATGTTTGAAACATATATTCTAGCTGTAGACAGGTTGTGGCACAAATTCTTATGCAATTGGGTTCATTTAAACAGTTGGGCACCGATTCATATGTAAATCAACATTTAAAATATTTTCTAGATTTTCCTACTGACACAAATCCATATACATGTCCTCCTTTTTTTATTTAATCCTAAAAAATAGATATAATAATTAATAGCTCACATGTGAAAATCCAACCACAAAATATTAAAATTAAGCATAAATAAACCCTTGGAAATTTTGACTCCGTCATAAAATTTCGGAAATTTTACCTTATTAATAAATTTCAGAGTTCAGGAAAATCGTGATAGGAAGTTCAGAAAAATCCCAAAAAAATTACAGGAAGTTTGAAAAAATCCACTAGGAAGGGAAAATCCTGAAATTTGACAGGAGGTCTGGAAAAATCCACCAGGAAGGGAAAATCCCGAAATTGCAAGAAATCCGAAAAAAATCCACTAGGAAGGGAAAATCCCAAAATTTGCAAGAAATCCGGAAAAATCTGCTAGGAAGGGAAAATCCCGAAATTTGAGAGGAGGTCCGAAAAAATCCGCTACGAAGGGAAAATCCCAAAATTCGACAGGAGGTCCGGAAAAATCTGCCATGAAGGGAAAATCCCAAAAATGAAAGGAAGTTTGGAAAAAACTTTGAAACCCCATAACTTTTTTTTCGGAATTAATTTTCAAAAAGTTCAAAAAGCAACTTGGCCTAATATTTTGTCCTCTATCCATTAGTGCAAAAATATTTATACATCACATTGAAAATTAACCTGAAAAAAATACCATTTCTAAAATCCAAGGCCCCAAAATGCTTCAAAATAGCACCCCCATCAAATCAAATCCGGACTTAATTCCAAAATAACCTCCAAGAAGAGAAAAAATGGAAATTGACAAAGCCAAGGTGCAAATATGTAGAAGAAAAAGAGGGTCCCTACCTCTAGTGGGGCGTGTGTGCAAAAGTGCACAACAATAGGTAATGTGATCACACTAAGTAGTTGTTTTCCTACATTATCAAACCCATGAATGGACAAAGAATCAGGTTCAATCTTTCTCTTATCCATTTCGAGCCAATCTAAGAGGTTTACACTACACACATTAAGGGATGATCCATTTCCAACTACGGTTCTCTTTATCCTAGTCCTATTAATGAGAGCTATTATCATGAAGGCTTCATGTTGTTTTTGCATTTCCAAGGAGGGTAACTCACTTTGGTGAATTTTTTTTTTTATATTAACCAAATTTGTTCCTTGAATAAGGGCTACTACATCTTTTGGATTTGTACTATGAGAAACCAAAACTTGTGGCAAATATATTTGAAGAATACTATGGTAATTAGGTGAGGCTTGAATAAAATCCCATAAGGATATCTTAGCAGGAATATTTTTAAGTTGTTCAACAAGGTCATATCCCTTTCCACTATGTAAAGGAAAAAAAGTAACTCTAGGCAGGATAGGTTGAGGTAATGGTAATGAAACGAGAGTGGTTTTTTGTTGCCTATTGTTCCTTGTATTATATGTGTGGGCAATGGTATTGTAACTTAGTTTCTACAAAAAAAAATTACTATCAAGTTTCCTTATAAAGTTTAAGATATCTCTTGGACTTAATGGTTTCTTTTTAGGTGTTTCTAGGATAAGAATGGGTTTACTTTGAACTTGAAGTTGATATGAAGGTGGATAAAGGATAATTTGGTGTGTGATTACATTAATGTCTCTTTGTTTTGGTTTATTATCACAAGCTTTATGGATGAACCTTGTGAGATGAAATCCTCAAGGGCTTCATTTAACATGTCAAATCATCACTACTAAATGGCTTGAGGGATATGTTAACTTGGAAAAATAAATTTGAAATGCTCAAATGACTATGCTTTCTCCATTGGTTTCATTAATTTGTGTTTATTTTTATTGATGTTTTTGGTTTTAGTTTATTTTTCTAAAGAATGAAAAATGTAATAATATGTAGGCTATGAAATTATATTGAAAATAAAGAAAAAGTACAAAAAAATAACATTATTCTCAATTGAAATATGCAATAAATATTTTCCAAAATGTCGCAAGATCTAACTAAAGAAGCAATAACTTGAATTCATAAATAGACTATTTTAGGAAACCAATCCACAAATCTAAGAACAACAACATAAAGGAAAAACAAAGGCTAAAAATCACCCAAAAACGTATTTAAAAGATCTATACATGGACTCATTCACCCATGGTCAAATGGATCCTTTCTCAGGGTTTTTATAATTCAATTTTCCAAACTCTAAGTTTATTGTGTTTAGTTTTTGTTCTTGGTTGTAGAGTAAGAGTTTTGTAACATTTTTTTTCCTGAATAAGGGTGTCTAAATGCAATTTCAAATAAGGTGAAATGATGAGATAGATTCAACTATTTTTAGAATGCAAATTAAACCTAAATCTGAACTTAAATGATTGAACAATAATCTTGATGCAAGATGAATGCAAACCTAATACAATTTTTTTGATATTTTTTTTTCTAATTTTAAGTGATGCAAACATGTAAATCTAACCCTTAAATACAATGTTCACTAATGAAATATTTAATAAACCTAAATTTAATGCAACTAATACAAACCTAATGCAAACTTAGTGCAAAATTCACATCTAGGGTTAAAATGGACTCCAATATTCAGAAATTCATTATACAAAGTTAGGTTCACAAAACTGAAACATAGAAAAAGTAGGCTTACCAATACAAAGTGATAAAAAAGGGGTATGATGGACATGTCTTCCTAATTTATTTATGAAATGAGATCCCCACATTGAATTAACTAAAAACCCTTAGGTGAATCAACTGAATGAGTGAATCTTCATATTTCCTTATGCTTGAAGACGAGGGTAAATTTCAAACAACACTTAAATGGGAGAAAAACTAAAAATAGTAAATCAACTCAAAAATGCAAGCTAACACTTGGATCTTGTAGATTAGGAATAAAAATACTCAAGAAACAACAAAAAAATTGGTAGATCTGGGAAGGGAAAATACTGTGCACCTATCACAAAACACTATTTTTGGAACTTTTCATATGACCCACTTTCCTATGGGAAAATGGGTTCGGGCCTCCTTTTCTAGAAAATCAAAAACTGAGATTTGGGTCCTATATCTAAACTTCCTTCATCGAATTTTGAAACTTCACTCCTAGACCTATACCTATGGAAAATATGAAAAAAAAAATTGTTGTTTGGTGGCAGATGGGGGTTTGTCTCGATCAAACCTCAAGTTTGGTAGTTAAACCTTGATGAAAAGTACATATCTGAAACATAAGAAGTTTGTGCAAGCCCTAATATTAAGTGTTTCTAATATTATAAGAGCTCAAATGAAAAGAAACTATATTCAAATGTGTTAGAATAATATCCCTACATGAAACAATGAATAATGGTGAAGACCTACTTTCGAAGATGTCAAATAACCCTAATAGATCACAAATCTAATAAAACCTTCCCTTAGGTAGAAAGTACAATGATAATAGAAGATGGAATAATTAAAGAAAAAATTCATTAGGTTTGTTTGAATGGGTTGGTGCATCTCCCAAATCCTAGAACATATCATCATCCTCCATAGGCATCTATGATCTATCTTTGGCAATGCTTGATCTTGTTGACAAAATGAGTTTGAAGACCTGCAAAAAAATATAGAATGATGCTCCAAGACTTCAAGTTTGAATGCTTTACTGACTTATCCTTTCTCTTGAGTGTAAATCCTTGTGATCTAATGTAAATCTCTCTCTTGTCTAGTGTAAAATGATTGAAAGTCTTAGCTTTATAGGCTTCCTTTCTAATTTTGTGTTTATTAAATATTGAAAGATGATACTTAGAATTTTAACTTAGGACCTTGAAATGCTTCCCAAAACATGTTTTAATTTAAATTTATGAGCTTAAAGGGGACCCATTCCCCCATGGGTGAATGGGTCCTGACTTAAGATTTTAGGATCTAAGTTATGTCAAGGCATTAAGTTAATTAATAACATTTATTCAATGTGGATTATATTGCTAAAAATCTATTAAAATAGGCCTTGGGATGTATAATAAAAGGTATTAGGGTCCTATTAATGAGGTTTAAAAATGAATAAATGCAAGGTCACTAAAATAGGTCCAAAATAAGTGTGAAATTCTACTTTCACTTAGAAATTAGTACATTTTTTTACCCTATAGGCACTTCATATGCCACATACCCAAAATCACTAGGGTGATCCACACTCTATTTTCATTTTTTTCATGATTCTTGTGGAATATTATAGCATGCACACCATTTTATGGATATATATTTAGTAAATGTATTATTGTTGTAATAGTTTCACCCCAAATTCATTTAGGTGTCCCTTATCCTTCAACATTCTTATTGAAATATCCATGATTTTTTATTATCTCTCTCTAGTACTCCATTTTTTTGTGGAGTTTAACTAGTTATGAGATTTTTCTTAATGCCTTCATACTTGTAAAAAATTGGAATTTTTTTCAGGTATACTTTCCCTCTCTATTTAATTTTAAGAATTTAATAAAGTTCCCACATTCCTTCTCATCCCAAGCCTTAAACACTCTCGAAGGCTTCAAAATTATCCTTCAATAAGTATACATATATCTTTCAGCTGTAGTCATCAATGAACATCATAAAATTTTCAATTTCACCTATTATGAGAGTTTACATATGACCACATGAAACTATATGCTAAAATTCTAATAATATTATTTCCTTTATATATTTCCTTGAATTAAAGGGTTGTCTATGATATTTTCCTAAAATATAAGGTTCACATTTCCATTTGGACATACTATGGTTGGTAATCACCTAACCATATCCTTCTTGGATAAAACATTAAATTTAGAATAAATCCAATTTGCATACCTTAGATGTTAAACCTTGGATGGGTTAATAATGACCATATTCAAGACAAGTCATTATGGTCTAAAATTATACACTTCTCATTCATGGTAGGAGTATGTTGAATTAACATGACAACTGAGAGGGGGTGAATTAGTTGTAGCAACTTAAAAAATCAAAACCTTGAATAGTAAATAGATCCACATGCATCAATTAAACCATTATTCTGTTAAAGTGATTAATCAAAAAATACATATAATAAAAACTAAAATAACAACACCATACACAAGAGAAATATGGCTTTACATGGAAAACCCAATGAGGGAAAACCACAATGAGGATTAGCTCATAATATAAATAATTGCAAAACTGGTACAAGGGATCACTGCTAGAATATGACACACTATCCATAAAGTCTCATGACTAGGGCTCACTGCCACAAAAAAAAAACAAGAAGATAGAAGATAAATGTTACACAGAGAACAACTTCTAAATGAAACAAGGAATCCAACACTTTTGTAGCCTTGCATGAAATATTGCAGACACCTTCATCTCACTACATTTAGGGATCCAACATTTTGAAATTTGTACTACTCTACTCAAGTTTGCATCTATACTTCTGTAATTCACACATAAATTTCACATCTATCTTTCCTCTCTCTTTCAACTTACAAAAACACCATTCTTATTTATATCAACCTAAACCTTGAAAACCTTGTCCAAGGTCAACAACTATCTATTATAATTCAAATTGAAAATTAGGCCGGTACCTAAACATTCCCATGGTTCATAGGAATGAAGGTGACCCATATAAATCCTTATTTAGGACCCAAATTAATCCAAACACACCTCAACATGCTTTCATAAACTTCCCATGTAGTGCTAACACAAGGTCGACCAATACTTTTGCTAAACACCATAAAACATTAAGTACCTGCTTCCTCAAGTCAATCCAAAAATTTTGGACAGCAAAATTCACTTGAACATGATCTAGAATAATCCTCAAACCACCGAAGATCAAAGAAAGACTTCATCCAAACTTGCATCATAGAAATACTTCAACCCAAAATATTTTTTATCCTTATTCGCACATTGACACATGAAACACACATTGTACTATACCAAATCAATTGAAACCTTGAATTCTAAAAGATACAAAAATTATAAGAAACTTACCAAATCCACACAACCCAAAGCCACACTATAGAGAAATGTGGAGCAAATACATTTCTCCCAAACCATAAAAAAAATCACAAGAAAACTAGTTCACACACTGGTGAAACAATCTCACTCTACACAACAATCCAAAAACCCAAATTCTAGATATAACAACTACTGACAGCCAAGAAAAACATATCAGATCTACATAGGCATAGCACCAACATAGAAGAAATGTGAAGCAAATCTCAGAGAAAATTTTGAACACTTGACCAACACTATTTTCTTTTCTTATCAAATTTTCTAAAAATAACTTGGAAACCAAGTACCAGAGCTATCATCTCATCACATTAATTGATTCCAGCACAACTCTGTAAACTACAACATAAAGATAGCTCCATTTAATCACAACACTTACTCAATATCTCAACTATACATGCACAACCCACAACAACTTGTTTTACTCTTTTTCATAATTTTCTCAATGTCTTCAACATCTTCATCAAGCAAAAAAATTCCTTAACACATAGTTGACATCAATGAAAACACCTTCCTACTTGCAACAATCTCCCCCTTTGTCATTGATGGAAACACATGATGTGAAAAACCATCAAAGACAACACAATAGCTCTGAACACACTTCCTTATAATTTTCTTTCTTTTCTCTCCCCCTGAGTAGATAAACATTTTCACATAATTCTTTCTCCTCCTTTGACACTAAACCAAGATAATTTATTTGAATACTTCCCCTTAGCAGTACACCTAACAAAATCATCAACTCTACAACAATGAAAATACATGGCACTACCTACTCCCCCTGAGAGGTAGCCACCAACATCAGTCCAAAAAATAGATAAATCCATAGGTCCACTAGCCTAATGCATCTCCATATGAATCTAGGTCAAGGAAGGAGGGGAAATAAACCCCAACTTCTCTTGAAGATACTCAAAATTATCCTTAGGAAGACCCTTAGGGAATATGTCAGAAATCTGATCCTTTGTAGGTACATATTCAAGCTTCAACTCATTCTCCACAGCCTTCTCTCTTAAAAAGTGATAACTAATTTATATATTCTTTTTCCTTGAATGCATAACTAAATTATTTGAAATGTTAATTGCACTTGTATTATCAAAAATTATAGATCTATGCTCATCATACATTACTCTAATATCCTTCAATGTATTTATCTTCTACCAAAATTTTGTACATTAAGATTTTGATGCAATATACTTAGCACCTGCAATGGATAAAGAAATTTATTCTTGCTTCTTCCTCAACCATGACACCAATCTATATACATGAAATAATGCACCACAACTTGTACTTTTCCTATCATCAACACAACCAACCCAATCTACATCTGTATAAGCACTTAATATGAATTCTTTATACTTAGGATACCGTAAGCCATAATCTAGGGTGCCTCTTAAATATTTGAATATCCTCTTCACTATTGCAACATGTGTTTCTTCAGGATCTTCTTGATATCTATCCATAAGAAAAATTGCATGCATGATATCTAATCTACTAGCAGTTAGATATAGCAGTCCATCAATCATAGATCTATATTTTCTTTGATCTTCCTTAGGTGAATCATCATCTTTTCTCAACTGAAAATCAGTCACCATAGGAGTGCATACCAGTTTAGAGTCCTCTATTCCAAAAAATTTCAGCATCTATTTGACATAGTTTGACATTGAAATAAAAAACCCTTTATCTTCTTGATTGATTTCTAGCCCAAGGAAGAAATTCATCTCCCCAAACATTGGCATCTCAAACTCTTATTGCATCTCTTCAAAAAAATTCTTAAACATAGCTTCATTGCCTTCAAAGATAATATCATCCACATACACAACCACTATCAAGATTTTGTCTTCATCTATTGTGAAGTAAAGATACCTATCTATGTTGCCTTTATTGGATCCTTGTTGTATCAAATATATGCCCAGTCTTGCATACCAAGCTCTAGGAGCCTGCTTCAATCCATATAATGCCTTCTTCAATTTTCACACCATATTTGGTTGATCTAACAACTGAAATCCTTTTGGTTGTTATATGTAAACCTCTTCTTCCTATTCACCACTTAGAAAAGTAGATTTCACATCCATCTGATAAACTTTAAAGTCCTTATATGCTGAAAATGCCAAAAACATTTTTATAGCTTCCATCCTAGCCACTAGAGAAAATGTTTCCTCAAACTCTATTCCTTCCACTTGTGAATAAGCCTTACACACTAGTATTTCCTAATTTATTACCGCTTCCCCATTCTCATTTATTTTGTTTCTAAATACCCACTTTGTTCCAATTATGTTCTTGTTTTCCGGTCTAGGAACCAAGTTCCAAGTCTAATTTTTCTCAATCTACATAAGTTCTTCTTCCATTTCCTTCATCCAATGTTCATATTTACATGCCTCACTCATTGTTTTAGGTTCAAATTTAGAAAGCAAACATAGATTTACCTCAGCTTCAAGAGTTCTTCTTCTTGTCAATACACCTTTCCTCTTGTATAAAATGATCTATTCTTTGGAATGATTCTTTTACATTAGGGGTCTTCTCTAGAGCTTCTTCATCTTTATTATTCACTTCTTTTTATTCTCTATGATTAGGTTCATCTAACATGTATATCCATATACTATAATTAAATTTTGCAAATTTTCACCAACCCTAAAATTTTCACATTCAACAATATTTCTTAGCCTTTTTTTATAACATTTGTAAGCTTTGATTTTAGTATAATATCCAAGGAAGATACATTCATCAAACCTTGCATAAAAATTTCCTATTTTTTCCTCATTTCTTTTGATATAACATTTTCTTCCAAATACTCTAAAGTACTTGACAGTAGGAATGCTTCCATACCACAACTCATAGGGAGTCTTTGTGATGTTGGCTTTGTATTGAGCTCTACTAAGTATGTAAACAACAATATGAATTTATTTGTTCGAGTAGAATTCCTCTAGATTTTATTCTTTCATCATAATTCTAGCACCTTCTTGAACTGACCAGTTTTTCCTTCCAACCACTCCATTTTGTTGAGGAGTTCTAGGGGAAGACAAGTTCCTCTTTCTTCCATGAACTTCAAAAAAATGTTAAACTCATTGGAGGTGAATTCTCCACCTCTCTTAGACCTCAAAATTTTTATTTTCACGTCCATTTCATTTTCAACCAAGCTTTACATGCTTTGAATTTATCTAGCGCATTAGATTTTTCTCTACGAAAAGTAACCCATACCATTCTAGAGTAATCATCAATCAAAAGTATGAAATACCTATCACCTTGAAGAATTCAAACCCTTGTAGGCCACAATTAAGATGGGATTATACAAAGGTAAGGATGTAGGTGTTGGTTGTTGTTGGCAAGGATTGTTTCTTGTATAATGTGTGTGAGCAACAATATTAAAACACAATTTTTGTGACACATTAGTCTTGGGTGGGTAGAGGATGAATTCGGGTTATGTTTGAGGCTTGTTTGAACATAGATAAAGGATGAGTCGAGGTTGAATAATATGAACATCCTTGAGCAAGGCAGAGGCTAATGGTGTCTCTCTATTTGATTCTAAAGATACAATATTATTATTGTCATTGTTGTCTTTATTGTGTATCATGATATCCTCCGTAGGAGGAAGGGTTTTAGGAGAACTACAAACCAAATTCTCTTGATAATCAAAGGTTGGTTCTTCTAAAATGGCTTCATCACAAGTAGGGGAATGATCAATGATTGAATTTTTTTGCACCATAAGGATGGTTTTAGGTGAAGGGGGAAAACTAATATTCTCAAGACCCTCACAAATTATGTTTTCTAATAGAAAAGTATTTTCATCACAACAAGGAGAAATTATAGAAGAAAAACAAATTTTATTGTCATGATTAGCTATGTTTGTGTTGTCTTGTTCATTAATGTTGTGTCCACTAAGATAAGTAAGAGGGATAAAACTATGATTCTCATAACTCTTATTGATTGGTTCTTCTAACAAAATATATTTGTCACCAAGATGAGATATATTAGCAAAAGAACAAATATGATCATTAGGAATGTGCAAGGTTATCTAAAAAACTCTCATAGGGAGGGTATAGGAAATCTTTCTTAGCATGTATAGTTATGTAAGTTGTTGGTTTTTTCATTTTCCAGATAATATTTGAAGCTCTCTAACAAATAGCCAACCTCTTTGCTCAAGAATTATCAACATTAGTTGCCAACTGATAGGTAAAGCTTCTAAAGTATTTAACCCTACTCTTCAGGCTTTGTGAGACCAAGGAGGGTGTTCCTATTTGTGTTCCTATGATACTTCCCACCTCAAGAACACTTCACACATAGATAAATTCCTACCAAATGCAAATAGATACTATTCCTTAAATACTTGGTAAACCATTGAGAAAATAATCACCTAATGCTAGGAACATAGGTATTATGTGATATTTCCATCTTAGAATGAATTGAATTTCAATTTTATAATGTTCTAACCTTGAATCCACATGTAGGTGCTTCTTGATTTTACTTATTTAAAATAATCCTAAATGAAATCACCAATGCCTCATCAAATTGGGTAGGAGTCACATGAAGTTTAACCTTGATATCAGTGAATGACTCTCACAATGCCTAACATCATAAGACTACCCAATATTCAAAACAAAACTCCTTATCAGATCCTTAGCACATTATTACAGAATTACAATTCCTTTTCAAGAATTTTATTAACTCATTAAGTTAAAGCAAGAAATTGAATCATACATTCAAATATACCATTGAAAATAAATGAAATAACCCTTGATAATTTCATTCACAATCTATCATAACAAACACAAGAGATAAATTGCCTTAAAAAAATTTAGATTTGTTTTGATATTAGTAATTACATAAAAAATAGTATGACTATCTCATGTACATACCCTACCTAAAACAATTTACCAGCTAAGTCATCATGAATTCTATATTTTATATGCATTCAGTGTATACCACCTAGACCTTTAGGATTCAAAAATATGACCCCAACAATTAGCTTTGAGATCTCTTTTATAGAATAGGAGAGTGACAAGCTTGAGGCTCATTGTTATTAAATTTCAACAAAATTTCATTTCAAAAACTGAAATTTCATCTGCAATTCGTAATTCCCCATGATTGGATGCAATTATTTAGTAAACAGGGGAATCAAAATGGTTACAACCCTTGTAACCAGCCGGTACCAAAAAGCCGTAGAAAAATACCATTAAGGCCTTGTCACATTCATCCATGTCACACATAAAAAGACATAGCATGAACAACAAAACTAAAAAGGAGAACCCAAGAAACCACATCAACTCCCAGAACCAGAACCAACACCATGACCACAATACAAATGGTCACTTCATGTTTTCACCTCAGGGAGAGGAAAAAACACCACCTTATCTTTGTCAACCTTTCCTCTTAACACTAGGAATAGAACAAACACACGCTGCCACAACAAAAATTGGGGTTATCGTGATGACCTCTTCATCAACACAAACCAGTTTAGTCAAAGTAGTAAGGTAACTGTGATAGTCTGAGTCAGTCTTGGAACTATCACTATCACAGCTGGCAGTGATCTCAATAGGTGAATCATGTTGCCCCAGAGAACCCTGACCGAACTTTGGCTCGGTCATTAATCCTTCATCACACTCAAAAGACCGCTTCTCCCACTCATAGCATGTGACCTCTACATCTTCTACTAGTAAGGCTTGGGAGGGGACTCATATCTTCTTCTTTTGATTCACAAATGCTAGGAATGGTGCTTTTTTCACGTTGTTTTGTCTCCTCCCAAGACCTTCTCATACTCATTCTCATAGACCCGTGCAATGGTGAGCCAAAAGCAATTTTCTTTCTCATCTCTCAATCGAATCTAGAGCCCTTGCCAAACCACTTAACACAGAAGCACAAAATAATTGAGACTCTAAATTGCTATGATACAAATGAACAACCACCAAACATTTATCGATAAAACTGATGTAGTAGCCATCAATGCTCTAATTGTAGTATGAGTGAGTGAGTGATCAGTGGATGAAGTCAATTACACCACTGATAGTTTCCAAGTTTATGGAAAATGGTGACAATCCATCATGATTTCCAAGAGATAACCACTCACACACATGCAAATGAGGATGAAATCCATTGAAAAGATTGCACCATTAATATGCATCTTTTAAAGAGCTCAAACAACCATCACATGGTTGGTTCAATGTTTTGAATTTGGGTCATCGATGCATTGGCGGGTTGGCAATCAAGTCAAACATCTTTGAAAATCCCATGTCATCACATGGTAGGCCTTTCAGCCAATGACATACCTCCCAATTAGACAACAAGAACATCACCTACAGACCCCAACCAACCACATTGTGCCACCAAGTGAGGCCACATGCCACCCATCCATGCATCTCACAATAATTTTAAAATGATTATTTTAATCGTGCGTGGTTGGCAAGGAACGACCATAATTAATCTTCATTATTAGAAGACAATCATTGATTTGAAAGCCTTTATTAATACAGTTGGTGAATTTGAACTGGGTCCCACTACTATACATCACAAGTGGTGACATCTCACACACCTCACCACACTTTAGTGAAATCATTGAATACTCCTACGAGGCTAGCGAGGAATGGTCAGGATCAAAACCCATCAATCAAACGGTCCATAAACCTGCACAAGCCACAATGTTATTAAAAGGGGGCCAACCTAAGCAAACGGGGGGGACCCTTAAGCAATAAAATTTTAAGACATAAGTGTAAAATTCTAGAAAATTATCAACTTGACATTAGGTGAAGATTAATATTAATTTCCAACATGGAAAAAGATCGATGAGCTAGGTAAAGGGATAGGTAAATGCATGACATAAAAGGCTCCATTGATGACTTAAGTGACTGGCAACCCAGAGTAACAGGTCAACCTTAAAACATAACATGAGGGTTAAAAAGTTATGAAGATTTCAAGAAAGGGTAATAAACCCCTAAAACCTAGCATTCAACCCCTAAACCACGAGGGTAATAGCTAGATAGGACATAGAACCAACCAAAGTTTGTAATAATTTTACAATCTCTATCAGTGGCTCTGACTAGGGATGTATGCCCCCTATGGGGATAGCAAGAACCAGATCTTTGGAGAGCATACCAACTACTGAATCAGATGGGTGCCCTTAAAACTGCTCCATTATGTTGCATTAGAACCCATTTTCAAATTTCATTTGATGGCCCCTACTACCAATCAAAGATATACCAATATTTACCCCTGTCAAAAACAAATTTCTTTATTGTCTGAAGTAGGCCAAGTCTAAAAATACTACCACTGAGTGCCCACAAACTAGCTTGGTCACTGACATGTCCCACATATCACTGTGCTTCCCAATGCCACCACCAATTCTATCAATCTACAATTTGCAATTAGAGACTAACTGAAATTCATACTTATTGTGACATTTTACTTTGGCAAGATACTCACTCACTTTAGGATAGAGATAGAAACCTTCACAATCCATTTTACCTTTGACATCACAGATTTTAACATTGAAATCAGTTTGCACATCAAGCTGAAAGTTCTCATAAACAACCTATGGTGAGTCATGGAAAGCATATTTGAATATATCAAAGACAAAAGATGCATATTCTGGAGCATCCTTATATTTATCACTGCAACATGGGTATAGTTATCTACAATTGTGTCCAAGTATATCAGAACACAGCTTCATATCATAGATATGGGGATCACACACACCATTAAAATCTAGTAAATGAGTGAATGCACTTATCTTAGGTTCACTAACATATTCTGACTCATTCCTCACATCATCATTTAGCTCAGTGGAAAAAAATTTAAGGTCAGGTTCAAGAAAATCAACTTTAACAAGGGCATAAAAAAGATACTCATGGGCATTGATAGCCTCATGTGAAATATCAATTGATATGCATGCTAACCCAAAAGTGAAAGATTCATTGCCAGCTGAAAGCTTCTCATCACATGGATCAAGAAAACTGCAGTATCAACACAACCTGAGGCTTTATTGTCATATCAATCAACCAAATCTTTAGTGTTACCTATGGGTAATAATGTAGACTCAAGATCCATATATTTTTGACAATGCATTGCTTGATCATTCCAAAATAGACCCCCTAATTGATCGTAGTTTACAACATCCTCCTCCTCATGTATTACAAACATTTCCACCTCTGCCTCACAAAGGAAATCTTGAGCAGTAAGAGCTACAACACATTCATCAATATGTTTATCATACTTAACATTGTGATCAAGATCAACATACTGAATATAAATATTCTTATCTTCAAATTCCTCATCACTGACACAATCATCATGCTCCATAGATAGAAAAAATGAAATAAATTCCTCGTATTCACCATATATAATTTGTTCCTTCACTTGCGGATAAGTGACATCATAAGAATCTAAAATATTGCATTCTTCAAATGAGGAACACGCTTCCATATTTTTCTTAGAAAAATGATCACAACCTTTAGAGTGAATGCTTGAGGTTGAACTTTTCAGAACATAATAACTATTTTGTAATGAAATGTCAGTAACATCACATGAAATAACATTTTTCATTTCATCATCATCTAAGATATCACTAGAAAATAATTCTTGCATAATTACTTCATTATTATCCCATGTATCCTTTTCTTGATCATTGTTGTGCTTCTCAGTATATATATTGTTTTTGATTTGAATACAATGCTCATATTTTGACATATCCTTTTCATTTGTTTGCATTTTTATTTCATTATTTTCAATAGGAAAACCAATGCCTCTCTTCTGATAATCCACATCTTGTGCATGACCACACTTGGCTAATTCTATAGTCTTTATCCAATTAGTTATTTGGTCAAAACTATGGGGTTTTAATTCCTTTGGCAAGGTACTCAAACCAAAGTCATAAATCTCACAAAACAAATCAATGCATTCAAAATCCTTCAATTTGAAATCTCTAGGGATTTCTATCAAAGAATCCAAAAATATCAAAAAAAATTTATATGGTGACTCTCCCTCATGTCTCTTCAATTCACACAATTCTTGCACAAAATACTTTTGATCATCATTAATCAAATCTTTTTGATCTTTAACTTGGGACTCACTATAATCTTCATAATGTGAAGATTGAGATACCCTAGCAGTAGGATCATTCTCATCTTGACAATCATTTCCATCATTTGATCCTTGTATTCTATTTGTATGTGGTGTGTTGGGATAACCAACACTTGCATCCAAATACCCTTTCATCATTAAGTATTTCAAATTTCTCTCAATGTCCATGGTAGTTTGATATTTGGTGTAGGGTTGTGGGCTCTTTATCCCTTGATAGGTAGCTCATATTGTTGTCAAATTATCCTAAATACACAACTAAACATTCAACATCATTTGGTATTATACACTTTCAAGTTTCCCTTATTGCCTTTGCAAATCGGAGATTAAAAATAGGGACCAACTCATCTTTTCCTTTTTCCATGTTCATGAACTTTTTCGTTATCAAAACCAGGTCAATCCTCTCTCCAAATTGCTCCATCAAAATTTCCTTAAACTCTTCTCATGAATGAAAGGAGGAAGTGAGTAAAGAAGAGAACCAATCCCTAGCATCATCCTTCAAAGATTGAACAAAAAGTTTCATAACAACATCCTCATGATTTATTTCATAATCCCCCATTGCATCCATGAATGTTTGTAGATAATTAGAAGCTGATTATGAACTTTTCCCTATTAATTTGGGTAAAAAATTCTTAACACTTTTAGGAATTATGTCTGGGAAACCCTTAATACCACTGAAAACCAATGGAATATACCTTACAATATAAAAAATCCCTTCGAGGGCTTGGTGAATATTGTTTTCGCTTCATATTTTAACTTGTTATTCACAGGGAAACCCTCTTGTATCCATATAAAATCATTATCAACCTCATACGTGGTTGTCAATTGCATCATTTACTAATTCAGCCATGATCCTAGAATATGTATTAAAACATTATACCTTAAAGCTTTCTTAGAGGCATAATTCAAAAGGAAGCATACTTCTCAAATCATTACATTCATTACTCATCAGAAGTATTGAAAGAACTACTATCATTCCCTATCTTAATGCAATTTCATCTAATAGGGAACCATATATCATCTAAAGCCTTGAAAATTTCTCATAAAATTCTTTCAAACATTATAATGCTTTCCATAAAATTATGAGAATACCTATAACTTTGTAGCAGTTGTTAACCTTTTCTGCCTAACTACAAATTTTACAGATCTGGAAGTCTTCTTCACAATTGAACTGGTTCTTTAGAAAGAGTCATCACCTCCTTTATAGAGGACTAAACTTCAAAGAGACATGCAGTTACTTCAAGAGTAAATCTCATTCTTGGTCTTCTCCAACAGTGGAGTCACACTCAAATTATTTGAGCTTGTGTTGCAACAAAACCATTTCCAAGTCGAAAATTTTAAACATCCGAACCAAATGTTTAAATTCACCAAATAATCAACCATGTGATACTACCATCTATGCTTGGGATTCCTTTTTATTTAAATTTCTCAAAATTTCTCCCCAGAAGAGTCACCATTTTGTTGGTTGTTTTATTTTCTAGCTAAGATTTGAAAGTATCTAAGAGATAGCCAATCTCTATGTTCAAGAATTGTCAACATTAGTGGCCAACTAACAGGTAAAGCTTCTGAAGTCCTTACACCTACTCTTTAGGCTCTGTGATACCAAGGAGGGTGTTCCTATTTGTGTTCCTATGATACTTCCTACCTCAAGAACACTTCACACATAGATAAATTCCTACCAAAAGCAAATAGATACTATACACCGAAGGCTTGGAAAATCATTGAGAAAATAATCACCTAATGATAAGAATACAAGTATTATGTGAGATTTGCATCTCAGAATGAATTGAATCCACATGTAGGTGCTTCTTGATTTTAGTTATATAAAATAATCCTGAATAAACTAGCAAGTACCTCATCAAATTGGGTGGGAGTCACATGAAATTTACCCTACTATCAGTGAACAACTCTCACAATGCCCTACATCATAAGACTACTCAATATTCAAAACAACACTCCTTATCAAATCCTTAGCACATTATTATAGACTTAAAATTCATTTTCAAGTATTTGATTAAGTCATTAAGTTAAAGCAAGAAAGTGAATCATACGGGTATGTGCAGGATCATCATTGAAAAAGCAGGCCCTTAAGTGGCGATAAAATTCAAAAAAATCAGAGTTAGGCAACTTGACATAAAAATTTGAATAATTTATTTATATTATTTCAAACATATATAAGAATATAATCTATAGCAAATTGAATGTAGTTTCTAAACTAATAGGTTTATTTTTTAAAAAAACTCTATTTGGTGAAAATTTAAAATTTAAATGGAGTAGTACTTAAATTTCAGGGAAAAAATATTAAGTAGGTGTATGTTTGACCAACCTAACCACAATAAAATGATAATATTTTAGATATAAGTGGACGACTCATATCCCAATGTGATGCATATTTTTTTGTTATTTTTTCCAAGTAAATAATTAATTATAATTTTTTTATTACAACTTTTTAGAAATATAAAAACTCGTATGTATGACCACCTTAATTTGGTTAAAACATCATGAAGTTCAATTTTTTTCTAATCCTATAGTATTCAAAGCATAGAATGTGACACATGTTTCATATTCAAAAAATGTGATACCATTTCAAAGCTATAGATGTTTTTCAACCACCCTATCAATCAGGACTTTAGTCATAATTCAAATAGAAAATTAATAATTATTATTTACTCAATTCAAAGTAAAGAATAATTTATATTGGTGGAAAGCTGAGAATCTCCTCTAGAAACCCTTTTCATTTCATCAATTTTGGGTAAAACAAAAGTCATCAACCACATGAGACATCATATCACTTACATATTGCCACTTTTTGGCCCATCATGATCCTGCACATACCCATACATTCAAATATACCATTGAAGCTAAATGAAAGAACCCTTGATAATTTCATTCACAATCTGTCATAACACACAAAAGAGAGCAATTACCTTAATTTTTTTTAGATTTGTTTCAATATCAGTAACTACATAAAATAGATTACGACTATCTCATATATATACCCTACCCAAAATAATTTACCAACTAAGTCATCATGAATTCTGCATTTTATATGCATTCAGTGTATACCACCTAGATCTTTAGGATTCAAAAATCCAACCCCAACAATGAGCCTTGAGATATCCTTTATAGAACAAGAGAGTGAAAAGGTTTAGGCTCATTGTTATTACATTTCAACAAAATTTCATTTCAAAAAATGAAATTTTATCTACATTTCACAATTCCCAATAATTGAATGCAATCATTCAGTAAACAAGGGAATCAAAATGGTTACAACCCTTGTAACAAGTCGGTACCACCAAACAACCAAAAATAACCATTAAGGCCTTGTCACATTTGTCCACGTCACACCCGAGAAGACACAATACCACCACCAAAATAAAAAAGGAGAACCTAGCAAACCACATCAACTCCCGGAACCAGAACCATCACCACGACCATGATACAAAAAACCACTTCATGTTTTCACCTCAAGGAGAGGAAAAAAAACTACCTTATCTTTGTCAACCTTCCTCTTAATACCAAGGATAGAACCAACATAGGGTACCACTACAAAAATTGGGGTTACCGTGAAGACCTTTTCATCAACACCGACCAGCTCAGTCAAAGCATCAAGGTAATTGCAATAGTACGGGTCAGTCTCAAAACTATCCCTATCAGAGCCACTAGTGATCTCAATGGCCGAATTATGTTTCCCCAGAGAACCTTGATCAAACTTTGGCTTGACTATTAATCATTCATCATGCTCAAAAGACCACTTCTCTAGCTCATAGCCTATGACCTCCACATCTACAAAATGACCTTTAAGCTGAGGATTGCTCTTAGTAAGGCCCAGGAGGGGCCTCGTATCTTCTTCTTTGGATTCACGAATGCCAAGAATGGTGCTCTATTCATTTTATTTTATATCCTTCCAAGACCTGCTTGTACACATTCTCATAGACCTACGCAACGATGAGCGAAAACCAATTTTCTTGCTAATCTCTCAATCAAATCCAGAGCCCTTTCTGAAACACTTAATATAGAAGCACAAAATAACTAAAACTCTAAATTTCTATGATGCAAATAAACAACTGACAATAATTTATCGAGAAAACTGATGTAGTACCCATAAATTCTCTAATTGTAGTATGAGCGAGTGAGAGATCACTGGATGACGTCAATTTTGCCATTGTTAGTTTCCAAGTTCATGGTAAATGACGTATAATCCATCATGATTGCAAGGAGATAACAACTTGCATGTATGGAAGTCAATTGAAAAGATTGTGCCAGTAATATATTTCTTCTAGAGAGCTCAAATAACCATCGCATGGTTGGTTACATATTTTGAATTTGGTTTGTCGATGCATTGGTGAGTTGGCATTTTGAACAACTCAAATTGAGTCAAACATGTTTGAAAATCCCATGTCATCACACGAAAGGCCTGTTATCCAATGACATACCTCGTAGTCATACAAAAAGCACCTTACCTATGGGCCCCAACCAACCACCTTATGCTTCCAAGTGAGGCCACATGTAACCCATCTGTGCACCTCGTAACAATTTTAAAATGATTATTTTAATCGTGCGCTTTTGGCGAGGAATGACCACAATTAATCCTAATTATCACAAGACAACCATCAATTTGAAAGCCTTTATTAATATAGCTGGTGAATTCGGACCGAGCCCCATTATGTTACATGACAAGTGGCGACATCTCACACACCTCGCCACACTTTAGTGACATCATCAAATACTCCTTTGAGGCTAGCGAGGAATGGTCAAGATCAAAACCCATCAATCTAACGGTCCATAAATCTGCACAAGACACAATGTTATTAAAAGGGTGTTGACCTAGGGAATTGGGGGGGGACCCTTAAGGCATAAAATTTTAGATGTAAGTCTAAAAGTCTAGAAAATTATCAACCTGACATTAGGAAAAGATTAATATTAATTCCCAAGACAGAAAAAGACCGACGAGCTAGGTAAAGGGGTTGTTAAATGTATGAAATAAAAGGCTCCATTAATGACTTAAGCGACCGACAACCCAAAGTAATAGGTCAACATGAAAACATAACACGAGGGTTCAAATGGTATGAATATTTTAAGCAAAGGTAATAAACCCCTAGACCCTAACAGTCAACCCCTAAAGCACAAGGGTAATAGCTAGACAAGACATAGAACTAGCCGATGTTTGTAACAATTTTAAAAGCTCTATCATAGGCTACTAACATTTTTTGAATAAAAACAAAAAGTACATTTAACTATTTGATGTAATGTTTCAGCAATATAAACAATGTATATACAAAACTACAAAATATTTTTATCCAATATATGCTAAGATTTAATAATGTGAATAATGTACATGCAAGAATGAAAAGCACTTTTATCAAAATTATGCATAGTTTTATAAATAAAAACATTGTATATGCCAAAGAGAAAGGTACTTTTATGAATGTTATGCAAAATTGTAGAAATGGAAACATTTTCAAATGAAATGATGAAATGAGTTTAATAATGATCATCCTAAAATGATGTTTTTGAGCTAAAAGCATAAAACCAATATTCCCAAAACTTTCCAAACTTATATTATATGATACTGGGAGGCTAAGAAAGCATAGAAATTAGGTTTTTGGTGTTGTAATAGACAATGAAAAATCTAGAAAGCGACTAGGTCGCCCAGAATGGAAAATTAGTCCCCATTAGGGTTTTTTCCAAAAAATTACAACTGTTTTGAATGGTTATGATGTTTGTGACCAGAATAATAAAGGTAGGTGTGGATTTTGGATTATTGAAAATGATTTGAGATGCAAGGATGCAAGTATATACACTTTCCTGCATGCAAAAATGTGAAACCCTAGAATATAATTTAAACAATGCAAAATGTAATGCAATGCAAACCTAGAATGACAATGGGCTCTAAATTAGACAAGATGGTCTAGGAATTCTGGGTTCACCAAGATGAACAACCAAAAATTAAATAGTCAAAGAGGATTCCCTAATGAGCTTGTAAGGTTTTTCACCTAGACGGTAGTGAGAAATAGACTCTATTTCGCACTAGGTATGCTTGGTGTTCATTCAAGGATTGCAGGTTTGTTATTTGATGCTTGTGATTGAAATGTGATAATATAAATTCAAAAAACTGAAAAGGAAAGGATTTATTGATGCTACTCCTACAAAATGTAAAGTTCTGGAAAACACAATGTTGTATGCAAACATGTACAAAATGACCTAAAAAATGTATGCTAAACTAAATAGAAAGAGTGAGACAAAATGTGTACACCTGAAGGTTGAAGAGGGATGAGATGGAAGTTTGGAATGCTGATGAAAATGTTCCAGAAGCCGATTGGGACACTTGTGCCAATCTAGGTGACTTAGTCCCAAATTTGGGAAAATTAGTTTGGAGTCCGTTTCTGCCAAATGGTTGTTTGAATATGTAAAAACCACTAAAAGGTAGGTTCAGTGGGACTAGGTCACCAATAATGGTGACCTAGTCCATGTCAAAATTTATGGAAATTTGGAAGGGGAAACAAAAGCCCTAGATCTGCACTTTGGTTCTTCATGGGTGTCCGCTTCTGGAACTTTGATTCTCAAGCTTGGAAGTGACTTTTGCTGGATGTTTGGACTTTGCAAGAAAGGAGAGGTATTCAACAAGTCTTCAAATCCTTCAATGATATTCAATGTACCTAAATCTACAAACACACAAGGAGACAAGGAGAAAATGTTGATTGTTAGGGCATGGGGGTTTGCCTTGGTCAAACCCCTTTTAGGTAACTAAACCAAAATTAATGGAAAATGTAATGAAGTATGAAAATGAAATAATGGATTTAGTACCTTGTCATTATGAGAGATCTTGATTTGTTGCACCAATCAGCCCTTAAATGCTTTAGAAAAGATGTCTTGTTGACTTGGAATTCTCAAACCCTAGCTTGCTTGAGGAGAATGAGAGAAGAGTGATTAAGAAGATCGAGTTGTTGAGAGTTAGGAAGAAGAAGAGGAATTGGAATATTAGTGTGAAAAAGATGAGAAAACCCTTATTTATAGACGTTGCTCCCTAATTTCCTCGAAAATAACACATCATAGGCCAACCTTAGGGTTTAGAAGAACAAATCCTACAAAAATTATGATTTAATTTTGATTTTTATGCCAAAAGGGACTAGGTTACCAAAGGGAGTGACCTAGTCCACCTAAAAATTTTTGATTGGTTGCCAAGAATTAAAAGAGGATTAATGATGTTTGTTAGGATTGTCGTCTGAAAAAAAATTAGGATAGGACCTATAAGTGTATTAAGGGGTCATTATACCATAAGAAATGGTTAATTTAGTGATGAAAAGCCTAGGAAAGTGTGAAAATGTTTTACAACACCTTACAAATCTTTGAAATAAGGCTTGGAAAGGGGTAAAAAGAGGTCCAAAATCTATAGGCAAGGGACCAAATGAGTAAAAGGTGTCAAGGCTATACTTTTTGGTGACACATTTAGCCCCCACTTTAGTGAGAGGATGAACTTGCTTCAAACTCACACTAAAGTATCCCAATGAAAATGGTGAAGAATAATGAATATGAAGAAGGAAATCAAGCCCCCAGGATTCAAGATTCTAAGTCAAATCGACATTAGTGCAAGAGGACACATTTAAGGGTGAATAATATGTAGAAAAATGAGATACATGATCATGCAATAAAAAGAACTAAAATAAAGAGAAGAAGGAAAGGTGAAAGGGTGGATCAGGCTTCGACCATTTTTCCAGCTAGTTGTTGATCAAATTTAGGTTGTTTGTCCAAAAATAAGTATGCTCACTCTGGGGTGAAAAAAATTTTGGTTGTCCGCCGGGTGACAAGCTCCAAAAGTTGAGAAACACAAGTGGCTATGGGGAAATTCACATGCTAGTTGGGCTTCCCACTTAAACATACAAAAGTTATACCTCTTGATAACTTTAATAAGGCACCAAAAAATAAAATGACTTTTGAGATGATGGTGTAAGGAATGTTCAAAGGGTTTTTTCATTGTTCATGTAATGTCTCATCTTAAGTAGCATAATGAATAATGTCTCCAAGAGAGAAAAGGTACAAATGGTCTCATATTGTTTGTAAGAGAGGACAAGTGCAATGTCTTATCATGGGAAAAATTATATCTAATGTTTCCAAGAGAGGGAATCGCAAGATAAACAAAATCACACAATGAAATGTGAGTGTTGATGTATGCCCCCACTTTAAAGTGGTTGCTAACATCATTGTTGCAATTTATTTAAAGTAGAAGAAGAGGTAGACCTGAGAGCTTGTTCGAAAATCCCTATGCTAAGTCATATGTTTCCGATAAGATACATCATGAAAAGGATAGTATGTCACATGTGAGACAACTTCAGACATGTCATCCACATCCCAATCTTGCTCTTATATGTTCATGGAAGTTTAACGATAAGCCAAAAGAGACAATGGCAAGTTACATACATGGAAATGGATACCTAACCCCTTGACCCCACTTAGTATAGGACAAGAGTGAGCTGAAAGGAGTGATGAGATGCAAGGTAGAGTGAAAATCAGTATCGATTAGATGAATTAGGTGCCCCCACATAAGGGAGAGTAGCAAAATTCTTAAGATTTTGGATTTTACTACTCAAGGCCTCACACTCATTAGTGGAATGACCATGAACTCGATTGTAAGCATGAAAGGAATGTTTGTGGGAGCATTTATTTCAAGTTATTGGAGGAGTCTCAAAAAGATTTTCTCCTGATCAAAGGTAGAAAGTGTTCCTTTAGTTTGTAACAAATAAGTGTCTTGCTTAGTATATGAGGCCATACTTATGCTAGGTGCTATAGATTGTGAGATTTTGTTCACTCCTTTAGAGGAGTGTGTAAAATAAAAATTAGTAGTCGGTTGCAAGATTAAATTGGTATTAATAAATGATTCATTTGTTGGTTTCAATTGTTGCAAAGGATCACTTTCTAAGGTTAGTTTAGAAGGATGGTTTGAGATAGTGTTGGTGTGAGGTGAAGGCTTGGTGATTTTCTTCAAAGGAAAATAACCAAGACCATGATATGCTATTTGTGTGTTAGGATTGATAGGGTTGTGGAGACCTTGTTCATTAGCACCACATCCTTTTCCACTATAGCCAAGTTGTTTCATGAGCTCGAAACCGGCACAAGGGCTCACTGCTAGAATATGACACATTGTCCAAAAAGGCTCATAGCCAAGGCTCATTGCCATTAAAAGAAACACAAGAAGATAGAAGAGAAATGTTACATAGAGAGAAAATTATCAATGGAACAAGTAGTCCACCACAAAACTCCAACACTTTAGTAGCCTTAATGCATTAAAGATTGCAGACACCTTCAACTCATTGCATTCAAGAATCCAACACTTTGAAATTCAGATTGCTCTTGTGAAATTCACATCTATACTTCTACAATTTGCATCACATTCATCACTCGCATCAATTTCACATCTATCTTTCATCAAGCAACAAACTTCCTTAATACATAGTTGACATTAATGACAACACCAACTTCTTGACATCCTGTTGACATCAATGACAACACCTTCATACTTGCAACAAAGTATCTAAAAAATGAGTTGATAAAAAATATTCAGAGGAAACATTTGATTCCTCATCATTTGGATTTTTTGTATCATGATCTTGATCCAATTTTTCTCAAAAATGATACAATTCTACTTTTACATCAATAATTTTGAGCTTCTTTAGACCAAATTTCCAACAATTAAGAGGTTATTTTTTATCCATGGAGCATAATAAACATTCTCTGCCTCCTTTTTCTCACCATTCTTGGTGTGAATCATCACAACCCCTTTTCCCACTATTGGATTTGTTTCATTTTTCTCAATTTTTATCTTAGACTTACCATTCTTATCAATGAATTCAAACAAATTTTCATTTCCACTCATTGTTTCTATGTCCATTGTCCAAATACCATATTTTAGAAGTTCCTTGCTCACTAATGTTGCACATGATGAAATCTTTTGATCAATATACTTTATCTTCTTTCTCATTAGCCATTTTTGCACCTTTTTAGTTTCCATGATATTTTTTTTAACATTCACTTGCATAAATACCATACTTTTCACAATAATAATAGTGTACATTACTTTATTCATACCTTTTGTTTAAGCTAGCATTTTTTCTTGGCTTTGAAGCTAGGGTGTGAGTTGCTTGTTCTTCTAAAATTATTTTCTCCAGAGATACACCTTTAGAGTTGCTTCTACCTCTACTTCTAGATTTCCTTTTAGAATTTTTTATTTTTCTCCCCGTACCTCTTACATTGGCTTGAGCTTTGAATTATTTCTCTTACGAAGAAGGTCTAGAATTGTTCAAGCACTACTCATGGATTTGTAGAGAACCCATCAACTCATTCATTGGAATATTTGAGAGGTATTTGGCCTCTTCTATGGAAATGACTATTGCGCCAAATTTTGAGGGAAAATTCTTATGAATTTATTCAACAATCCATTGCTCTTCTATAGTTTCCCCATTTATCCTTAGTTGATTTTTCAAACTAGAAACTCTTGTATGCAAGTCTAAAATGGAATCTCCATTATTTATTTGAATAATTTCAAAATCACTCCTAAGTATCTATAGTTTAAATATCCTCACCTTATTAGTCCTCTTGAAAATAGTTTATACTATTTATTAAGTCTCCTTTGCATAGTTATTTTTTCTATTCTAGGGAATGTTGCCTCTATCAAGGATCCCTTTATCAAATAGGGATTTTTCATTTTTTATTCTAGTCTCCTTCAAATGGGATGTTTAGGAAATTTTTAAAATGTGTGAGTGTAAGATCATGGGGGCCAAACAATTATGATGTAAAAAAATGCAACTTGAGGAAGGTAAAATCATGGAAATCAAGTTTCACTTTTTACTTGGGATGGTAAAAATTACAATTTCTATGGTAAACACAAAATCAAAAGAGATATATGTTAAAAACAAATATGTGATATTAAATACAAAAAAATAATATTTGTTCTTGTATTGAATTGATTTATGTTATTCTTCCTAAAATAGATATATGTTTCTTGTAGAAAATAGATATCCGTTAGAGATATATTTATAATTTATTGGAGAATGAGTCATGTATTATAATTATTATAATATATATATTATATATATTATTATATATATTAATATATAATAATAATATATTAATAATATTATAACATAATATATTAATACATAATAATGTATTAATATATATGTAACTAAGGGAATTTTTTCAAGGGTTAGCAAATAAAATACAAAACATAAAAACTCAAAGTGATAATGAAGTGCAAAGGAATAAAATGAAAACAAATGAAACAATCTCACCAAAATTTCTTCATCCTCCATGGCTGACCTCCATTATAGCTTCTCAACTTGCTGAAAATATGATGTTGCCCTCAGATTTATGATGAGAAATCTAATGGCAATTACAAGCCCTAAGAAAATGTTGAAGGATTTGAGTAATTACTTGCACTACTATGCTATAATGCAACTAGTAAGCCTCTAAATATGTCTAAACTGTGCCAAATGAAATCTAAATATGCCTATGACAAAATGAAAAATAGTGCAAGAGTTTGAAATTGCAAGAACATGAGGTCGTAAGATGGCAAAATGAGACCAAAACTATCATTTTATATAAAATGCAAATTTATGTGAATGGCCAAGATTAAAAGTTAACAAATGCCCTAGAATCAATGGACAAGATTCAATATGACAACCCACAATTAGGGTTATGGAAACATTAGGTCAAATTTTAAATGAATGGATAGGATTGATTTTTAGAAAATCAAATCAAGGGTTGACAATGCATGTGACAAGAGATATTGGGCACATAAAACAAAGTTGTTGGAGAATCAAATAATAATTTACAATTATTTGATTCAAGAAGTGATTTTGACCTTTTGAATTAAAAAATAATTTAACTCAAAAGTGGTGGGGTCATGTGACACTAAATAATTAATTTGAATTATTTACTAAAAGGAGGGAAATTAGAGAGTGGGACTATTTTAAATAAATAATTCTATTTAAAATGAGGGAAATGTGAAGGTGGCAATAATTATTAATTTTAATTCAAAAGGTGGGGTCACATGATAGTAAATAATTAATTTGAATTATTTACTAAAAGGAGGGAAATTAGAGAGTGACTATTTTAAATAAATAAATTTATCTAAAATAGGGGAAATGTGAAGGTGGTAATAATTAAATAAATTAAAAAATTTATTTAATTATAAGAGGAATTTTTAAGAATTAGTGACATATTAAATAAATAAATAAAATTTATTTATTTAATAATCAAGAAGACATAATGGAAAAATAAAATAAAAAAAATTAAGAAATTTATTTAATTATAGGAAGACATTAGACAATTAGTGATGCACTGAATAAATAAATAAAATTTATTTATTTAATAATCAAGAAGAATAAAGAGGACATGAATTAATTAAATAATTATGAATTATTTAATTAATATTCTAAAGTGAATCAAGGACATAATTAAAATGTCTTAATTATGCTGGGAAGAAAAAGATTAAAAAGTAGAGCTTGCAGGACTAGGTCATTTTTATGTGTCTACATTTGCCCCTCTTTCTCATAATGCAGCCTGTTGCATTGTGGCAAAGAAACTAAGTCAAATATATACCCCAGTGAAAAATAGGATGAGGAAGAATGATGAGGAGGGTTTCGGTATGCCCCCTTGACAAGACAATTGGGTTCTGAGGATACAAGTGTACTCTCAAAAAATGGACGAGAAGACTAGAAGATGACAGGAAAAGAAAGTGTTAGTGCAAAAGATATGGATGATGATATGGATGCAATGCCTATATGAGATGAGTGAGAGAAGAGGACAAGACAAAAAGGAGATGCATGTTATTTCCTAGACCAAATCCTTCAACATATTACCATAGGAATTCAATATTTATTGCTCTTAATCATCATTGGGTAGATTATTGAAATGGCCAACAAACACCATGATATGACATAAATCAAGGTGTGTAAGGTCATACCATCACACGAGACAAGCAGTCACAGACAAGGATAATCATGACTCATACCAAGAGCGCAATTGCACCAGTATTTTTGTCATAACCAATGGCAAGCAAAAAAAAGACAAGAAGGATAAACCATGAAATGTCATTGCTTCTCTAAATCCTATTTCCAAGACATCCTTGAGAAACTAGCAACATGATTGCCAAAATAAAAAAATAAAGCCCTTATCATGATATGTAACTGTTTTTCTCAATCCCGTCTTTAGGACATCATTGAGAAACTAGTAACATGAGTGTCAAAAGACAAGACAAATGTCATGATACATTGTTGTTTCTCTAAATCTTGTTGTCGGGATCTCGCTGAAAAACTAGTAACATGATGAAAAAGCCAAAGACAAGTGCCAACTATTTGCCAAGTGTTTTAATGTCAAGATGTCGAGCGATATCAAATTTAGGAAGGACACATCCTGAATGACATTGATATCTAGGAGATCAATTCTTAGATTTAGGAGAATGCATCAAAATGCAAGATGATGAGTGTTGGTACTCAAAAATGGAGGTTTTAACCAGAAGAGTTTTCCAAGCTCTTACTACACTTTTGGTCAACGTACAAGGATAATTGATGCAATTGTACCTTCTTCTCTTTAGGTTCTACTAGACCAAGGAGGGTGAACCTAATGAATGATGCAGATTGAAATGTGTTTCCTAATGCAAAAATCTACCCACAAAGGCAAAGGTAGTGGATAGATGAAAATATCTACAACTACTCCTACTCCTACTGCACAAATGAAAGGATTTGAATAAATTGTTTGATATGAAATTCTATCTCTGGCTTGAGGCAAATCAGTGCCTTCTATCCACATTGCCAACAAAGTCATAAACAAAAAATGATATATGTTTTCCCTCTCTGATCTAATTCTAGTTGTTAGGCACTTTGAAAATGAAATCTAATGACTAGCACACAACTTCATTTATTTATGTCTTGCATTAATGGTGCTAGAAAGTTTCAAGTCCTAGTTCTTCTTTAACCACCCAAAAGAAATCCTAAAATTACAGTGACTTACTTGAAGGGATTTAATTCTGACTTACAGACACCAACAAATAAAATCACACAAAATGGGAACTCATCTTGATAAATCAAAGATTATACTTGATATAATGATTTAAATAACTAAAGGATCTCAAGTTGGAGAAAACCAGATAAATGAATAAAAGGTATTGCAACTCAACAACTGAAACAAGAAGGTTTTCACCAGTTAAAAACATTAATCTCCATTGCTATGTTGCTAGAAATATTTTTCATTGTTTACATTCCCAGTCAGAAAAAATATGACTCTTCATCCTCTAACCCCTTCTCTATCTCTCTGATTTTTGAAATATTTATACAGTAAAAACCAAG
This sequence comes from Sequoiadendron giganteum, assembly GCA_007115665.2. NCBI lineage: Eukaryota > Viridiplantae > Streptophyta > Pinopsida > Cupressales > Cupressaceae > Sequoiadendron > Sequoiadendron giganteum. The sequence continues at coordinate 91,311,803 of CM021107.1, forward strand.
GGTCGTGACCCTTTAATTTTCCAGTTACAGCCATTTGAATTTTCTGATAGGAAATAAAATATTTGATTAATTTCCTTATCGGCAAATCAAATATTTAAACTATAGTTTTGCTTTTAATTTTTATGTATATGCCTTTGATTTAAAGTTGCCACCTTTTCCCGCTCTGTACATTTTACGCCTTCATGGCCATTTATCACTTTTACCGCTCAACCACGGTCAACATTATACCTCCCCACGGTATCGCAGTACTCTGACCTTGACTATGTCAGTGTTGTTTATCACCTTACCGCACTACCATGGGCTTTGAATTTTCCACCTGTGGTGTCACGATGCCTAGCTTTGGCGGTTACCCTCACTGCTTACTGTGTTACCACAATCTCCTTTCTAACTCTCTATGGTTGCATGATAACTAATAACCGCTATCTGTTCAATGATTGCTACCATGGTCAATGTTTAGACTCCTAGCAGTAGTGCTATAGTCATTTACTAACTGCCAACTATCGCCTTGCTCATTTGCTAACTACCTGTCTCCATCGATTGCTAGCTGCTTACTGCTGACTGCTTGCCTTCGACCATTACCTATTTACTGCAGCCACCACAGTCTGTGGTTTGACCACACATGGTACCGCGGTGAGCACTTTATGCCCACCTATTAACTGCTACCACCATACCGTAGGCCCCTTTGTGGGAGATCGCGGTAATGCGGTAAACACATAGAAATGAAGAATTAAGGCAGTGGTATAAGGTAAAAGGTGTATTAGCACTTTGGATGGTGCAAAGGATTATTTTTTCTTGACAAAAAGATAGGAAAATTGGAATTCAAGTGGGTAAATACTTATAATTTTAATGGAAGTTTATGGAAAACAATAGGAAAACCTTAGGGTTTTTTAATGAAATTTTCGGTTCTAACAGTGGCTCCTATTGGGGATGAGTGATTTTTCAAATCACTACAAGAATCCAGAATATCTATGGTAGATCAAACCAATCCAAAGATATGAAAAATAAAATCCATGGCAGATGAGGGAATGAAAAGATGAATGATATGAAAGATGGAGCATGGAGAAATGGAAAACCTACACTACTATGCATGGAAGAGATTTTTTTTTAAATAGGTATTGATAAGAATTGTCCATTTACTGGCAATCCTTAATCCTCTGTACCTGCTTTGGTTAAAAACATCAAACCACAAGGAATGGCCCTAGGCCACCACAAAAATAAAAACCTGCACTTTCCTCTATCATAGAGTTTGTTCTGATTTGAGCTCATCAGATTTCTTTTGAAACTATCCATTCCACCTGCCCTGCAACATGTACTGCGATTGAAAACCTTCAGGAAATCATTGCAATCAACCTGATTTATATTCATTTTACCATTCTGCATTTCATCATTCTCATTATCATATAAAACAAATTTATCACCCTTAGCATACAAAGTGTATCCACATTCAACAAAAGAATCATAGGTATGCTCACTATCATATGTTGTTGAATGTGCCTGCAACTACTCTAGGACCTAGAAATTTGAATACTCCTCATGGAAATATATAAATTCAATCTCATCAAGATCTTTTAAAATAATCAAATCACTTTGCATTTCTTTTCTACCACTAGTTGGCATTGAAAACAAACCTTTGATTTATACAGTCATTCTCATATATATTTGAATACACAAATTTTGGAAATCCATCATCAATAATATGCAAACCAATATCATTTTCTTGCAAGCATAAATAATTCAATTCACATACCTCTTCCTAGGCACAAACAAATTCATGATCAGCTTCAAAATTTTCATCACTGTGAGAGATGGACATGGAACCACTCGAATCACTACACACAATATCTCCACTATCAAAGCATATATAGGCTGGGACCAAAGTCTTGGGACCATGTTCATGTGCATACTTCTAGTATTCTAGAGTCAATAAATCTGAAACTTTCTCATTGCTAAGTGAACAAGTTTCTACTTCCATATCTTCTACCATGACTCCAACCTCTTCTTGATCTTCATAAGAATTGCAACAATCACTCTGTTGAAGATGAAAATCCACAATTTGACTCACAATCTGTTATATGAGAGGTACTCTCGATATCTTCATTCTCAGACAACATGATATCATTTTCCTTTTCATCTTTTGAAGCACTTCTAATGTATTCTCCAGATGGTGTGTCCATATCATCTTCCAAATCAGTATCCATGTACATTGTCCCAAGCATGGAATCAATAAATTTATGTGTTGCATCCAAGGCATACTGCTTTGATGATTCTGGCCAATAAACTGATTCAGGCTCTAATGCTCTCAAAAATATTGCAACAAATGTGGGTATTGTGGGCCTATGATGGGGAGGTAATTGCATAAAAATTTATACCATCCTATTGTATAGAGAGTTTACATCTTCTCCCTTACTTCTCCTTATATGAAAAAAGGCATCCACAAGATTTTTGTTTCTTTCTTCTATTTGAATATACTCATCAAAAATAATTTGTTGTGAATCAAGTACATTACCTTTGTTTCCAGAATTCTCCTCAGTTGCATCATAGGGCACTTGTATCTTCATTCTCACTGTATGATGGCCTATTTGGTGATACACTTGGAGCACCTTTGACTCCCAATTATAACAACTATTGGTTCACTTGTAGCATTTGTTGGTCCAATTGCAGCCTTTCTTGTCTCAATTCCTTCAGCTCTCTTATTAACTTTTGTCTTCTCTCTTCTTCTGACATCTTGAAAAAATGTGTTTGTTCCACAATATCCATGCATTACTTATCAAATCTAAAATAGATTCACCACCTACTTTTCCAAAAGTAGGAAAATGAAATGGATTGCTTTGGTTTGCTCCAGCAGAATCTCCAAAAAAAAATTGTAAAACTTTGTTGACTCTATAAATGGAAAGGCTGAAAATTTTCTGGAATTTGTCCCCACTGGCGTCGCCAAACTGTTGGTACTCAAAAATGCAAGTTTTAACCAGAAGAGTTTACCAAGCTCTTATTACACTTTTGGTCAACGTGTAAGGCCAATTGATGCAATTGTACCTTCTTCTTTTTAGGTTCTGCTAGACCAAGGCGGGTGAACCTAATGAATGATGCAGATTTAAATGTGTTTCCTAATGCAACAATCTACCCACAAAGGCAAAGGTAGTGGATAGATGAAAATATCTACAACTAATCCTACTCCTACTGCACAAATGAAAGGATTTGAATAAATTGTTTGATATGAAATTCTATCTCTGGCTTGAGGCAAATCAGTGCCTTCTATCCACATGGCCAACAAAGTCATAAATAGAAAATGATATGTGTTTTCCCTCTCTGATCTAGTTCTAGTTGTTAGGCACTCTGAAAATCAAATCTAATGTCTAGCACACAAATTCATTTATTTATGTCTTGCATTAGTGGTGCTGGAAAGTTTCTTGTCCTAGTTCTTCTTTAACCACCCAAAAGAAATCCTAAAATTACAGTGACTTACTTGAAGGGGTTTAATTCTGACTTATAGACTCTAACAAATAAAATCACACAAAATGGGAATTCATCCTAATAAATGAAAGATTATACTTGATATAATGATATAAATAACTAAAGGATCTCAAGTTGGAGAAAACCAGATAAAAGAATAAAAGGTATTGCAACTCAAAAACTAAAACAGGAAGGTTTTCACCTGTTAAAAACATTAATCTCCATTGCTCTATTTCTAGAAAGATTTTTCATTGTTTACATTCCCAGTTAGAAAAAATTTGACTCTTCATCCTCTAACCCCTTCTCTATCTCTCTGATTTTTGAAATATTTATACAGTAAAAACCAAGGGTCATGACCCTTCAATTTTCCAGTTACAGCCATTTGAATTTTCTCACAGGAAATAGAATATTTGATTAATTTCCTTATCGAAAAATAAAATATTTAAACTATAGTCCTGCTTTTAATTTTTATGTATATGCCTTTGATTTTAACTTGCCACCTTTTCCCACTCCATACATTTTACGCCTTTGTGGCCATTTATCACTTTTACTGCTCAACTGTGGTCAACATTCTACCTCCCTGCGGTATCATGGTACTTTGACCTTAACTATGCTGGTGTCCTTTATCACCTTACCACGCTATCATGGGCTTTGAATTTTCCACCTGTAGTATCACGGTGCCTAGATTTGGTAGTTACCCTCATTGCTTACCATGTTATCATGGTCTCCTTTCTGACAATCTATGGTTGTGCGGTAACTGCTAACCACTATCTGTTCACTAACTGCTACCACGCTACCGCAGTCAATGTTTAGACCCCTAGGGGTAGCCCGGTAGCCATTTACTAACTGCCAACTGTCACCTCGCTCGTTTGTTAACTACCTATCTCCGTCAACCGCTAGCTGCTTACCGCTAACTGCTTGCCTTCAATTGTTACTTGTTTACCGCAGCCACCACAGTCTGTGGTTTGACCGTGCATGGTACCATGGTGAGCACTTTATGACCACCTGTTAATTGCTAATGCCATATTGCAGGCCCCTTTGTGGGAGACCATGGTAATGCGGTAAACACATAGAAATAAATAATTAATGTAGCAGTATAAGGTAAAACGTGTATTAGCACTTTGGATGGCCCAAAGGATTATTTTTTCTTGACAAAAAGATAGGAAAATTGGATTGCAAGTGGGTAAAGACTTAGAAATATAATGGAAATTTATGGAAAATAATAGGAAAACCTTAAGGTTTTTTAATGAAATTTTGGGTTCTAATAATGAGGACAATGCTTAGGAAGGACACATCCAAAAGCATAAAGAAATGATGAGAGTTTCTCTTCAGAAGGACACATCTTGAAGAAGAACCCAAAATTTTGCTAGGTTAAATTTTCTTGGTAGAATTTGATTACATGTCATTGTTGATATGCTGAACTGACCAAGATTGTTGATGAAACAGACTGTTGATAGATTGATTGCTCGCAATTGATGGAAGATGTGCTTGATTTGAAGAAATTTTGATGTGTGAAAAATTTGTGCCATAAACCCTAGTGGATTCACCTAGTGCGGCCTCAACGACTCATCAATTGATGGTCTTGCCTACGTCGTGCACTCAAAGACCTCATAGTTCGACATGACCAATGACCTTTTCAAAAGGACAAAAGTTTGAATCATGATTTTATTTTGACAAACCTAGAAAGACTGACCTAATGTCTCAGGGATTCAAAGATGAATCTTGCCTATGTAGAAAATGCATAGAGACAATGTAGTTCAGACTAGGATAAATATTGACTAATTAGACTGACTGGACTAATCGAAAAGCATTGAATTTGAATCTATTTTTGGATTTACTCACGACATTTTCCATTTTTAGATCTTTTTTCAGTACTTTTTTAGATTTTTAGGATTTTTTTCAAGACTTTCAGATTTTTAGGATTTTTTCAGGACTTTTTATGAATGTAGGATCATGTACGACACCCACTGCAATTACATGAGAAAGGTTTTGCCCCTAGATAGATCAGGGACTGCCTAGGTCAAATTATATGGAAATAGGCAAAAACAGGGCAAAAAAGGCAAGGATATGCAAGAGATGATGTCAACCAAACGCTAACCATGGCCAGAATTGAAAAGACTTAGGACAAATGTCATAAATGTGTCAGGCCTTGGTGACTATGGAAAGTGGATATGGGTCGATTAGATTAATAGTAGATGGCAGAGAAACAATCAACCATACATGGCGCCTATTTTCCAGGTTTTCACTTTTGGACGAAAGTATTTATTTTTAATATTTTTGTCATCTTTTGATTTTTTTTCTATCACCAAGATGCTTGTTTTCCAGGTTTTCATCAAGGGATGATTTTTTTTTCTATTTTTTAGTTTTTTTGTATTTTTTAGGTTTTTAGCCAAGCTCTCTAATGCTATGTGTAGAACATTCACAAATGTAAGTTTTTGATGGGTTATGTCAACTATTCTCCATCAAGTGTAGCCAATTGATAAGCTCCAGAACTGAATCCAGCAGTAATAATATAAGGACCAAGCCAATTAGCCTCAAACTTTCTAGGCTTTTCACGGTTAGCCTAATTTCTTGGATTTTGCATGAGGACCAGGTCACTAATTTCAAATTTTGTCACCATTACTTATTTTTTGTAGCTCTGATAGAGACAATTTTGATATGCCTACAAGTGATTCAAGGCATTTTGTCATCTTTCTTGTAAAATTTCTAGCTCATGTAGGCGAGACTGTCTATACTCTTCACCATCAATCATTCCTTTCAAAGAGACTTGGAGAGAAGGAATTTTGACCTCGATGGGAAATATAGCCTCAGATCCATAGACCAGGCAAAATGGAGTGGCTCTAATGGGTGTACAAATGTTGGTATGGTAGGCCCATAATTCAGGATTAAGTTGTAGGTGCCAATCGCGGCCAACGTCATTGACAGTCATCTTAAGAATGCGAACACTTGTTTTATTTGATGCCTCAACCTTGTCATTACCATGTGGATAATATGGCATGGAGAAATGATGTTGGAAGTGGAATCACTCACAGAGCTCACTAACATCTTGATTTTTGAATGGAATCCCATTATTTGTGATCATGGACTATGGAACATCATACCGAAAAATGATGTAATTTAGGATAAACTTTAATATTTTCTTACCGGTGATGTAAGTGAGAGGGACGACTTCAATCCACTTATTAAAGTACTTAGTGGCAGTGATTATGAATTTTTGGCCTTTAAAGGAGGATGGATGGATCTTGCCCATGAGGTTAAGTCTTCGTTGAGCGAAAGGCCATGGAGAATTGATCGGCGTCAGCTCCTATGTAGGTGCATGAATTAGGTCACTATGCACCTAGCATTTTTGACATGTTCTAAAAAATTCAGGAGCATCTTTTTCTAATGTCAGCCATTAGTATCCCAATGTGGTGACTTCCCTAGCTAACATTGGACCACTCAAATGAGATCTGCATATATGCTCATGTACTTCTCATAAATTTTTTTGGGCTTCATTAGTGTCGAGACAGTGAAGAAGGGTGTTATCAAAGCCACGACGGTATAGGGTGTCATTGACGATGGTGTGTCAAGCAGATTTTTGTATGAAGGAATTTCTCTAGTTATTGGAAAGGTTGGGTGGAAAATTTTGGGACTTTATATAGTCATAAATGTTTTGGTACCAAGGTGAAATGGGACCAAAAATCTCACAAACCATTTTTGAGTCTGGTGTGTCATGTGCCAACATCAATAACTATTGAACTAAGAGCTCAAATTGTGACACATTTTTTGGGATGTCCAAGAGAGATCCAATAGCAGCCATTGCATCCACTACCTTATTCTGTGTCTTGGGAATTTTTTCAAAGGAAATCAATTTGAAATATGTTAGGAAGCTATCCACCATTCGCTTGTGGGAAAGTAACTTCTCATCTTTTGTTTCATAATAATCATTCACTTGGTTGATAACTAACTGAGAATCCCCAAATACGAGCAATGTCTAAATTTTCCATTTAATTGTGATCTTGAGTCCTATGACCAATGCTTTGTATTCTACATTGTTGTTAGTTCATGGGAAGGTGATCTAGAATTCTTTAGGAATAGAATCCCCTTGTGGTGTGATGAAAAAAATTCCAACCCCTAAGTTGTGACCAGTATGAGACCCATCAAAATTCAAGCTTCCAAGGTTATGTAGGTTTTGTATGAAAGATAGACTCATCGGGAAAATCAATTACCAGTGGATGAGTGCCTTGGATGGGTTCATTTGCAAGTTGCTCTTCTATTTCCTGCCCTTTTATTTCCTTGCACTCAACATATTGTATGTCATATTCACTCAAAATCATGACCCATTTATCTAATCGGCCTGTCAATGCTACCTGACTTAGGAGATACTTTAGTGGATCAATCTTGGCTACCAGGTGTGTTTGATGGCTCAAGATCTAATGTCTTAGTTTTTATGTTGCAAAGACAACTACAAGGCATGTACATTTGATGGTTGTATAGTTCAACTCATATCCAATCAGTGTGCGAATGATATAGTATATGGCTCTTTCTTTCTCCTCATGGTCATTTTGTGCCAATAATGCCCCTAGTGCATTTGTAGTTGTTGAGACATACAGGATCAATGGAGTGCCTTCAATAGGCGACATTAGGATAGGTGGTGTCAATAGATATTCTTTGATTTTTTTTAAGTCTATGTGGCACTTGTATGTCCATTCAAAGGGGATAATTCCATGTAATAGGTACTGAAATGGTTGACACTTGTCTGCCAACTATGCGATGAAGTGTCAGATGGACTACAGTCTGCCTTGAATTTTTCTCAACTTGTTGATTCCTTTTGGTGGAGGCATGTCTAGAATTTATTTCACTTTAGCGGGATCAACTTCTATGTCTCGTCATGAAACTATGTAGCCCAATCATTTTCCTAACGTGACCCCAAAGACACATTTTGTTGGGGTCAAATGAACCTTGTACTCCTCTAGCCATCTAAAAAAATTGTCCAAGACTTTGAGGTGATCTTTCCATGTCAAAGACCTGGCCAAAAGTTCATCCACATAATCTTCCATTAGTATATGCATCATGTCATGAAATATTGTTTTCATAGCTCTTTGGTATGTGGCGCCTGCATTCTTTAGGCCAAATGGCATGACATTCCAACAGTATGTTCCCCATGGGCAGGTGAATTTCATTTTGTGTTCATCCTCAATTGTAATGCAGATTTGGTTATAGCCCGAGAAACCATCCATGAGAGACAACATCTCATACCCTATTGTGAGATCAACAATCATGTCTATATTTGGTAATGGGAAATAATATTTTGGGCAAGCCTTATTCAAATCTCTAAAATCCATGTAGATATGGATTTGTCTATTTGGCTTTGTGATAGGGACACTGTTGGATATCCATTCAACATAATCTATTGTTCTTATGAAGCTTGGATCCAGTAACTTCTTTAGTTCAGCCTTTACAAGTAGTGCAACTTGTGGATGCATTTTCCATAATTTTTTTTGACTAGTTTCATATTTGGGATTAACGAAAGATGATGCAATACCAATTTTGGATCTAGGCTTGGCATGTCAACATATGAACATGCGAAGTTAACCTTCCTTTATGTGAGGAATTGTTGGAACTTAGGTTTTTCTTCATCTGTTAATGATGCAGCTAAGAGAACCATTTTGGGATTCTCTGGTGTGTTTATGTTAACTTCGATGGTGTCTACAATTACCATTGGCGATTTTTATTGTGTTACGAAGAGAAAGTCCAATCACCCATCCTTAGGTGTCTTAGAGAGTTTTTCACCTTTGGATACGTCCATTATTTTTACTACTTTGTTGTCAGAAGATGCCTTGTGGTTTTCACCTTAAGACATTTCTTTTTTTGTCTTATTCCTTGCATTCTTCTGATTGGAGGATTGCACAGTCTCCCCGAAGTAAGTTGCACAATCTAGGTCAATGGAAAATCCTATTTTGTGATCACCCAATAGTATTCCTTCTTGGAGAACCATGAATTCTGCTATTGCTTCATCATTCTGAAAGATGTCCATCACTGGTGGTTCTTGTTGGTCCCAGTCAATCAGTTGTGGGTAAACAAGGGAAATCCCATCATCAGTGTTATTAGAAGAATGGGAAGATGCAACAGGTGTGCAAATTGAATCCTAAAGTGTGAAGGAAAATTTTTCAATTTCAACTTCCGTGTTAGATGCAATGGATGGAACATATTTAGATTTAGACGAGTTGAATTCATAGTCATAATAGGGCACAAAAGTATTAGTATTATGACTACCAAATGAAATTTTAGAGGCATGGACACCAGCTTCAGGCATGTCAGGCTCATGGGTGGGTTCAAGAATGGGGCAAGACATTTTAGGTGTTGTTGAGGATAATTTATGTTCTTCTGGATCCCAAGGAATACATACCCATTCCTTATTTTTGGAGTGTTGGTCAATAGGATCAATATTGTATTCTTGTCAAAATCTTTCTTCCAAGGGGAGTTGGCCAATGTCTAGGAATAGTTCTTCAATATCATAGTGGCGCATGGTTTTATCAGATCGCCATTCCCATTCATTAGAGTTAGTTTTGGTAAGGGATTCTTTGCTTGTATTGACACTTTCTAGAGCTGTTACGTCCTCACTTGATAGTTCATAGGTACATTGATCATCAGTTCTAAGTTGGTCAAACAATAGCCCTATGTAATTTGGTCTTGCAAAAATAATAAAAATTTCCCTCCTTCTATTCTTGGCCTTTCCAAGACCACTTATGCCATCAAAACCTAGTGCCTTGCATATATCATAGCCTTTTCCATAGAGATGCACTAGTAGTGGAGGTAACTCTTCTGGGACTTTGTAGATCCAGTTAGCTATGTAGATGATGAATTCATTACTCACATCCCCTCATAGTGTGAAAACCATTTTTGGTGGAACCATGAAATTTGTTTTGGGTTCGATCATGAAACATGGACTACCATAGACTTTAGGCAGCTTAGGTATTGTGGTGATACAATAAGTTGTACTCAATTTGAATTCTCCATAGCCAAGGTCTTGGATTTGGAGGTCTTTACTTGGTATGGAGGCTGAGGAATATGTCATGGTAGAATTTGATTGAATGGATGATTTGGTGAGTGCAGACAGGTCAATATATTTAGAAGAGGTGGAAGCCAAAGCTTCCTGATTGATCGGTACCTAGTGCTCAATGATGTTTCATAGATCTGTATAGTAATGAAATGGATTAGGATATTTTGGGATAGTAATTACAGTACCATCAAAAGGGAACTTTAGGCATTGGTGGTATGTGGAAGGCATGACCTTTAGGGCATGAATCCAGGGGCGACCAAGTAAGATATTGTAATGTATGTCATGATCCAAGACTCAATATGTTGTATCTATAATAACTGGTTCCACCTAGAATGAGATTGTGACAATGCCTTTAGAAGAAATTTCTTCATCATCATATGCCTTGATGAAAATTTCCTTTGGAGCATCCACACATCCATCAGAGAATCCAAGAGCTTTGACGAATTTTAAAGAGCAGATATTCAATCCTGCTCCACCATCTACTAAGACTCGTCTAACCCTATGTTTGTGGGAAAAGATCTCGATATGAAGGGCATCATTATGAGATGGTTTGGGAAAGGAATATTCACTATCCAAAAAGGTAATGTGATGAGGCGAATTCAGATATCCGAACATAGTTTTAAAATGGTTGACATCAAGGTTAGTTGGGATGAAAAAATCTTGGAGGACTTTATCCAAGATGGACTTATGTGCAGGTGAGATGTTGAGCAATTCAAGAATGGATATTTGAGCAGTTTTTTTATTCAATTTCTCAATAAGGTTGAACTTTGGTTTAGTGTTCGAATGCCTAGTAGACGAACCAGGTATGGTAATTTTAGGCTGATGTGTAGAGGGTCCTAGGATGGGGACCTTGCCTTTACATGTTGTAACATTGCAGTCTGAGGCCTTTTTAATGGTAATAGTATTGACACATTGGTATTCATCACCAGCTCACAAGTTTTTGTTGATGATACCACCAGAATAATTGAAGGCAAGACAAATGTGATTGGCTTGGTTATCGATATTCTCCATGCCAGATGTGGAGGGTTTACTAGGACCATGATCCCATAGTGGGTTCTTGTGGAATGTATGATCCACATTAGATGCAAATGGTTGACCTCCTAACTCAATGGTGTGGTATCCAATAAAATCTTGTGCCAGATTTTGCAACTGATGGCAAGAGGAAGTTTTGTGCCCTTTGACATGATGGTAATCACAAAATTAATTATCATCCCACCATGATGGCATGAACTGACCAGGTTCATACGAGGTTCTTCCAATGTTATGCCTCCATTTTGGAGAAGTTTCTTCAAGACAATTTTGATAGGTTCACCCAAAGGGGTGTATGTGCATTTTTGAAATTGTCATGGTTGATGCAACTACCTTGGATTAGATTGAGTGGCATTATTTTGAACAACATTGGCAGTTTTGTCTGTGTGTTCACAAGTACATTTTAATTTTGAACTCCTTTGGTGGTGAATATGTGACTTGTTGCATTGACGGTTTTTGCATCGACCACACTATCATTTATGATGTGTATATTTTTAACCTAGTATTTGTTTTTGTCATTGGAGTTACTTTGGTTATTGTTTGTGGTGGTGTTGATGGTTTTACCACCATATTTTAATTTTCCTTTGGCGATCAAGGATTTTTCAATTTGAACACCTTTTTCAATGAGGTCAACAAAGGTGGTGGTATGTGCAGGATCATGATGGGCCAAAAAGTGGTGATATCTAAGTGATATGATGACCCATGTGGTTGATGACATTTTTTTAACCCAAAATTGATGAAACGAAAAGGGTTTTTAAAGAAGATTCTCATATTTCCACCAATATAAATTATGCTTTACTTTGAATTTAATAAATAATTATTATTCATTTTCTATTTGAATTACGACTAAAGTCCTAATTGATAGGTTGATTGAAAAACATCTATAGCTTTCAAACGGTATCACATTTTTTGAATCTGAAACATGCGTCACATTCTATGGTTCACATACTATAGGATTAAAAAAAAAAAAAAAATGAATTTCATGAAGTATTGACCAATTTAAGGTGGTTAGACATACGAGTTTTTGTATTTTTTAAAAATTTTAATAAAAAATTCATAATTAAGTATTTACTTTGAAAGCAATTACAAAAAAATATGTATCACATTAGGACATGAGTCCTCTACTTATATCTAAAATCTTACAAAAAAATATTATCATTTTATTGTGGTTAGGGTGGTCAGACAAACACCTACTTCTTATTTTCTCCCTGAAATTGAAGTACTACTGCATTGAAATTTCAAATTTTCACCAAATAGATTTTAATTTATTTTAAAAACCTAGTAGTTTAGAAACTGCATTCAATTTTCTATAGATTTCTTTCTTACATATTTTTGAAATAATATAGATAACTTATTCAAATTTTTATGCCAAGTTTCCTAATTCTAATTTTCTAAATTTTATTTCCACTTAAGGGCCTATTTTTTCCATGATGATCCTACACATACCCTCATACAACAATGGACTTGTAAGCCATATTTTATCGGTCCTAGGATATTTTATACAAACATGCTGACTTTCACTTCTTTTGGTATTTCTACTGGACATCTACTCACTAAGGTTCTCCATCTTTGAAAGAATGGGATAAAAGTCTCCCCTACCTCCTCTTGGGTAAGTCGACATAAGGAGGCAATGCCAATATTCATGTCAATGTTATAGGCATAGTTTTCAACAAACTTGTTTTCCAATCCATCCCATGTTTTTATTCCTTTAGGAAATAGCGAGAACCATTCTAGTGCATGACCTATGAGGCTTCTAGAAAAGAGTCTCATGAGATAGGTTTTCTCATATGCAATGTCCATGCAACTAGTGGTTAGTTCTCTTATGTGTTAAATAGGGTTTCTTTTGCCTTTGTATTTAGGAAAATGGGGTACCACATATCCATTAGGAAAGCGTAGCATATACAAGGTTGTGTTGAATGGATATGGACACAAGTCATGTGACATGTAAGACTTTTTTGTTTACTATTGCAAGGTCTCCACTTCTGTTTGAAGAGAAAAAGTTTGAGTGTGAGTGCCTCCACAATGGGGTTGTCGGTAGCATCGCCCATGTTGGTGATAGGTATGGATTGGTTTCCCACTTTTTATCATGAGATGTGTTGGTGGTGAGCAAAGTGAGTGTTCTAATTTTGCGGTTGTTGGAAATGAGTGTGTTGATGAGGGATATGTTGTTGTGTATGAGCTTAAGAAGCATAAGTTGGGATATGAGATCCTACCATGTTGGATTGAATTTGGGGGCCTTGTTGGTTTTGAACATGTTGATGCCCAAATAGGAAATTTTGGCCATGAGGAATGTTTGTGTTTTTCCTCCAAGGAATGTTGGTATTAACCTGTGAGGAATTAGGTTGGGTGCCTTGAATGAGAACTCTTCGTTTATTTCTCCCAAGAGGGTTTGATGAGTTGGTTGCAATAGAATTTGAGGAACCTAATAATAGGTTTGTTGATGTACCCATGGAGCTAGATGAAATTCCAAATAAGTTTGAGGTGGTTGCACCCATTATTGATCCAAATGTTTGTGAAGGGATAGTGGATCTTTTTGGGGGGATGGATTGTGATGTGATGTTGGTTTAGGTAGATGATACACCAATAGATGTTGTGTTGGTTGTGGTGGATGCATTAGGTGTGGTGGGAGCATGACCAATGGAGGTAGCATTAATAGTGTTAATGATGTTTTATGAAGAGGCTCCCATGGAAGGATTGTGTGATTGGTGATCAGGAGATGTTTCTCTAATAGTGTTGAGGTCAAATTATTTTGGTAACCTATTCCCTTGGTCAAGGAGCATGGCTAAATATCTGGTTGAGTCATTTAAGACCAATTCTTCCATAAAAGAGGCCACTTCTGGGTTTTGGGCAGCAACTTGTATGTCTTCTTCATAGACTTCCCCATTTTGGTCTCTACGAACAAATTGTTCAAAGGGATTGTGTGGAATGGACATCTCACTGAAAGGATTGATAATAGAATTTACCATGTCATTAGAAAGAGTGTTCATGTCACTAGGGAATGAATTCATGTCATTGGTGAAATTGAGAAAATTGGTGTCTTGATCAAAAGAATCCATGAGTCTTTTCTTTCTTTGTAACCTAGTTTCAACCATAAAACATTTTTTCTCAACTTTGGGATGATGAGGGAGAATGACCTAAATATGACACTATGTTTTTGGGTGTTTTAGAAATAAGGAATGCTATGAAATGCAAATGATATTAAAAGGAGACTAAAGGTTTTTCGATGCAAATGATATGAGACTAAAATGAGGAGACGTCTAATGGTATGAGAAATAAAAGGAGCCCAAGATGCACTCACTATTGGGAAATTAAAGGAGATGACTACTTCACGAACCAAAGTGTTGGAAATGCTTCAGGTTTGGAAAATCAATGGACCGTAAAAGGACTAAAGGAGGATAAAGTGAAATTTCCACACTAGACTATTGAGTGGGAAATAATTCACAAAATATTTGACTAAAGGAAAAAGGGTGATTGGGTCCAATTATAACCTACTTTTGAAGGAAAAGTTTCATAATAGACGGTAAGGATTCTACTCCTAAAATCTGCAAAATGAGTGTCTAAGGAGATGGTAGAGATAACAATGCAACTAGTCAAATGCAAATGAAAACCTATGGTGATCCTAAGAATGCCATGATCAGGGAAGTTGACCAAATCAATGAAGAACTTGATGAAATCTGGAAAAAGACAGGTTTGGACTTCGATTTTGACAGTGGGAAGGTTCTTATTAAATCTTGCAAATAAGTCACAACAAATGCGGCATGATAAAGCACATGTGGCTCAAAATGGCGAATGCGGTGTTGTGATTGGCAAATGCGGCATGTTTCAATCAAATGCGCCTTGACAGGGTGCTTGCATTGGATGATAAATCAGATACGGTGTGAAATGGAAATTGTGGTTTAGGAGATTTTAAATACAGCTCAACAGAGTGAATGCGGCTTAGACTTGCAACTGCAGCTCGATTTCAAGCAAATGTAGCTTGACAGGGGGATTGTGTTGTAGGAAACAATTTTTGGAAAAAGTTTCAGCATGTTTACGAGCCTTAATTTTAGTAGATGTGGTATGAAATGGCAATTGTGGTTCAGTATATTTCAAATGCGGCACACCAGAGAGAATGCAGCTCGGTTTAAATCAATTGTGGCTTAATAGAGTGAATCTGGCTCAAGAATAAGCAATTACGGTTCACGATGGAAAATGCATTGCAGAAAATAATTTGACAAAATTTTAGGCCAATTGAAAAGATTTGTTTTAGTTGGCAAAGTTGTCTCAAATTTTTGCAAGTTTGAGGTTTATTTGTTGGAATTGTTTGAAAATAGTTGGCAAACATATGGTGTTGTAAAAAATGAAAATCGGCCACATAGAAATCATTTTACAAAAATCCTATGGCTGCAAGGATAGTATTCTTATGGATCCCACTAACTACATATGCTTAGCGAATGAATTCAAAAGCTTGGCCCCATAGGCTCCCCCTTACAATGCACTTACTTCTCAGGGCAACCAAGCTTCCAAAATCCATGAAACTCCCATGGAAGATTGATCATTTCTACTAAGACTACGTTGGTGCGGGTGCCTTGGCAACGATCGTTGTTGCACCAATGAATAGAGGGTTTGTGGTTTTCTAAAACAAAGGATTTATTTCGGG
This sequence comes from Sequoiadendron giganteum, assembly GCA_007115665.2. Taxonomy (NCBI): domain Eukaryota; kingdom Viridiplantae; phylum Streptophyta; class Pinopsida; order Cupressales; family Cupressaceae; genus Sequoiadendron; species Sequoiadendron giganteum. The sequence goes on from CM021107.1 coordinate 91,327,963, forward strand.
CACCCTTTCAGAAGGCCACGCGAGAGGCATTATCATCCCTATCTGCAGAGGTTATGCTTTGCAGGTTTTGACGGACCACAAGGGTAAAAGGGAGTCAATTGCTGGCTCGTACAAATTTTTGTAATGCTAAGCTTTCTTTTACATTAAAATTTATATACTGGTTGGACATCGCTTGGTTTTAGCATGTTCTCAGTTTGAATCACTTTGGGGTGAGTACTTTTTCCCACAAAAGAAGGCCCAATTTCTAAGGCTAAAAAAAGCGAGCCAAAATATTCATAGTTCAATCAATGTTTGTTTAAAAATAAAGAGAGAGCACATGAATATCTTAACTCACACTCGCATGATGTTATTTTTAAGCCCAAATCGAAATCTATTGACAAACATAAGAAAAACATAGGGTTCATTTTAACCATTTGTAGTGTGAGCTAACTAAAAGTTCATTTTAACTCAATGTTATGAAGAGATGCAAATTTATTTTAATCCAATGATTTATCATGCAAGATTGTGTTCTTTTTAATCCAATGAATATGTATGCATGTTCATTTTAAATCATGAATGTAAAAAAAATAAAATGCAACTTTGTAGCCGTCATCTAAGATTTATAAAATAAAACAAAGAAAACAAATATTAGACTCCTTGCCACAAGCTACAAACAAAAAATTAGTAACCCAAAAATTTTAAACTACCACATAGAAAAAAGTAGAAAAAAGTAGAAAATTTGAAAAAATAATTTATTTTTTTACCCTACAGATGCATCACAGTAGAGAAAATACGGCTCGGTAAGGTAGAGGCATCATTTGGACAAACGAGTGTATTTGATAAGATCAAATGTGGCTTTCTAGTTGTCAAATGCAGCTTGCAGATTTAGATGTGTCATTTGGAGAAGTGGATGCGGTTTGACAGAACATATGCGTCACTTGTGAAGGCAGATGTGGCTTGACAAAGCACTTGTGTCGCAAAAAATGGCATGTTCCTCATTCTGTACAACTGTACCTACAAAAACGTATTAAAAAAAGAATGTTGGGTTCACAAATGTCACTAAGGGAATTGTTTCTAGAGTTAACAAATGAAATGCAAAACATACAAACCCAAAGTGATAATGAAGTGCAAAGGAATAAAATTAAATCAAATGAAACAATCTCACCAAAATGTCTTCATTCTCCATGGGTGACCTCCATTATACATTCTCAACTTGCTGAAAATATGATCTTGCCCTCAAATTTATGATGAGCAATCTAATGACAATGACAAGCCCTAAGCAAATGTTGAAGGATTTGAGTAACTACATGCACTACTATTCTATAATGCAACTAGTAAGCCTCTAAATATGTCTAAATTGTGCCAAATGAAATCTAAATATGCCTATGACAAAATTAAAATAGTGCAAGAGTATGAAATTGCAAGAACACGAGGTTTCAAGATGGCAAAATGAGACCAAAATTGTCATTTTATAGAAAATGCAATTTTGTGTGAATGGCCAAGATTAAAATTTTACAAGTGCCCTAGAATCAATGGACAAGATTTAATATGACAACTTGCAATTAGTGTTAGGGCAACATTAGGTCAAATTTGAAATGAATGGACAAGATTGATTTTTAGAAAATCAAATCAAGGGTTGACAATCCATGTGACAAGAGATATTGGGCACATAAAATGAAGTTACTGGAGAATCAAATAATAATTTAAAATTATTTGATTCAAGAAGTGATTTTGACCTTTTGAATTAAAAATTGATTTAATTCAAAAGTGGTGGGGTCATGTGACGGTAAATAATTAATTTGAATTATTTACTAAAAGGAGGGAAATTAGAGAGTGGGACTATTTTAAATAAATAATTTTATTTAAAATGAGGGAAATGTGAAGGTGGCAATAATTATTAATTTTAATTCAAAAGGTGGGGTCATATGACAATAAATAATTAATTTGAATTATTTACTAAAAAAAGGGAAATTAGAGAGCAAAACTATTTTAAATGAATAATTTTATTTAAAATGAGGGAAGTGTGAAGGTGGCAATAATTAAATAAATTAAATAATTTATTTAATTATAAGAGGACTTTTTAATAATTAGTAACATTTTAAATAAATAAATAATTTATTTATTTAATAATCAGGAAGACATAATGGACCAAAATAATTAAATAAATTAAGAAATTTATTTAATTATATGAAGACATTAGAAAATTAGTGACACATTAAATAAATAAATAAAATTTATTTATTTAATAATCAAGAAGAATAAAGAGGACATGAATCAATTAAATAATTATGAACTATGTAATTAATAGTCAAAAGTGAATCTAGGACATAATTAAAATGTCTTAATTATGCTAAGAAGAAAAATATTAAAAAATAGAGCTTGCAGGCCTAAATCATTTTTATGTGTCTACAATATTATTATATATATATTATAATGTTATTTAAATATATATATATATATATATATTATAAATATTTATTTAAAAAAAATAGAAATAAATTGTGAATTTTATTTATGTAATTTTTAATAACTTGTTTTTTTTATTAAACAATAATTTTAAAAGTGGTTTTTATGTCGTAACACATAACTTTGTTTATAGAAAGGAAAAAACTATAATTTTTAAAATATAGATTTGTAAGATCAATATGTAGTGCACGGATATTTTTCAGATGTTTTGTTGCATATTTTTTTAATTAATTTTGAAGCCGGAGTAATTATAATTAGGACATCTACTGCAACTCATCACTTATTTTATAATAATTTAAATTCAATATTTTGTTGAGGCAAGGACATCAATATCTAACACATAAATATTTTTTCTCTATTTTTTTAATTTTTTCACATATGTGAAACAAATGCTTTGATGTTTGGTGAAAAAATTGCATGTATAAGAAATTAAAAATAAATATAATAATAAAATAAAAATATTCAAAATTATACTTTTTGGAAATAGTAGAATAACATCTACATACATAAAAAACATAATTTCTAAATGACTTTATTTGATCCCTCAAATGGTAAAGAAAAAGTAATATTTTGTCAACATTTGGATAGGTGTGAAGGAGACTCCATTACGGGTATGATTTAAGACTAGAGGGGTTATATCCAAGGGGATTTGATATAAGGGAGTCTTATGTAACCCTCTTTAATTAAAAATCTTTAAATAGAACCTCTCAAGACTTAAATCAATAAATTTTCTGAAAATATATGATTTTTGACAAAAATCAAGATGTCCCAAATGTGAGACTCGTTAACATGGGATCACATAGATAAGATCAAAAAAATGATGAGCCACAACATTTTGAGCCTAGATTTGTAAATGAACATGATGTATTGAATTTATTTTATGTATATAAAGGAACAACCCTAGTTGTGGCTTATGCATTAAAAAAATCATGTCTTTTAGACCAAAGCTTTAGGTTGTACCTTATCCATGTACCCCTTTCAAATTTCTCATAACTCCCAACTCCTAATTTATTATTTTTCATTAAGCCTTTAAAAGTTGTAATTGTGAACTTCCCTTAATTTAGGTACTTTCTTCATATCATTCTTGATTCCCAAACCTTGTTGATCCCTTCATTTCATTTTTCATAGTCATTATTTTTCCCATCCCTCCATCTCAATGCTCCATCCCAAAAATTCCCAATACCTCAAGATTTTATTACTCCTAATGTATTTTATTAATGTTTCAAAAATCCCTTCAATCTAATACCTTTTTTTAGGTATTCCCAACACCTCTCCCTTGACATCCTCAAAACATTTTCCTTATTAGAATTTACTTCCATCTAGTACCTATTTCCTATTACACATCATCTATGATCCTTAATAGTCTAAAGAAACACATACCTTAAGTGGGATGAGTTATCCGTCTCCCTCCCAATTCCCTGACAAGTGGAATGAGGTATTAATTTATGCAACCTCCAAAATTTACATTTTGTGCCCATTTTTGTCAATTTCTCACCAACTCATTGGAATGAAATGGAATTCCACATGTGTGCCAAAAATATAAAAACATGCTCAAAAGGTATTGAGAACTATCAAAAGTTAATTTTTACTATTTGAGAAGAATTGTATAGCGATTTGGCATGATTTTGAAGTGATTTTCAATTTTAAAAATGTGAGAAGCGGTTAGGTTTTCATTTATTTATAAATTTTTCCATGAACCTACTTAAGAACACTCATTAATACTTCTTTATGTTCTAAAATAGTTAATATTGTGGTGAATAATACCATGGTAATGCCAAATTTAATGTAGGTGACCAATATTTGTTGGGCTAATATCTTCATGACTTTTGTTAGGAAAAACAAGGTCTCTCAACCTTTGATTATTCTTAGCATGTTTAATTATTTCATGTTAAAATTATACTTGATAATTATCCCATGTTGCTTTGTTATTTACAACTTATAGTGTCTATTTTCAAGGACGAGTCAAGTTGGAACTTACAATTTACAAGTAGTGTCATGAAGGAAATTTATATTTTATGTTGAGTTTGCATAGAATGTGAGCTCTAGAGGTGTAGTCATATTTTGGCAGGTGCAAGTTTTGCATGTGCAAGTTTAGTGACAATTAGAAATTACAATATTAAATTATGGGTTAATGTTTTGGTTAGCTCATCGTATTAGTCACATGGTTTTATGTAATGTAGTGTAGAAAATTGTACTCCTTTCTAAGTGAAAGTACAATTTCACACTTAGTTTGGACCCATTTTGGTGACCTTGCATTTATGAATTTTTAAACCTCATTAATAGGCTCTTAATACCATTTATTATGCATCCCAAGGCCTATTTTAATTATTTCCCAACAATATAAACCACATTGAATAAATGTCATTAATTTATTTAATCCCTCGACATAATCTAAGTCGCGAACTTTTAGGTCAAGACCCATTCACCCATGGGTGAATGGGTCCCCTTTAAGTTCCTAAACTCAAATTAAAATATGATTTTGGAGGAATTTAAAGGTCCTAAATATAAATTTTTAGTGTCAGCTTTTGGGATTTAATAAATGGGAAATTAGAAAGGAATCCTATAAAGCTAGGTCTTTCAATCATTTTTCACTAGACAAGAAAGATATTCACATGAGATCACAAGGATTCACACTCAATATCAAGGAGAAATCAATCAATAATTTAAAGTTTAAGTCTTGGAGCAACATTATATTTCTTTTTGCAGGTATTCAAGGTCATTTTTCCAACAAGATCAAGCATTGTTAAATATTGTTGATAGATTCCTATAGAGGATCATAATTTATTCTAGGTTTTGGGAGATGCACCAAGCCATTCAACCAAGCACAATGACTTATTTCCTAAGTGGTTCCATATTCTATTATCATATTTATTATCTATTAGGGTGATTTGGCATCTCCCAAAGTAGGTATTCATCATTATTCATGTTTCATTTAGGGATCATATTCTAATACACTTGAATAAGGTTTCTTTACGTTTTAGCTCTTAAAAATTATATTATCAATACTCACTTAAGATTAGGGCTTGCACACATTCATGTTTTAGATATGTACTTTCCATTAAGGCTTATTTACTAAAATTTGGGTTTGACCATGAAAAAACCCTATCCACCCCAAAATAAAAAATTGAGTTTTGTGAATTTATCATAGGTACAAATCTAGGAGCAAATATTCAAAAGTGTAGGAAGGAAGTGTAGACACAAGACTTAGATCTCAGTTCTTGATTTTTAAGAAAGTGTAACCTAGACCCAATCGCCCATGGGTGAATAAGTCCTTGACAACCCTCTAAAATAGGATTTTAATGATAAGTGCACACTTTCTAGACCTTCTCAAATCTACCAAAAATTTTTTGATTCTCTCTGTGTTATTCTTTAAATTGTAGATGCAAGTGTTAGCTTACATAATTATGGTGATTTACTATTTTTAATTTTTCTCCCAAAAGTGTTGTTCAATCTGATACCCCCATCCTCAATCATAAGGAAATAAATAGATTCTCTCATTGAGTTGACTCACCTAAGGTTTGTAGGTCAATTCTTTGTATGGATCTCATTTCTTAATGAAATTACTAAGATAGGTCCATATTTAGTGAACCCCGACACAATCGCCACACCTATTTTTATGTGTTTCATTCTAGTAAACCTGGCATACTTTGAAGGTATATCCTTATGTGGGGGAAAAGGAGGCACCATATCTATAGTCACCCATTGGTAGGGATTTCACCACTCTCGTGTGGACCCTAAAAGATGGAAATCATAAATTGTATTAGTACACATCATGATGTATAAATAAAAACCATATATATAATCATAAAGCATAATAAAAGAATAAATAACACATCATCACTTGGGTCTCTAGCCTCCAATTCAGGGTTGTTCTACAAAACAATGGATCTCCCTTGTGTAGGAAGTGTGGATGGTGTACTACCACTAGCCTCCCCATGCTCATGAGTCCTAATGCCTACGGTGGTTGTTGATCATGTTCTAGTGACTCAGGTAGGAGGTGAATATCTCCTCTTGGAGATAGCTAGGGCCTCATCTGCCTCATTAGACTCATCACTTATTGGTTGGATATACTCCTCCTACTCATCATACTCATTAGGAAACAAATCTACTAATTTCCCCTCATCCTTTGAATGTCCATCAATGATCTCACCTTCCTTGTCATCCCCATGACTTGGAAGAGGTCTCAAGTTTCCTGTAGGATGATGCATAAAAAAGATTGGTCATGATCCCATCCACAACTACTTGTAGACCAGTATGGTGCCTACATTTTCAACATCTAATACTAGGGGCATGTTATGGTCCTCGTCCTCTAAAGCACTAAAATCTACATCATCAATGATGAGACAATGAATGTCTCTGGTCCGAGAAGTACTCCGTGTTGATCATAGATACCTAAGTCATGGCTTAGGTGGAACCTAAACCTACCAAAACTACTGCTCAACACAATCATAGTAAAAAGGCTTCACTATGTAATTGTGTTTCCCCAATAAAAATTGATCTTGATGCATCTTGACTAGCTATTGTGTGATATTTTCCCACTAGGCTACCATGAGGTATGGTCTCCATAGTATATCATCATCCTCTAAATAGTCAAATATGAACCTCTAATATAATATATATCCATCCTACCATGATCATCTTAGAGGATAACTATAGGCCAATGGATAACCCATGGCCACCACTTTCAGATAACTTGTCAGCCTAGTACATGTGATATGCTCGAAACATTGCACCTACAAGAGTGTACAATGTACTATGATGTCTAGCTCTTGGTAGATGAAGTGCCCTAAATCAAAATATAAATTTGATAACTATTGAATAATACAACTAAGAGGGGGTGAATCAGTTGTAATAAATTTAAACACTTGAATCATTCATTGGAACAAATCCTTAACACTTTTTAAAATTATTAACCATTAAGTGCAAGTGCATAAACTAAAAAACTTCACACAAACACAAAAGCACTAGATTTACATGGAAAACCCAACGATGGAAAAAACACAATGAGGATTAACTTGCACTATAGAGAATATCAAAACCAATTACAGAGGCTCACAACCAAAGCAAGGATTTATTGTCTAGATTGGGACTCACTGTCCAATAGGGCTAACCACCTAGATGACTCATTGCCACAAAGATACAAAGAAGATAAAAAATATATGTTATAGAGATAAGATAATATCAATGCAATAAAGAAATCCACCACAATTTACTCAACCACTTACATACTTGCATGAATGATAGAGTAAACCTTCAACTCACTACATCCAAAAACTCAACATTTAGGCTTTGCACTTATCTACCACACTCACATCACACACGCTCACTGATTCACTTCAGTCTCACATCTACCTTGTCTATTTGTTTGTACTTATCTCTTGTATCTACTTTCACCACTAACTCATCCTATATTTATATCATCTTCAACTTTGAAATATATCTAAATTCGGCCATCTAACCTTAAATTCAAATTAGGTCGGTGCCAAAGCATCCTATAGTGTAATTAAAATGAGGGAGACCCAAGCACATGCTTGTTGAGGAGCCAAATAGGTCCAACACACTTCATCAACTCTAAAGATAGTGTTCAACACAAGGTTGGCCAAACCAATATAAAACACATAGAACAACTAAGCACGATCCTTCTAGATATTGAAACTTATTTTAATACAATCATAACAACTCAAATCTAGAACCACAAGTCATAAGAATCTACCGAAGAGAAATCCGGACCAACCACATTTCTCCCACACCTTAGCCAGAATAATGGAAACCCAAAGTTCAAAACTAGTGAGAATAACTTGCGTTGTACAATGAATCAGCCAAAAAATATAGATCTAGTAGCTTCCAACAACCACGATCAACATATTTGAACCAAAAAAACATAGGAGAAAATCCCAGAACAACCATTGAACACCGACGACCTTTCTTTAATACAATTTTCCAAATATCCTCAACATATACAACCCATAACCTATAACCATGAGACTAATGAAAACATGAACTATTGATAACCAATTGATTAGTTAACATCAATGACAACACCTCCATTCTTGCCAAAATCTCCCCCTTTATCATTGATGGAAATACATGATCTGAAAAACCATCAAAGACAACATACTAGCTCTGAATATATTTATCAATATTTCTATTTCTATTTCTCCCCCTTAATAGATAATATTTTTCACTTTCTTCCTCTCCTCTCTTTTCTATTCTTCCTCTTTTTCACATTATTTATCTCCCCCTTTGGCATCAATGGAAAAGTAAACATATATTTTACATTGATTTCCCCTTTCACATTAAAAAAAGAATACATACAATAAAAACACATGACACTACCTACTCCTCTTGAGAGTTAGCCACCAAAAGATCAATCCAGAAAAAGAAGATAGATCCATAGATCCACCAGACTAATGTATCTCCATATGCATCTAGTTTAAGAAAGGAGGGGCAATGAACCCTAACTGCTCTCATAGATACTCAAAAGTATCTTTAGGAAGAGCCTTCATAAATATATCAACAATTTGATGTTTAATAGGGACAATATCAATCTTTAATTCATTCTCTACAACCTTCTCTCTCAAGAACTAATATCTGATAGACATATTCTTTGTCCTCAAGTGCATCACTGAATTATTTGAAATTTTAATTACACAGAAGATAGAAATAGGATCATCATACACCACTGTGATAGCTTTCAATATATGTTTCATCCATAGAACCTGTGTACAACAAGATGTAGAAGCAATATATTCAACTTCAAAAGTAGACAAGCAACCTAAATCTTGATTTTTACTTGACCATTCCACCAATCTACAACCAGAAAAAAATGCACCACCACTTGTACTCTTTTTTTCATTTACACATTTAGCCCAATTTGCATCTGTATAAGCACCTAGTGTAAATTCAATATCCCTAGGATACTATAACCCATAATCTAGAGTGCCATTCAAATATTTAAATATTATTTTAACAACACCATGTGTTTCCTTAGGATCTTCTTGAAATCTAGCCACAAGATAGACAACATGCATAATATCAGGTCTAGTAGCAATCAAATACAATAGTCCACCAATCATAGATCTATACTTTCTCTGATCAACCTTAGGTGAATCATCATATTTACCCAATTGCAACCAGTCACCATAGGAGTATATATTGGTTTGGAACCATCCACCCCAAACTTCTTCAACATCTCTTTCACATACTTAGACTATGAAATAAAAATTCCTTTCTTTGTTTGATTAATTTGTATCCCAAGAAAGAAATTCATCTCTGCAAACATAGACATCTCAAATTATTTTTCCATCTCCTACAAAAACAACCTATATATAGTTTCATTAAATCCAAAAATAATGTCATCAACCTATCTAACCTTGTATACCAAGCTCTAGGAGCTTGCTTCAATCCATATAAATATTTCTTCAATCTGTTCACCATATCTTAGTCTATCTAACAACTAAAATATTTTTGGTTGTTCCATGTAGACCTCTTCTTCTATCTCACCATTCAAATATGCAAACTTGACATCCATCTGATAGACCTTGAAATCTTTATGAGTGACAAATGTTAAAAATATATTTATAGCTTCCATTCTTACCACTGGACCAAAATTAAAGTATCCTAAAAATCTATTCCTTCTACTTGTGAGTAACCTTTAAACACAAGCCTTGCTTTGTTTCTAACCACTTCTCCATTCTCATTCAAATTATTTCTAAATACCCACTTTGATCCAATAATTCTTTTTTCTGCTAGTCTTGGGACCAATTCCCAAGTTTGATTATTCTCAATTTGTGTAAGTTCTTCTTTCATGACTTTCATCCAATGTTCATCTTTACATGCCTCACTTATAGTCTTTGGTTCAATCTCAAAATATAAACACATATTTACTTCACTAGTAGCAAGTTTGCTTCTTTTCAATACACCTTTTGTCTTGAATCTATCTAATGAATCTGATTTATCTCTAAGGAATGTAACCCATGTATATCTAGAATAATCATGAATCAAAAGAATAAAGTACCTTTCACCTTGTATACTTCTTACTCTTGTAGGATCAAAAATATCAATATGAATTAAATCTAGTAGTTCAGTAGTATATTTTTCCTCTGATTTGTAATGGCTTCCTACTTGATTTCAAAATAAAAAATTCATGTAAATAGCAGTAACAGGCTTTGTAATTCTTAGTAAATCTCGCACATCCTAAATTGAACTAATCCTTTCCAAGTTATGAAAATTCATGTCACATTCTTCAATTCCACAACCAACTGTCAATAATCTTAGTCATAAAGCATCATCCATCAACACCCTTATGCTGATGGATATTTCCTTCAGGTTTCTTTCCTATAGCAATCATTGTTCTAGATTCTTTCCTAATCTCACATCTCTCATCCTTAAATACAAGATTATATCATTTACTACACATCTATCCAAAACTCAAGATAATGTGCCTTAAAACTTGAACATAGTAGAAATCATCGGTATTATGCTTGCCATCAAAACTTATTGAACCTATACCACAAATTGTAGCACCGATATCATCTCAAAAACATAACCAAGCATTCATCATATTTTAAAGTTTAAAAAACTTAATCTTATCACCAATCATGTGATATGAAAAACCATTGTCAATAGCCCAATATTTCTTTTCTTGTTTATTATGTAGGGCAAAGATTACAATACCTTCATTTTTCTCCTTGTTCGGAGGGCATTCTTTCACCCATTTTTCAGAATTTGTAGAAATAGGTTCATCTTTTATTTCCAAGAATAAGAATTCACTGTCATCAGGGTCTTCATAATCAGAATCCTCATCATATATACTAGCATCCTCATTCACATAAGATTCTTTTTTTATCTCCTTACCTTTCTTTTCTTTCTCATATCTTTATTTATTCCTCTTATCTCTTTTCGCACACCTTACAGCATAATGACCTATTCCTTCGAAACTATAGAATTTAAAGGGTAACATACCTTCATACTTGTTAGATCCTTTCCTCATCCTACTCAAAAAGTTATCTTCTACTTCATCAATATTTTCTTCATCCGGATCTTCAACTTTTGTAGCCTTAAAAGCAGTCTCTAATTTGAATCCATTTCTCAAATTCAGCTTCATCATATCATAAGATGTAAGAGATCCCAACATTAGATCTTTAGTTTAAGTATTATAATCTATAATTTTTTCAATAGCACATTCCTTTTCACTGTAAAAATCAGGGGAAATTCTAATAATATACTTTACAATATTAGTTTCATCTATGGTAGCACCAAGTCGTTGCATTCCAACTACTATCTCATCCAATCTCTATACATAAGATTTAGCATTCTCATCTTTAGACATATGTAAGAACTCAAACTATGTCTCCAAATTCTATAGTTTTTCTTCCTTGACTCTTCCATCACCTTCATGTACTATTTCCAAGGCATCTTAAACTTCCTTAGCAATCTTCAAATTTTGAACCTTAATCAGCTCGAAGTGTACAAGATTGTTCTTCACTTCATGTGCCTTGATCTCATCAACCGTACTCATACCATTTTTAGGAGGAGTGTAAGGATTATTGTAAGCTTTCTCCACATCATATCCATAATAATCCAAATATTATTTCATCATTATTTTCCATATAGCATAATTAGTTCCATCAAACTTCAGATAATCATAAGTAACTTTGCTAGCCATCACAGACATTCAATAAGTGATTAAGCTCTACTCTAAAGAACTGAGCTCTAGTAATAATTGTTGAAGAATACAACTAAGGGGGGGGTTAATCAGCTGTAAAAAAATTAAACCCTTAAATAATTCACCAAAACAAATCCTTAACACTGCTTAAAATGATTAGCAGTTAAGTGCAAGTGAAAAAATTGAAAAACATTACTCAAACATAGTAACACTAGATTTAAATGGAAAACCCAATGAGGTAAAACCATGGTGAGGATTAACTCACACTATAGAGAATATTAAAACTGATTACAAATGCTCACTACTTGAGAAGTAAGGCTCACTACCAAAACAAGGACTCACTGTCCAACATAGATAACCACTCAGAGGGCTCACTACCACAGAGATACAAAGAAGTTAGAACATATATGTTACAAAGAGAAGACAATATTAATACAATAGAGAAATCCACCACAATTTTCTTAACCACCTATAGACATGCATGAATGGTAGAGTACACCTTCAGCTCACTGCATCTGAAAAATTAACATTTAGGCTTCACATTGATCTACCACACTCACAACACACACACTCAATTATTCACATAAATATCACAAATATTTCCTTTATTTCTTTGCATTTATCTCTTGTCTCCACTTTCACCACTAACTCTTTCTATATTTATACTATTTTAAACATTGAAACATATCCAAAGTCAACCATCAAACATTAGATTCAAATAAGGTTAGCACCAAAAAATCCTAGGGTGGAATTAGAATGATAGTAACCTTAACACACGCTTGATGAGGACCCAAATAGGTCCAACACAATTCATCAACTCCGAAGATAGTGTTCAACACAAGGTCAACCAAACCAATGTAAAACACATAGAAAATTCAAGAACGTGATCCTTCCAAATGCTAAAATAATCTTCAATACAATCATAAAAACTCAACTCTAGAACTACAAGTCATACGAATTTACCAAAGATAAATCCGAACCAACAAAATTTCACCCAAACCTCAACTAAAATAATAAAAATCCATAGTTCACAACTGGTGAACATAACTCACATTGTACAATGAATCAGCAGCCAAAAAATATGGATATAGTAGCTTCCAACAACCATGATCAACATATCTAAACCACACAAACATAGGAGCAAATCCAAGAGAAAAACCTGATGCAACTATTGAACACCTGCAACCTTTCTTCAATGCAATTTTCTCAATATCCTCGACATATACAATGCATAACTTGTAACCATGACACTAATGACAACAACAACCAATTGATAACCAATTGACCAGTTGACATAAATGAAAACACCTTCATTCTTGCAACACTAGCATGTTGTGACCCCATGCATACATGGTCTTATGCTACTCTATAGCTTGTATAATGTGAACTAGTCCTCCATCCAAGATTTCACCTCATCCATTAGGAACTAGTGCTAGTGTCATGATAAAGATCTTGGTGTGCCTCAGTAATGGCGAAGATGTTTATAGTAGCCATCCGAGCTTGATGTGGGGTCTGATGATCACCTTTTGGATAGAACAACCGAGGCAATACTCAATATCCTCTCTCATATCCTCATATGATCACTCCTCTATTGAATGGATGATCTTGTCATGGATATGTAACTGCAAGATGCGGTGAATGTACTCTAGAGTAACTATCATCTCTCCTATCAAGAGGTGAAAGGTGCATGTATCCATGTCCCACCTCTCTACTAATGCCATAAGCATGGAATCATGATACCTCATAGGTGACATGAGGTATACCCAAAATAATATAGTCTCATGCAAAATATCAATCTCCTCTGAAAGATGAGATATTTTCTCTAAGAGGCAAAAAAACAATTTTCCTCTTAGATGCTAATGCGCTCGAGGAGGGGAATAAAATAATAAAAATCAAAATAAATCATGACTAAAAATCTTAAATATGTGTCTTAAATAATTAAAAGTACACTAAAGTTTCTCTAGGACACTTTGTGATCAACTTGGACTTTTGGGCTAGTTTTGGAGGAGGGGGGTCTTGGACACTTTCTCCATTTTTGGACACTTCGCAAAAAAGTGGGACACTTTGTGACACAAGAGGATGCTTTCTGAATTTTTCTCTAAGGTCTTAAAATGTTCTATAAGTGCATAAAAATATTGAAAATACATAAATGTAAACATAAAGCATTGTAGAATTCACTCACCATATGTTGGGGCTCACCTTGTGCCACCTCGTCATGTGAAATCTTGAGTCTCGAAAGCTTGTAAGCTCATCTAAACATATTTAATCACTCTACAGCAAAATAAATTCTCAAAAATTAAATTTCATTTTTTTATATAAAAAACATAACCGTTCATTCAAATATACTATGCATTCTCTATTTTATTTGTTTATTAAAAATATTTTTTAGTAAAATCAACATAATGGGGGCTAGTGAACTATGTTTTTTAATGCCATTTCTTATGTTGGATTCATAATTTTATCCCCTATATAATCCAATATTTATTAATGTATGGTGTTGCACTTCCAATACCCTATTATAGAACCAAAGAAATTTGATAAGGTTACATGGCTACCCTAATTCCATATCCATAAAGCAATTGGAATCCATGGGGTCATACATCTACACTCAAATTTTATTCTCTGTGGAAGTTTGATAAAAGGATTTTTGAACAACTAAAAATTTGGTGTTGCAAGATGAGATTCCTAATATTGTGGTTATGTAGATAACTACATTTGGGGCTTCATTCTCCCTACTAGAGAATGAATCCATATGAGTTTCCTTTTTATAAATCTTATTGTTTGAGTTCCTTCAGCTTACATATGCACATAGCACCATATGTCTGCTAAAGTGGGGGCTAAATGCAGTGTAGGAAATTTTACTCCTTTCTAAGTCAAAGTAAAATTTCACACTTGGTTTGGACCTATTTTGGTGACCTTGCATTTATGAATTTTTAAACCTCATTAATACACCCCTAATACACTTTATTATGCATCCCAATTCGTATTTTAATTATTTCTCAACAAATATAACAAGCATTGAATAAATTCCATTAATTTATTTAATTCCTTGACATAGTCTAAGTCCTAAAATTCTAGGTAGGGACCCATTCACCCTTTATGTTCCTAAACTCAAATTAAAATATATTTTTGACAGCATTTCAAGGTCCTAAATTTAATTTTTTAACTGTCAGCATTTGGGATTTAATAAATGGGAAATTATAAAGGAAGTCTATAAAGCTGAGTCTTTCAATCATATTTTACTAGACAAGAAAGAGATTCACATGAGATCATAAGGATTGAAACTCAATATCAAGGATAAATCAATCAAGTATTTAAAGTTTAATTCTTGGAATAACATTCTATTTTTTTATCTAGGTGTTCAAGCTCATTTTTCCAACAAGATCAAGCACTGTCAAATATTGATGATAGTTGCAAATGGAGGATAATGATGGATTCTAGGTTTTGGGAGATACACCAAGACATTCAACCAAGCCTAATGAATTTTTTCCTAAGTGGTTCCATCTTCTATATTAATTTTATATTCTACCTAAAGGAAGGTATTATTAGGTTTATGATTTATTAGGGTGATTTGACATCTCCAAAAGTAGGTCTTCATCATTATTCATGTTTCATTTAGGGATATTATTCTAATAAACTTAAATAAGGTTTCTTTTCATTTTAGTGAGCTTAATAATATTAGACACACTTAAAATTGTGGTTTGCATACACTTTCATGTTTTAGATTTGTACTTTTTATCAAGGTTTGATTACCAAGCTTGGAGTTTGACTGAGGCAAACCCCTATCCACCCCCAAAACAATAATTTTGTCTTCCAGATTTATCACAGGTATAGATTTGGAAATGAAGATTTAGAAGTACAGGAAGGAAGTGTAGACAAAAGACACGAGTCTTAATTCTTGATTTTTCAGAAAGGGAGACATGGACCCATTCACCCATGGAAAAATGAGTCCCTGACAATCCTTCGAAAAAATATTTTTATGATATGTGCACACTTTATAGAGCTTATTAAATCTACCAAGTTTTATGATTTAAATTGAAGATCAAAGTGTTAGCTTCCATAATTATGGTGATTTACTATTTTTAGTTTTTCTCCCAAAAGTCTTTTTCAAATTGATACCCCCATCCTCAATCATAAGGAAATCAGTAGATTCCCTCATTGATTTGACTCACCTAAGGGTTGTAAGTCAATTCTTTGCGTGGATCTCATTTCATAATGAAAATAGGAAGGTAGGTCTATATTTGGTGAACTCCCACACATTAACCCACCTATTTTTCTATGCTTTATGTAATGCCACTTGGAGGTTTTGTGGGAGCTTCTTTCTATAAAAGTAAACACATGTGTAGCTACTTAAGGTTGGCTAGTTGGAAAGTTAGCTCTTGTTATCTTTTGTGAGGATTGAAGTATGACATCAGATGTGTGGTTACATTCTTATTCACATGGAGTTCTTGTAGAGGGCTTGATGTTTCAAAGGTGTTCATCGAGGACTCTAAATATTTATTGTAATGTTTATTGTTGAATAATACATGAGTGGTTGATTATTTTGGACATTGGTTTTTTTTATCTCTTGAGGGTTTTACCAAGATATATCTTGTGCCATATTTGATTGCAATGTTGTTTATTCTTTTGTATATGGATACTAAATACTTGTTTGCATAGATTTCTCTATTTGGGTTATTTAGAAATTCTCTTGGGTGGATGAATATCAGGTTTCAATTGGTATCAAAGCCATGGTTATTATTTGTATAACCCTTACTGGAGTAGATCTAGTGTATAGTTTAATCTGGGACTTTCATGGAAATAATCAATACATTGCAAGATATGAGGGTTTTGTGTAGGTGTCTTTTGTATATTTGGGGTTTTGATGTTGTAGATAAATGTGTCTACTTTTTGGAGATCTAACGTTATGAATCTTTGTTTGAAAAATGTTTTTATGGATATTCATCATGAGGCTTTTGTAGGGAATATTTTGTAGATGAACCTTTGGGTTAAAATCAACCTCACTATTAGCTCCAAGAGGCCTAAGAGATGAAGGTTGACATAAAATTTGGCCTATTTTGGCTACAAGAGAAAAATATTAAAAAATTCCCCCTACCCTATCATATGGTCATATGGGCTTCAATTTTTTCTATAGAAAATAAATATTATTAAAAAATATTGCATATAATTTTTTTTATTAAAACCCAAAAATATTTTTAAAAATCAAAATTTTAAAAAAATATTGGGGAGCGGGGGATCCGTAGACCCCACGTTGCCCCTATCACTATCAGTGGTACTGAAAATTACTGTAGTACTTATTGATGATTAGTTGATGAGTAACATTACTGATGGGGCTATGCCCTCAACACAAGCACCTTTAGTCTGGTGGGGCTGAGCTAGCAATCAAAAAAATAAAATTCACCTCAATATTTTTATAAATTCTACTAAAGTTTATATATTAAAAAATCCACCATTTAAAAACTTTTAAGTTTAAAAATTTATAAATCAAATTTAATACTGTTGGCAAGATCACTTATCTTATGAGCTGCATCACCCAGGTGGCACCGCCACCACTAGTGGGCCATCAGTGGGCCACTCAAGGGCCACCTATTTTGAACATAATAACAAAACTTGGCATCTTTTTCAGAGGGCATAATTTTTGCCTATGATGTTTATTTTTTGACTTGTTATACTTGATCGAAAGGTGACTTTTTGTTCTTTACTATGGTATTAGTTGTTTTTCTATATTTTTCTATTTGATAGCTATTTTCTTGTTGGGATTCATATTTTCCATTTGGGTTTGTAGAGGTCATAACTTATGAATATAAATTTAGATTCTAGACTTCTTATAACTGATGTAAATCTTGTTTAGAGAACTACATAGTGAATCAAATTTGGAGACATTTTAAAATGATTTATTTATTTTCATTTCCATCTGAGATGTCTATGGTTTCTTTTGACTATGGTGATATTGTGAGCTTATATTTATTTTGTTATTGGTTACTTGATGTTGGAGTTATTATATACTCACTTGTACATATCTAATTATTCTCATTTGACATGGTTATTAGTATATTATTGGATTTGTGTGTTACATTGTTAGATCTACAAGTTGTGTAGTGTTATAGGTTATCTATGCTTAAAGGTTTCATTTATGACTTGGATATGGGTTGTCTATGCCCATATATTCTTTAGTGTTATTATAGATTCAGTTTGGTGGCTTGTTTAGTCACTCTTTTTCTAATTTAGTTGTCATGTTGAGATGGATAGATGGTACTACCATGTATAGTCATGATGTGAGGCCTATGTAGGTGAGTATGTGATTTAGATATGTATCACATGGTTGGATTTCATTGCTAGTATATTTGGTGGTGATTATGGTTTCATGGATGTTCCTTGTGCTTTAGGGACTTTGGCATGACATGATAGTTTATGTAGGTGCATTTGTGATGGTGTTGGATTGGTTCTAGATTGGTTTCTAGCAGTGTATCCTTTGGGCTTCAGGATCATTATTTTAATTTTCCTTTTGGGAGCTCATGTTACTTTTTTCAGTTCTATGATTGTGTGAGGGACTTTAACTGATCGTCATTAGGGAGGTTTTTATCATGATATCATGGATATCTTGGTTACATGATCTAGTGCAAGCTTGTGATAGTGATGGTTTTGTGGTGTTGTATCTTTTTAGGTTTGGAGATCATGGTTTGTACTCTTCCCTTTGGGAGATCATGACGTTGATTTCTTTGATTATGTTGGGTCCATGACGAATCTCCACTTAGAGGATGGTTACCATTTTTTCATGGAGAGATTGGTATCATGATTCAATGGGACCTTATGGTGATGATGTGTATTCACCATTTGATAGTGGATGATATTTTGTAGTGTTTTTTGTTGTCATGGATGGACTCTTAGATTTGTTTCTTCTATGCAGTGAGGGCCCTTTGACATTTTGTGTTTCATTGACAAGAAATGGTTATCTTCATGTGGTATGGATATGTTGAAATCTTGGTTAGCCCCAAAGGACTCCTTCATCTTTGGTTGAGGTGTCATGATTTATCAATTTGATATGTGATTCTTGTTATGATATGATGGTTATGCTATTATTCCATGATATACTCTTGATTACACATTAGAGTGTTGGAATGATATAGGTGCACTATATGTTCACTGGAGCATATGATCTTCTTTTGAGGAGATTTCAGATCATGATGTCGTGATTGAGATCTTGATTCATAATTGGGACTTTAAATTTGATCTCAGTTGGTTCTCTTGGTACTGGGTACATTGATCAATTTATTGAGATCATTATGATGACACTATGTTGCATTTGGATTCTACACTAGATTGATCGGTTATAAGTACTCATTGATAATTGGAGAAATTTGTGAGGCTAGAAGATCTCTTGTAATTAGAGACATGGGTTGAGACAACTACTCATTGATGAGGTTTCAATTGGAAGTCTAAGGAGCATAAACCTTGGCTAGATGTAAAAACAAAAACCTATGAGGAAACTATTCTTAGATGAGTCAAGATGACCTAGACATATTCAATGAGCATTCACATTCCCCACTCTTGGTATACTCAATGATTTATCATCTGAGAGGTATTTCCCTTTGTTAATTTTAGATGCATTGTGTTTTATGTTATATCTTCTCATGAATATGGATCTCAAGCTATGGCATGTGTTATCTCCTTATGCATTGTGATATTATTCATTGATGTTGAGTTTAGGAGATTGTATTGCACTTATTCCCTTGGTTTGGGGAATGGATTTGGTTTGATCTTCCTTTGGTTTCAGATGCATATTGTTGGAAACACAAGGGAGGACAACTAAGAGGGGGCTGAATCACTTGTTAAATAAATTATACTTATTAAACTTATTCTCAGATCTGAAAAATAAACATGAAATCATAAACCATCAGCACATTAAAAACACACATAACACCAAGATTTTTGTGCGGAAACCCTGTTAGGGGAAAAACCATGATGGAGGTTAGTCCACAAATTTATACTTTGTTAAAATTATTATAAATGGGGAATGCACTTGCATTCATACACACTACCTAGAGATCAAGTTGCTCAAATACAAAAAGGCATACTTACCAAGGTAAGACTCACTATCTTACAATCACATTCAGATTTCATTTGAAGATTTTGAACTAAGAAAATAGCATCTTCTAATGCCTAATTATAGTTTTGGTTAAGCACATAAGCACTTCCTTTTTCTCACTCTCCTTGACACTTTACTTCCTCCTTCGAAAGATTAAAACATTATTCACATGGAGCACACACACATCTCTCTCACCATTACTCTCAAATGGTATAAACAATCAATCATATATATCCACAACTAAGGATAACATAAACTACATGTCGACCCAACCAAATATGAAATGTGTACAAACTGTCAGCCCAAAACATAGTAAGGACCCAAAACAACATGTTTCAAACATGAAAAAACTTAAAAATTTATGCCTCGAAGATCCACAACATGCTACAATCACCCTGTCGGGTATGATCATGAAAAATATGAACTCACAGAAGAAAACTACCAATCATGGGCACAAAAATCAATGTGAACCAACAACATAAATAAAGCATGACATAGAAAAATCCACAAGCATCAAGAATCACCACAAAAGCATCTGTAACAACTCAAATTACTAGAATCATATAACTCAAATTACTAGAATCATATCATATTATTTTAGGAAAACAAACTTAAATCAATAGAACAACTATTAGAACATAGATACTCATAACTTAATCGGATCTTTGTGTGGATAAACTAGATATAATTCTCAACAAACCCTTTAATCTGTAACTTCTTATCATCAATATACTGAGCTAGCCATAATACTTAACTTCACTGCATCACCGACAACCTGCAACTAAATTTATTACAATTTTCTCAATATCCTTGACATATACAGCCTTAAAGACATTAATTCCAAAAGTGTTGACATCAATGACAACCACATATTAGAAATATCCAACACATACATCTTGGTTACGATTAGATGTGTATACTATTATTGTGTTTGGGTTTTTATCGAGGATATCATACTTACCATAGCTTAGCATTTAGAGGTTTGTGTAATACATGCTCCAATTTTTTATTTGTGTATTCTCTCTTTGGTCTTTTTCTTCTTCCTAGATATTTTTATTTGTGCATGACATTGCATTTGAGATCTTGTGTGGAGATTTTGTGATCACTATGTTTGTGGTCATCTTTTTTTCATTGTTCTTTGGTTAATACATGGAGGTTCCTTTATTTCTTTCCTTTTTTGAGTGTGAAGAACTTGGGAGAGCGATGGAGACTTGTGGTGAGAGATGTATCACAACATATTGGTTTGTAGGATTTGTATATCTTTGTGGATACTCCTTGCTACTACATGATGTTGGTAACACTTCTATGTGATGCTATTAGTACCTTTTATGCCTTCATCACTTTTAGATTTGACATTACCTATGCAATGGGAGTTTCTACATGTGCATGCCCATTATATGGCAGGTTTTGGTACTTGGAGCTTATGATTTCATGTTATGGGTTATATATAACTTGATGGCATGAGGGTCACTTATAATGATTTGTATACCTTTGAGGTATGGATAGTTGGATGTCTTTGCAATTTTGTGGGTTTTATTTTTAGCTTTAGTGATTATATCTTTATAACTACTGATACATACTTGTTACCTTTAGATTGAGTGTTTGTATATTGGGATATTAGTTGGACACAAGATGTATGATTCTTTATGACAAATAGTGTGGAATCTCTTTGGATGGTTTCTTATCTTTGTGTTTTGGCATGATGTAGGATGAGATAATTCATTCTTAAAATGGTGGTCACATTGATTCTTGTTACATGTGTGAGCATCATCATAACCTAAGCTAAACCTGCTAAATCCACATGAAATAATCAAAAACTTAACCAATTAAGTCAAGCTCCTAATGAAATACTTGAAAACATCAAAAAAATAAGCCATTAAACATAAGAAAATAAGAAATGAATAATGGAAACTAATCTAATGCCTCAAACCTCATCCCATTGGGGGATTTGTGTTGAATTGATGTGGAAAGTCAGATTTTTCCCAATCCCTATTTGGAACAAGCTTTCAAATGGATTCCATTGATGAATATTGATGACAATAAATTAAAGATGAGTTAAAATGGATGCAAAGCTAAAAAAAAAGGATGCTAAATGCTAAGCTAAAATGCCAATGGAGAATGCACTAAAATTCAATATAGTATAGTTACTCTAAATAAAAGTGAATATAGTTCTTCTGAACCCCTAAACCTACAATAGCACAAAGACAACAAACATTGTTAGTGTTAGATCTAAATGCAAGAAAAAAATGAGGGATTCCCCACAAAATCTATTTATTAAAGCTAAGATTAGGAAAATGAAGAACATGAAATAAGAAACTTGAACTAAATCCTATTTAAGCTAATAAAATGATGATCGCATGGGGGAATTGGTGCCAATGATGTGTTGCAATTGGCCCTTTCCCAATTCCTATGATTGCAATGTTGATTGATGAAGAAATGTTCAAATCTCCAAAGCATAACCTTGGTGTAAATGTGAAAATGATGGGAATGTATGGATGAAAAGAGCAAAATTAGTTCTCACTTGAAGAGAGTAACTTTGCATATGAGTTGTGGATGAGATGGATTTGAGTATAGTAAGTTTACTCAAATTGTGGATGTTTGAATGAGAGGAGGAGTCTCTCATTTATAGATTCCAATCTTGAAAGAATGAGTGAGAATAAGTAATGTGGGATAACAGATAATCCAATGGAATTGTGTCACTTGTCCACATGTGATTGGAGGAGGAATGAGCACATTTTGGTCAATGTGCAAGTTTGAATTTTGAATTTGAAAGTTGGGGGGAGATAAGAGGAGTTAATTTCACTTGGCTCAATGCACAAGGACATGTAAGAGGAGTGAATTCCTTGTTGGAAGTACCCATCCACTTGCATTTTTGAATTCAAACTTGAGGGAATATTCCCTTTTGATGCTTTGTGAGGGAAAATAGAGAATTTAGTAAATCAAATAAATTGATTTATTGTGCAAGTTGCATTCTCTAAAGGATTTTAGTGATTGAGATTAAATTAATCAAGATTTGATCAATTTAATGAGAGATTAGATGATTTGACCATTTTGACTTAGATTTTAGGATTGATTTAAATCAAAATGAGAGGAAGGGTTTAATTAAATAAATGATTTGATTTATTTAACTAAGGAAGAATATGTTAGATTAAATCAAATAAGGTTTAATTTATTTAATTTAATAAGAAGACCTTAGGGATTTAATCAAATAAAATGAATTATTTAATTAAACAGAAAGGTAAGGTTAATTAAATTAAATTGATTAATTTAATCAAAAGTGGTGATAGACTTAATCATATAAATAACGATTAAAAGACAAAATGTATGATTTAGAAAGAAATAATGTTAGTAAACAGGATCAAGTGTGTTGAATGACATTTGTACATTTTTAATGTCTACATTTTGCCCCTCTTTGAAGCAATGTACTTGTTGCATTCTTTCAAAGAATAAACTGTTGTGATCAAAGTTAAAAAATTTATCAATTTTTCAGATGCCCCACTGTTGCCCCAGCGAGAAGGATTACACTGGTATACTGCCCCCTTGAGAGATCGAGCGGAAATGTACGATTTTCCGATCGAGATCACTATAAAATGTGAGAGGAGTGGTTCTATTGATCAAAGGACTCAAGATAATTATTTGATGTAGAAAATTCTGATGATGTATAGATAGTCATCGACCATGGGTAGCCTCATGTATATTTTGATACAACACACCGATTTAAGGTAGAAATGTTAGTAAAGATAGAAGAATAAGAAGAATAAGATGGATGGAAGGAGGATCCACACAAGTTCACATTATGATGATGATGATTTGCATTGCTAGGAATTGGGATTTTCAAAGGACTAATTACTTTATGTTTGATAACACACATAGGTATGATGCATCAAGGTATAAAGGACCAGGATGGCATTGTACCTAGTGTGATGGACTCTGACTCAACAATCAGATAGGAGTTCTCTTGTTCACACTTGACATACGGAAACGTTGCTAGGATGGACCCAACAAAGCAAGTATTTGCCAAGTTATTTTACAAGAGTATCCAACAAGCACAGTAGATAAAAAAGATAATGATCACTGCCCCATTCCTTTCTCTCTAAACCTATTTTGTTTAGGCATCATCGAGAGGTCCTTGGAATGAGCGCAAAATAAGATAAGTCTAAAAGGGCCAAGATAAAGTAAACAAACAATCCAATGTTCTTCATACCGCTAGCCAAGGCTAAACTACTGATTGGGTGATAAGCTATTGATATTTCGAGTTGATCAACTTGCTTGCTTATTGACTTAGACTTCCAAGACTTTGACGATTAGAGCATTCTCTCTAGAACCTGCTAAACTTGCTTCTGAATGACTCAACAAAGGGTGAAAGTGATAATTGACTTTATTATGAGTGAGATGATCACGAGTGAAAGCGAGATGAAATGGATGCACCATTTTGGATTTTTCGATATTTTGAGGTTGTTTTTGGTATTTTCACATTTTTCAATATTTTTGGATTTTGTGTCTCGAGGGCCGATCAAGGATGGCCTTGCCTACGTTTAAGCTTAGAGATGATGTAGTTCGGATGACAAAAAACTGACTTGATGATAAGATGGACAAATGGGTTGTCATTTTATTGTCTAAAGGACTGACTTAAGATGCACACTAGATGGGAAAAGGGATTTCCAATGTGACGAACACCTAAGAACTGATCCTAATTGTAGACCAGGTGGGCAAACAAATTACCAATGAAATGGACGCCTAAAGGATTGACCCTAATTGTAGACTAGGTGGGCAAACGGATTGCCAATGCGACGGACACCTAAAGGACTGACCCTAATTGTCTCGGGGGATGATCAAAGATCAACCTTGCCTATGTTCAAGCTCAGAGATGATGTAGTTCAACAAGGTGAAAGACTGTCAATACTCGATGATGAATTTTTTGAAGATTTTTTGAGATTTTAACATGTTTTTGGATTTTTGATTTTTTTTTATTGTTTTTGAATTTTCGCCTGATTTTGACAATTTGGATATGATACATAATGATATCAGTGTTTTATTTTGGGATTTTTTTAAAAACCAAGCTTAATGTTGATCATATGGACTGATGAATTGATAGTTTGACTAAGTGTGTTAAGTCAAACAAAAGTGATAATGCACTTGTAAAATCTAGGAAGTTGTGTTATCCTACAGTAAACTTGTACAAGAGGGTAGTTTGACTAAGTGGGTTAAGTCAAATGAGGTGATTATGGATTTGATAATTTGGATATGTGTGTTAAGCGAAACAAGATGATAATGGACTTGTAAACCCAAGGAAGTTGTGCTATCCTAAAGTAAACTCATGCACAAGATGATGGTTTGACTAAGTGCGTTAAGTCAAACAAGGTGATGATTGATTGGATTCGATTGATCAAGATTGATGAAGCTTGGTTTGGAACAAAATTATTTTGATGATTTGATGTGACATAGATGTGTGCATTAGATGCGATTGATATGAATTGCTCAAATTGATGTTCAATGAAAGATAAAACCTGGTAAGGAACATCTTCCTATCAAAATATGCCATGGGCTAGTGATTTGGAACTTTTGGCTCACAAATTCTTTGACCAATCTGATTTCACGTTTGCAAATGTTCAGATCACCACATAAGTGTTTAGGATATATATCAAGATTTATTCTTGAAGCAAGATGCAATTATCTGCCCCCAGTGTCTAGCAATGTATAGAATACCATAGGTAGATGCTTGGATAGGTGTGTGGATGGATGGATATGGTAAGCATGCAAAGGATTATCTTGTGAAAAGATAAAAGTGTTCAAAAATAGGATGCGCCTTTGGATAGTGGTTCAAGGTTCAAATAACATTGGGTAGGATGGGATCAATGAAAATGACCCATGTCAAGATGTTTACCACCAACAAGTGTAAAGTGTGCAGCAAACCTTCATCAAGATCTAGATAAGGTAGATAGATGGAAATGGGTTGGATAAATGGTTCATGGATGAACAGATTTATGTTGGCTTTATTATGGATGTGATAAGATGCCTTCTTCTAAACTGGCATACGTAGATACTCGATTCTACACATGATGCTTGTTTGCCAGGTTTTCATCATGGTACTTGTCCAAAGTGCCACCGAAATGGTTTTCACTAGAGGACGATTTTTTTCTTTACTGTCTTCAATCCTTTTTATGATTTTTTTGGATTTTTTTGTATTTTTTGTATTTTTTTGTTGTCACCAAGATGCTTGTTTGCCAAGTTTTCATTAAGGTGACCACTTTTTCAGGATATTTTTCTAATTTTTTTGTATTCTTTGAGAGATTTTAGGCTGATGTTGAATCATCTAGTACTGTTGACATTGATGCTCTTGTCATGACATGCCATCGGTAGCCTGCTTGAAGAAGTTGTTTTTCCAAGACACGTGCACTTGAATGCAACTTTTGAGATCCTTGATCTGCTTTGCTGATACCAGGGTTAACTCTGTCTTTGTGTGCACATCGTGATAGATTGCCTTCTGAATCCTTATGATGAAGGGTCAATGCCAATACATGGTCAATGTGAGACTTGGATATCGTGTGTAGAGGTATGGATGAAGTGTGTTTAGGAGTAAAAGATGGATTGGTTGACAATTTGGAGCCTTTGACTCTCCAAACTTGGGAAGATGAGAAATGATGGGTGGATACAGAAGTGTATGTGGAATTAGGACCAACTGCTTAATACACTTTGTATGTCACTTGAGAAGCTTGGTTTTTCCTTTGTGGAAATCTTTGATGGATACTTTTCCCTTTTTGATTTTTCCCCATAGTTTCTTTGACTCATGGAGTTTGATAGGGATAGTCATTCTTTGTATTCTTTGGTATCCACTTGTATTTTAATTTCCCTTCATGCTTCATCCTTTGATTCAAATCTTTCTTTTGACGTTGGTCCCAATTTGTGGATGTTGCGATGGGTGGATGAAGATTCATGACGTGGTGGGTTGTAGTATTTGCATTGGTTTCATCATAAGGATTCTTTGTGCTCTCTATGTTGAAGTTTGCTTGAGATGAAGTTGCCCCCAGTTTTATAGAGGTATCGTTGATATGTTTATATTCCTTGATTGTCTAATAACCAAGGCCTTGATGTTAAGGATTGCCAAAAATCTGCACTAGTTCCAAGATACCTTGTTCATGCAAACCTAATCCTTTAGCTTGATAATTCATCTACTGAAAAAACTTATTTGCAATAGGATATGATTTACCTTGGAAACAAGGTACTAATCCTTCTCTGCTCTGTTGTGGACCTTCAAAAGTGTTAGCTTCTTTATTGATGAGATAACTTTCTCTAAGAAAGGTAAGTTATCCAACTTTATAAGTGATGGTATCCTCCATATGTGGGATGAATGCCTTATTGATATCTTTGTCTTGATCTTTTGAGATATCAGATTGTAGTGCTTCTTCAAGAGGTATTTATGATTCAATGTCCTTGCAAAAGTCTTCCTTGTGATTTATTCTTGGTACGCTTTCACATGATGTTTCTGATTCACAACTTCTGTAGAAACCTTCTTCATCACCCATTTCTGATATGTCTCTACATTTCTCTATATCTTGATCATGTGTACAAACGTTAAGAGTAGGAGACTCTTGTTTGTTGGTAATGATTTCAAGAGTATGAGACTCTTGTTTTGAATGAAGATCATCCATGTGTCAATCCAAAGAAAGCATCTCATGGGTAGATGGAGGAGTATGTCCTATGTGGATGTGGTCATCTTTTATGGATAGGAGAGTGTCCATTATATCATTGTAGTAGCTTGGAGATGCAAATTCTTGATGTTGAATGATTTCAGAATTGCTTTCGACATGCTTTGGATCAAGTTCTTGACATGGGTTAATTTCAAAGAATGGATTGCTTTCTTGGATATCTTTAGTAGGCATAGGAAGTTTCTCAAATGTTATGAGATCAAAAGACGTTCATATGTTTTGGAAAGGATCATTGCTAGACCTTGGTGAAAGATGTTCATCATGCTTTGGAGTGAATTCTTGAGATATGTCTTCTAACTCATTAGGTGATGTAGAGACATTTTCAACATTATCATTGGTCAAAGGATCTTGATCATCATTTTGAATGATTGTGGTGGGAATCAGTTGCAAGCTTTGTTGTGGGAGTAAGGCTTGTGTTTTTTGTTGAGCCAACAATGCCTATTGTTGGTTGTGCTATTGTTGTTCCAACAATGCTTTTTGTTTGGCTTGTTGTTGAGTTGATTGTTGATGGATTGCTTGCAATAGTGCCTTGAATTGTCTTTGCTCCTATTGAGCCTGGTGTTGGGTTTGAGCTTGAGCCTATGCTTGTTGGGCTACTTGAGCCACTTGCACAACTTGTGTGGCTTATTGGGCTTGGAGTGCCTTTTGGCAGGAAGCTCCTTGAGCGGCTTGCAACATGATGGAGAATGAATTGGTTGTGTTGTGTTTTGGCGGCGGTGGTGGTGGGTTGGGGATGGTTTTGATTGTTGGGGTGAGTGGAATGGTCTCACTGATTGCCAAGGTTTGAGTGGTGAATGGTGCGATTGAGATTCTTGGTCTTTGAGACATTTGAGGAATAGTAGATGTGTTAACCATTGGGGTTGCTTGGATGGTTGCCATTTGTTGTTGCGATATTGTTGGAAAAATGAGAGGATTTGGTATGATGTTTTGATTTGGCATGATATATTGAAATTAAACATTTTTGTGGTTGGGAATCATATTGCCTTGATTTAGGTAACTTTGATTTTTCATGGTGTTACCTTCACTTTGATCAATACCTAAAGTCATCAACATATTGCTTGGATTTTGAACAACATTGGTGGGATTTGCAAACATGTCGACCCCAAAGTTTACCAAGTGTGGATTTGAAATGGGCATGTATGGATTTTTTGGGATAATGTTGTTTGGAAAAGTCATGCATTGAGTGTTTGGTTGATAGATTTGCAAATTTGGACTCGGATTTAAATCTATCACTGGAAAAGGTGTTCCAAACTTTAGATTGGGCATACTCACATTCATATCATTGAAGTTTGGAGGAGATAATGATGCCATGCATAAATGTGAGTTTCGATAATCAATTGGCATTGTGAGACTTGGATAGTTTGGATGATCCGGATTGCTCATGATGGATGAATCAAGTTTAAATTCCATGTCCCTCTTGTGTTTTGACCTTGTTGCGAGAGTCAAACTCTAAGGTGTTTAGGACCAATGATGAGATGGAGGATGAAAGGGGTGAATGATATGGGTGTTTGAACATTTTAGGAACTTTGGATCAATGTTAGACTTTAGGAGTTGGTTTGATTCGATTTGGAGAATAGTTTGACTTGGTGTGTTAAGCCAAACAAGATGATGGTAAACTTGTAAACCCTAGGAAGTTGTGTTATCCTAGGGAAAAATCGCATAAGAGAATGAATTGGCTAAGTGTGTTAAGCCAATGAAAGTTATCATGAACTAGTAGACCTCAGGAAGTTGTGGTATACTAGAGGCAAATTTGTTCAAGAAGATTGATAATTTGACTAGGTGCATTAAGTCAAACAAGGTGATTTTGATTTTCCAAAAGTCTAGCATAAGTGATGTTGCATAAGTTCCAAAATTTTTTGGTGAGATGGAAATTTGATTGATGTTTGGATGGATGAAGTGATGATTTTGATCCTAGATGACCCTAAGAGGACCTACTTACAAGACCAAGGTGATGAAGAACATGCTTTTCCCTAGAAGTAATTCAAACCAAAAAACCAATGTCTGCATGGAAACCAAATGACTCAAAATGGATCAAGCACATGTTTGATTCAATTTGTCTTTTATCTTGCTTAAGTTTGATTCCTTTTACCACACACAGTTTCTTGATTATGCTTTTCAAACTATGTGTCTAATGTCCCACTTTCGTTCTCATCCCACAAGGTCCATTGTGTGGAAATCAAGGAAAATAGGGAAAAAGTTTCTAATGTTTAACCTTGTTGAAAACAAATGACGGTAGAATTTGTGCACTTAGAAACCTCTAGGAATGTGATCCCTAGGGAAAGCAAGAGTGTCTAAATTCATTAAGATTATTTGTCTCCCACAAGAGGTTTGAAATTTGAAGGCTCCGTGAATGTATGTTTTCAAGTGCTTTTTTTTTTTTAGAACCAAGCAATGTGTTCTTTTCTTTCAAGCACTTTTACAATCCTAGGATGATGAGGAAATATCTTGTTGGGTTCCCACTTGGATAAATCCAGCTGCACATATCTTGTGTGAATGGCTAAATGCTTGACCACACTAGCTCCCCTCTACGACACTCACTTATTCAGGTCAGCCAAGCATTAGTACCCATGAATCTCCCATCGCATACTTTCCATTTCCACAACAAGACTGCATGTATAATGTGGGCTGACTTCAAAGGACATAACCTTTTGCACCAACAAGATAGACAAGGTTTTGGCCTTTTTCTAAACAAGGGGTTCTAATTCGGGCATTCTGTTCGTGGGGGATTATCCAACATTAGTGAGAGTCCATTGTTGTCCATCTCGTCAGAATAATCCTCGTGATTCTTGAACTTTCCTCAAGAATCCACACTTATATACCGGTTGAAAGTCACTTGGCTTTAGCGTGTTCCCAGTTGCGTCGTTCCCTTGGGTGATTACTTTTTCCCACAAGGCAAGGCCTCTAAGATAAATAAAAGCGAGCTAACATATCCCGTCGTTTACACAACCTTTTTTAAAAAACAAAGAGGAAAACCTCCACAATATGTCATGCTCACACTCACATGTTTTGTTCAATTTTAAGTGCCCAAATCGAAATGTGGAGGCAATCTTTTCGACAAGTTAATATCACAAAAATGCTTTTGATTCTCAAGATCACTATAAAGCTCGAGAGAAGCACATACACATTTTAATGATGTTAATTTGTGAAAAAGTTTGCAAAACATAAAAGACACTTGTTCATTTTAATCCTACAAGCAATAATGACTTCTTTTTAAGCACCAAATGAAGTGTGAGTTTGCCTTGTTCAATTTTTTAATCCTTTAAACAAAATCTAGTGTGTTTGTCTAAAGTTATTTTTAAGCCTTTTGTTTGCAAAATTTGAAAGCAACATTTGTATTGTTCTTTTTAAATCCCAAAATAAATTTTAGTGTCCTAAGAGCATGAAAGTAAACAAATCCTTGGAAAGGGATTATAATTTCTCCCAAAGTGTTAAAAAACACTTGTTACAATCATGTGATAATTTTTTATTCTTTAATTTCCATGCTCCATGATCCTTTAAAACCTACAATACAAGCTTCAAATGTTATATAAAATCAAGAAATAAGAAGATATGAGGGTTAGATAAAATATTAAGCATATAAACCCTAAAACTTAGACCAAGTTTCATGGTATTTTGATATTAGGTGAAATTTTGAAAATTTTAACTCTATCAAAGTTGAGAAACACCTATAGTATTGGATAGTTTATGAAATTCTACCCCATTTCAAAAAAAAATCTTCGAAAAAGACTAAAAAATGACCAAGATACGACCATTTTAAAATTGGGTGAAAAAACAAAAAATCATATGCGATGATGTTTGCAATTGCGGCGCTGTTTGGAATAGATGCGATGCTAAATAGTGTCATGTGGTGCTATATAGCACTGTGTGGTTCTCTAGGTGTGGTGGATTTTGTGGGTGTGGCAGAGTTTGAATTTTAGGCAGTGCAATATAGTGTCGCACCTCTGTAAGTGGTGCAATACAGTGTCGCGGACCTGTAACCTGCTAAAAAAAATAGAAAATAGCAGAATTTTCAACAAAAAATGTGATTTGAACTCGAGATTTCCCTCCTTCTAGCACCAAAAATGTGGACCCCTAAACCTACAATAGCACAAAGACAACAAACATTGTTAGTGTTAGATCTAAATGCAAGCAAACAATGAGGGATTCCCCACAAATTCCATTTATTAAAGCTAAGATTAGGAAAATGAAGAACATGTAATAAGAAACTTGAACTAAATCCTATTTAAGCTAATAAAATGATGATCCCATTGGGGAATTGGTGCCAATGATGTGTTGCAATTGCCCCTTTCCCAATTCCTATGATTGCAATGTGGATTGATGAAGAAATGGTCAAATCTCCAAAGAGATTTGAGCATAACCTTGGTGCAAATGTGAAAATGATGGGAATGCATGGATGAAAAGACCAAAATTAGTTCTCACTTGAAGAGAGTAACTTTGCATATGAGTTGTGGATGAGATGGATTTGAGTATAGTAAGTTTACTCAAATTGTGGATGTTTGAATGAGAGGAAGAGTCTCTCATTTATAGATTCCAATCTTGGAAGAATGAGTGAGAATAAGCAATGTGGGATAAAAGATAATCCAATGGCATTGTGCCACTTGTCCACATATGATTGGAGGAGGAATGAGCACATTTTGGTCAGTGTGCAAGTTTGAATTTTGAATTTGAAAGTTGGGGGGAGATAAGAGTGGAGTTAATGTCACTTGGCTCAATGCATAAGGACATGTAAGAGGAGTGAATTCCTTGTTGGAAGTACCCATCCACTTGCATTTTTGAATTTAAACTAGAGGGAAAATTCCCTTTTGATGCTTTGTGAGGGAAAATAGAGAATTTAGTAAATCAAATAAATCAAAGTATGAAAGATACTTCTTAGAAAGCTCAGATGTTTGATGTAGATAGATTTTGTGACGTATAGATAGTCATCAGCCATGGGTAACCTCATATATATTTTTATATATCACACAGATTTATACTTGGATAGAACTATTAGTGAAGATAGAAGAATACAAAGACAAGATGGATAGAATGAGATAGTATTAGAATGAGATGAATATTCATTAACCATTATTTTTGAGATTAATTTAGAAGTCCAACAAGCCTATGATTATTTGATACTTTATTACATATAGTGATGAGAAAGATGATTTTATTTTTTTAGGCGTTGGGATACTTCATCATTTCATTCCTTATTTTTGAATGAAAACATAGACACGATCCATCCAATTATTGACAACTAGGATGGTGTTGTATGCAACCTAATGAAATTTGACTCTACAAATACATAGGAGTATCGTTTCTCACACTTGACATATGGAAACCTAAATGGAATGTAGTTTAGAGGTTTAGAAAAATTCAGAACAAAGCATATGCAATAGTCAAAAATTTATTCAAAACAACCTCCCTACACATAACAAAGCAAGTTTTCACCAAGTTTATATTACAAGAACATCCAGCAAGCACAACAAATGCAAGATAATGATCAATGCCCCATTCTTTTCTATCTAAATCATTTTCATAGACATCATCGAGAGGTCCCTGGAATGGTTCAATAAGATAAATCATAAGAAAAATATCAAAATGAAAAAAACAGTCAATGTTATTCAATCTCTTTCTAAAAGGTGTGTTGTTTTGAGGATAAGTATCCAAATTGATTGCCAATGATGATGCCCATTGTAGGAGGGATGAATCCTAGGACATGTTAGTGGATGTTGGTGGGTTGATAGGTTATTTGAAAGGTAATTGATATAAGGTTTGATTGACATGTTTGATAAAGACCGAGAGTTTGATTGTTTACGCTTAAGGTTTGCTTTCAACTAATTATTGTACCCGTTTCCATTTGTGTTACCAAAGGGGAGGGTGATGATAAATTTATGGATAGAATTTTATTGTGGGTGAGAGTCAAATGGGATGGGTTATTTTGGAATTTTTAGAATATTTTAATGTTTTGAGGTTGTTTTTGATCTTTTTCAATGAATGTGAATGTTTGGGTTTTTAGGTTATTTGAGGATATTTAGGATTTTTTGAACGTTTTTGAATTTGTTGGGTTTTTTCAAGTTTTCAAATGTTTTTGTGTTTTTTGAGTTTAGACCAAGACCTAAGGGGAAACTGATCTAGCACCTCAAGGGCTCATCAATGATGGCTTTTCCTACATTATACACATAGAGACCGTATAGTTTGACTGACTCTGACCAGTAACCATTTATTGATGAGATACGAACATTTATGGATAGTCAATT
The DNA here is from genome assembly GCA_007115665.2 of Sequoiadendron giganteum. Classification (NCBI taxonomy): domain Eukaryota; kingdom Viridiplantae; phylum Streptophyta; class Pinopsida; order Cupressales; family Cupressaceae; genus Sequoiadendron; species Sequoiadendron giganteum. Next base: position 91,362,103 of record CM021107.1, read on the forward strand.
TGTTATGAAAAACTCCTATAGACTAACCCAATGCCTTGAAGTTACATTGATGATGGCCTTTGCTAAGTTCAAGAACATAGACAACGTAGTTTGACAATCATGTTTTTGATTTTTTGACCTTTTGACATGTTTAGGGATTTTTGAAGATGTTTTGAATGTTTTGGATTTTGATGAGATTTCGTAAGTGTTTTTATATTTTTTGGATTTTATAACTATTTTAGGATTTTGGTGATTTTAAAATGTTTTCAATTTTAATGAGATTTCTCAAATAACCTTAAGATATTCAAGAACCTAATCCAATGCAAGTATAGATAAATGTCCCTAGTTTAATGTAATAGACTACCTTGATATAGGCAAGACAAACTAACCTTAGGGATATGCCAAGTAGTACTAAAGGGTAATATGATACGTAATATCAAACTATGATAATAGTGAGGTGATAGATGAATGTGATTGATTGTGAAGCATGATAAGACAAAGAGTGAATGATGGATGGATAGTGCTTATTTATGCGAGGAACCTATTTTCTAGGTTTTCACCAAGGTACTTTCCCAAAGTGCCACCGAAAGGGTTTTCACTAGAGGACAATTTTTTCTTTACTATTTTCAATCCTTTTTCTTATTTTTCTGGATTTTATTTTTTCCAGATTTATACCCTTCAAGCCTAGGCATAAAAAATTTTGAGTTGCAATTTTTTGATAAGTTCTTGCAAGGGTTCTCGTCCACATGTTGATAATTTTTATGCTCCTGAATTGTAGCTAGCTATGACAACAAATGGTCCTAACCAATTAGGATAAAACTTCCCTTTTCTATCCTAATCTGGCATAATCTTATGATTCTCCTTCAATACAAGATCTCTCACTTGAAAGGACCAACTTTTTATTTTCTTGTTATAGCTCCTTTTTATTCATTTCTTCTATGATTGAAAATGATTCAAAACATCAAGACGATGCTCATCTAGTAGTTCTACTTCATTCAACCAAGACACCCTATATTCTTCATCAGTATTTAGATTTTGTAGTGACACTCTTAGTGATGGGAGCTCAACCTCGATGGGTAGGATGGTTTTAGATCCATAGAGTAGGAAAAAGGGTGTTTCACTTGTAGGTGTGTGAATATTGGTTCTATAGGCCCATAACATGGGGTTTAATTGCATATGCTAGTCATGGCTAGCTTCATTGGCTATCTTTTTGAGTATTGTAGAATGGTTTTATTTGAAACCTTAGCTTGACCTTTTCCCTGGGGTAGTAGGGAGTAGAATCGATGTTGGATATTGAGCTATTGGAATAAGTCATGTAGATCTTAATTTTTGAAAGTTGTTCCATTGTCTAAGATAAGGGATTTTGGAACACCGTAGCAACAAATGAGGTAGTTTAGGATGAATTTGGATATTTTTTTTCCCGTGATGTAGGTCATAGGGATTGCTTCAACCAACTTCATAAAATACTTAGTGTTCGTAATGATAAACTTGTGACCATTAGATGAGGTAGGGGTGATCCTTCCTATGAGATTGAGTCCCCACTATAATAAATGCCAAGGTGTAATAATTGGTTGGAGTTTTTGAGATGGAGCATGGATAAGGTCCTGATATTATTGACACTACATGCACTTCTTTACATATTTATGATCCTCACTTTCCATGGTAGGCCAGTAGTACCCTATCCTCAATATTTTCCTAGATAAGATCATACCACTAGAATGTGATCCACAAATGCCTTTGTGTACTTTTGTTAATGTATTCAAAGCTCCATCTTGTTTAAGATATCATAATAATGTTCCCTCGATACTTTAATGGTATAGGGTATCACTTAGGATAATGAATTGGAATGCTTTATTGACAAAATTTTTCTTAAGGTTTGAAGTGATGTCAGATGGTAAGATCCCTCTACTTGGGTAGGTGAAGATGTCATGATACCATGGGTAACTAGGACCAATGATTTCATACACAAATTCAAACTTAGGTACCTCTAATGATGGTATGAGAAGCTTATCGATGAGAATTTCACTTTAAAGTATTTTATGTGGCATGTCTAACAAGGACAAAATGGTTGTCATGCAATCAACTGCTTCATTGTTAAAACATGGTATTTTCTCAAATGTTATATTGATGAATAATTCTTTGAGAATTTTTACCATTTTCTTCTAAGGTGTGAGCCTATCATCTTTGGTTTGATAATCATAATTGAATTGAAAAATATGATTAGCTTTGAATCTATGTAGAGCTTTAATTCCTATATTTTCCATTGTACCACAATTCCCAACCCTATTATAAGAGCTTCATACTCGAAAATATTTTTGGTGCATGGAAAAGATATCCATTACTATTTTTGCATACAATCACCTTGTGGGGAGATGAAGATAATGCCTTTGCTAGAATTTTTTTGTGTATATGATGCATCAAATACATCTTCCACTTATCCACTATGTCAAGAAAAAATATTAAATCATCAAGAAATTCGAACACCAATAGACTTTCCACATAGATGGGTGCCTCTTATAGTTTATTTGTAATGACTTGCCCCTTGATATCTTTCCACTCTACATACGTTATATAAAACTCCATTAGGATCATTACCTACTTATTCATTCATTGAATGAGAGTTTACTTGGATAAAAAATATTTCAATGGATCAATCCTAGCAATGAGCTTTATTTGATCTGAAAGCATATAGTGTCTAAAATTTTGGGAAGCAATGACCACTACTAGGAAATCATTTTCAATGGGTGAGTAATTCATCTCATATCCAGCCAACTTTATACTAATATGGTAAATTTCTCTCTCCTTTCATTTTTTGTAATGTTGTGCCAGAAGAGCACCCAAATCTACTGATATAGTCGATATATATAATTGAACTATAGAAAAATGAGGTAGGAGAATGTCCACCTACTTCTCTAGGTCATTCAATAATGTCATAAGAACCCTAATTGGATTGACTATCAACCTCACAAGGTGAGTCAATTCTTAATTAGGAGGACCCAAGAAGGGTGTTCTTTTAGCTTCTTGGGGTTCACGACCAAGAAAATGCTTGGAAAAGACAAATAAGCATTCAACCTACAAAACCTATTTATCGAAGCTAAATGATGGATGCAAATGATGAAATTATGCAACAAAAAGACAAGATGTGTGCACATAGGAAGTTTGGAGATGTGATGAGGATTATGGAAATTTAAAGAAGTTGTCCAAATATGCCAGGAAGGACCAAAACACCCTTACTATTAACTTAGTCACACTACTATTTTATGGAGAACATGCATAATCTTTGAATCTCGAAATAGAATCTCAAAGAATATTTAAAAATTACCCTTAGGAGGACTAAGATTCCCTACATGAAATATCAGTCCTATTCTAGATTTCTATAGAACCTGAATGTGATCCTAAGCTCCAAGGCCTGCACTTGCTTCCTCTCAGATCTCGGGTTCTGAAACTTCTAGATTTGACTTGTAGCTGAGTTTTTGTGAAGATGACAACTTTGTAATGCAACTTTGTAACTTGACAACTTTGGACTTTGAATTATCTTCAAGTCTTCAACCTAAATCCGCAAACACAAACATACAAGATCAGGAAAACTTTTTGATTGTTAGTGAATGGGGGTTCGCCTTGGTCAAACCCCTTGTAGGTAATTAAACCAAATGATGAAATGAATGAAATAAATCATGAAACATGAAACACATAAATGATATCACCTTGGATGATGTATTGTGAAGAAAATATGAAATATACAATGTAGTGGCCATGAAGAATGACGATCTTGGATCCTTCTAAATGATATGAACAATGGTTGCAATTAGATCTTCAATGATATGTCTACAATCTTAGATCAACAATATCAATGGATGCACTTAAACGCTTGACATGATTCTTGAATCTTGATGATGGCTCCAGATGCTTGATGAATTTCTCTTGAATTCTCTTGTGGACTCCAACTTGCTATTAGGAATGCTCTTTACAAAAGAATTGATTTGAAATGAGTGAAGGAACCTTGTATTTATAAGTATCTATGCTTAATATCCCAAAATTACACTACACCAAGATGACATATGAATTCATTAAATAAAGGAGGCCAAAGTCCACAAAAAATTGAAATTGAATTCCAAAAATAAGGCAACGAGGACTAAGATTCCCTAGGTCGCATCTTAGTCCCAAGGCTCAAATCTTGGGGCACAAAATCCAAAAAGGGAACTTTTCAGGTGTATTCAAAATAAGGGTACCAAGACCTTTGGGGGAATAAGACACCCTAGGTAGCATTTTACCCTTACCCAAAAATCAAGGACACAGATAGAATCACTAAATGATCATTTTCCCTTTGATGATTGTTGGGATTAGCTAGAAAAAGATGTAATTTATTAGGCTTGTGGATGCAAATTAAGACCAATTAAGACATAAAGAAGGATAAATAAAGCAAGGTGGGACCAAAAAAGTGTGAAAATGCAAGGGTATGCATTTTACTACACTACATTTAGCCACCACTTTAGTGAGAGGATCAACTTGCTTCAAACTCGTACTAAAGTAGCCAATGACACAATCAAGAGGGGCTCCCATGTATGAATGGTATTTAGATAGGATGCCAATACTCAAGAGGAATGATCAAACCCCTAGGATCAGGAAACTATGCCAGACCTATTTGTAGATGGTCAACGCTCCCCTTGGGATTCGTGTCATGGCTTAACTGCCTCCCTATGGATCTGTTAACTTTGGTGACTGTATCAGGAATTAACAGGTCGATCTTTTTGTGCAATGACAACCATAGGTCGAATAATTGGTATCATATTAGGTTCCTCTGAATAATTTTAATAGCTTGAGGTGATCTGAGATGGCATCATACAAGAAGGATAGTCCTAGATTCGGCAGAACAAACTACTCTCTATGGAAGGCTAGAATGGATTATCATTTGAAGTGCATTAGTAAACCCTTCTGGAAGATTACAAAGAATAGATATGTTATTCTTCAAAATAGTCCATCTACTCTTGACGACATCAAAGAATCTGAAACAAATATCAGGGCTATAGAAGCATTTTTGAGTGCTCTGACAGATTTAGAGATGATAAATGTGATGGATATGAAAATAGCATATAAAATATGGAAGAAGTTGGAAACATTGTATGAAGGAGATGTGTGAACCCTAATCCTAGACCTACACAAACATAAAATTAGATTCATGTGCAAGTTAGAACTAAGATTCCCCATGAAATTCATCTACTATGCTCAAAATAGGAAAAATGAAGAATAAAACATAGAAAGTAAGGAAATCCAATTTAAACATGAAAACTCTTAATCCCATGGGATTTGGTGCCAATTTGTGAGTAGGAAATGGCCCTTTCCCAAATCCTTTGTGTGATTGGATTTTTTTGATGAAGATTAATTCACTTGTTGAGGAAGAACAATGTAATTGCTTGATAAAAAGTTGCAATAAACTAGCTATGATAGTGGAAAATGCTTATGGAGATGGATGAAATTTCTCTAAATGTGAAGATAGTAACTTTTCTCTAAATTGTGGATCCAAAATACAAAGAGAATCCTTTCATTAAAAAAAAAAAAGATGGAGGAATGAGAAAAATGGAGCAATGTGAGATCATTCAACATCCAATGGCCAAATGCCACTTGTCAAGATGTGAATGGGCCAATAAATGATATTAGGTGGATTTTGGAATTCATGAAATGACTTTTTGGAGGGGGGAAAGAATGATTTAAATGCAACTTGGCTCAACGTACAAGGACATGGAAGAGGATTTAAATGCTTTGTTGGAAGGACAAATCCCATTTGGAGGGATTTTCAAATTTGGAAGAATATTCTCCTTTTATGCCATGTTGAAAGAAAATAGAGATTTAATAAATCATTTAAATGTATTTTCATGTGCAAGTGGCAAAATCTAGAGGATTTGATTAATTTAATGAAGGATTAGCTGATTTGACCATTTGATTTAGATTTTTGGATCAAAATGAGAGAATAATGATTTAGACTTAATTAAATAAATATTTTGATTTATTTAATTAAAGAATATGGTGTTAGATTAAATTAAATAAAGATTAATTTATTTAATTTAATGAAATGAATTTAGACATTAATGAATTATTTAACTAAAAGAGGGACTATATGATTAATAAAATAAAATAAATGATTTATTTGATAATGACTTAATCAAAGAAAATTCATTTATTTAATTAAGAGATGAAATGTGATGAATTTAATTAAATAGAGATTATGTAATTAAATGATTAGCAGAGAGATGATTCAAGATGAACTGGTGTTGGTAAAATCAGGATCAAGTGTGATTGGTATCTTTTCCATGTCTACAACATGCACAATTTAAAGTTGCTAAGCTAAAAGGTTTGAAAGGCAAGTGGGAAAATTTGAAAATGAGCGAAGATGAAAACATTATTTCTTTCATGCAGAAAGTAAATGAACTAGTGATAGGTATTAGATGTGCCACTGGAATCTTGGATGAAGAAGATATTGTAGCTAAAGTGCGTAGATCATTTCCCTCATTTTGGAGAAGAAGTTGGTGTCTTGGTTAAGTAAAAAAGGAAAATTCCATTTCCTTATCTACTATTGAGGAAAAATATATTGCTACTGCAAAAAATTGTACTCAAGTAATATGGATGAAGAAGACATTGAGAGATATCAGAATTGAGCATGATGAGCCTATTGATATATTTTGTGATAATTTAAGTGTCAAACATTTCTAAGAATCTGGTGTTGCATTCAAAGACAAAACATATATCTATCAAATATCACTTTTTGAGAGACAAAGTGAGTGATAAAGAATTCAAACTGGATTATGTGCCTACTAAGGAACAAATTGTAAACATATTTACTAATTTTTTGCCTAAGGATAATTTTAAGTATCTCAGAGGGAAGTTAGGGGTGATTTCCCCTCCTAATCAAAACTAAGATGCAAGTCTTTGCATTAGTCTATGAATTCATAGTCATATCTTCATCTAGATTGATGTTGTGGTGGCTACTACTTAGGGGGAATAGTCAGATGATTCAGATATGTGGTTAAGAGCTTGTGCAACTTTTCCATTAATTTCAAAGGGGGAGAAGATTAATGTAAAAAAATTTGTAAGAACTAAGGGGGAGAAGATGGAAGAGCCAAAAGTAAGGGGGATAAGAAATATATGAATGTGTTAGTTGTGTTGATGGTATTATTCACATCATGTGTTGCCATCAATTCAAAAGGGGAGGATTGTTGGATGTTGTGGTTGTGTTGCTGATGTGTGGTTGGAATTGATGTCAACACTATTAGCATTGATTTCCTGAAGGCTGTATATGTCGAGGATATTGAGAAAATTATAATAAATATGTTGAAGGTTGTTTGTGAAGCTATGAAGTTTAGTGTGGTGGAAAGTTCAGTATGTTGGTATTCAGAAGTTTTCGATTAAAGGGTTTTTTGTTGAGCCTATCTAGTTTATACTCTAGAAGTTTCAGAGGTCCGCACCAAGATTGGAGCAAGTTGTGAGATTTTGTGTTCCTGTAGTTATTCTTTTATTTCAGCTAGTATTTTTAGAAGAATAGAATGTAATTCTAGTAATTTGAATTTTTTTGTATGCTCCTACGATGTTCATTGATGTTTTTATATTGTGCTATATCCTTGTTGCATATCCGCATTGATTGGTGTGCTCATGATCATAGATTTTTCCTTTGTGTGTTTGGTTTTTCATGTTCTTGGCTAACATAGTGGTTGTAGCATGTTGTGGATCCTCATGGATTAACTTCTAAATGTTTGGCATGTTTGAAGATGTTGTTTTAGGTCTTCATTATGTTGTGACCGACTTTAGTTGGTGCACATTGAGATTTGTTCATGAATTGTGCTGATAGTTTGTATTCATTTATTCTTTTATTTTTGGTCAACAAAGTTGTTAATGTAATTCCATGAAGCAAATATATAAGAACTAAGGAAAGTGATTCAGATGATATATGAAGCCATAATTAGATCACAAACATACACCATAAAATTCCAAAAAAAAGGAAAAATAAAAAATACAACGGATCAAGCTTTGACTGGTTGTCTAATGTAGTGGACCGAGTCTAGGCTATTTGTTGAAAAAGGTTTACAAGTGGAACATGTTGTCCACTATGCAAACAAAAAACATGCTCACAAGGCCTAGTCAAGCTAGTTGTCCACTAGGTGAGCCCCAAGAAGTCCATATCAATGTCATACCCACATGACTACAATAAGGACAAAAATAAAATGCATGCTCACAAATGCTAGTGAAGCTAGTTGTTCACTAGGTGAGCCCCAATAATTCCATATCAATGGCATACCCCCATGACTATGATAAGGAAAAAATAAAATGCATGCTCACAAGGGCTAGTGAAGCCTGTTGTTCACTAGGTGAGCCCTAGGAAACCATATCAAAGCCATACCTCCATGACTTTAATAGGGTACAAAAATAGAATGCAACACAACAAGAAAGAGATATGTTCAAAGGGAGTTTTCTTAGTTTCTATAAGGTCTCATCTTAGGGAAAATTGTGCTTAATTTTTACAAGAGAGGAAAATTCAAATAAATATCACACTGTCAAAGTAAATCAAACCCAATGACACCACCAAGAAAAGGATACATCATAGGAAGAAATAAAATTGCACAATGAAACATGAGTGTCGATGTATCCCCCCACTTTAAAGTGGTTTCTAAAACCATTTCTATGAGAAATTATTAAAACTAGAAGAATACATGAGAGATTATTTGGAAATCCCTATGCCATATGTTTCTAATAATCTTTGTCATGAAAAGGGAAGGGGTTTCCCCCAAAATGTCACATGTGAGCCAACTTAAGGCATGTAACCCACATCCCAAACTTCCACTTATATATACATGAAAGGTTATCAACTAGCCAAAAGAGGTAATGCCATGTGACATATGATAACAAGGCTACCTAACCCCTTTCCCCCACTTACTGTAGGAAAAGGATGAGTTGAATAGGATGAAAATAAGTATCAGTTAGAAGAATGAGATGCTCCTACATAAGGAGGATCACAAAAATACTTAAGAAGTTGAATTTTATTACTCAAATATTTACATTCGTAAGTAAATTTACCATGAACTCTATGATATGCACAAAATGAATGTTTGTAGTAAAATTTATTTCATGTTCTTAGAGGGAGAGATCAAATGATCTTGGAGGAGTCTCGTTAAGATACTCTCTTGATCACAAGTATAAAATGTTCCATTAGTTTTTGAGAAAGATATCTCTTGCTTAGTACAAGCTGCCATACTTACACAAGAATCTTTTGATTGCGATATTTATTTCTCTCCTTTACAAGAGGGTGTAAAATATAAAAAATTTAAATCATTAGTGTTTTGTATGATGACATTGACATTAATCAAATATTTATTTCTTTGTTTCATTTCTTGCAAAGGATAACAATCAAGACCACTAGTGTCTATCAATTCAGGATGTACTAATGTTAAAGTCATCTTAGAAGGATATTTTTTGATAGTGTTGATGTTAAGTGAAGAATTTTTTCTTTCTTTTGAGAAATAATAACCAAGACCACTAGTCTTTTCTTGTGTGTGAGGCTCCACACATACCTTGTTATCTAGAACCACATTGTTTTCCACTGTAACCAAGTTGTTTCATCATTTCATAACTTTTTCCATAAATTTTCTTCGTTTATTTTCTATTTGGTGGTTGTTCATGATTAAGATCATCAAATTTTATTTTGTAATTTTCCTTGTCTTTTAAAGTGGTTGAGGTGGATTCTTTCGAAGGGTCTTTTGAGTTTTGTGTTGAAATTACTGCTTTTTCCTTTCTTTTGTATGAATCTCTATTTATGATCTTGTATTCTCTCATGAATGTTGGTTCAAAATTCAATGATCCCAAATCATCTAGTGATATCATTGTGAAGGGTTTCAAACATATATATATATATATATATATATATATTTTGCAAGGGTTCTACTTGTGTAGTTGGTGTCAATGTTTTCAAAGTATTTTACTTATTTTTATCGAGTTGTAAAACACTGTAAGGTTCAATGTGCATGCATCTAATGAATCCATGACCTTCCCAAAATAAGATTATATGAAATATCATGAGGGATAACATGAATATGGGTTTTCTAAGGTAGCCTTCCCAATTATAATAGGTAAAGTGATCAATCTAAGTTCTTGTTTTCCAAAATGAACCATAGAAAATTGAGGCAAGGGAATTCCCACCTATTTCTCTAGGTCATTCAATAATGTCCTAACAACCCTAATTGTATTGAATATCAACGTCACAAGGTGAGTCAATTCTCCATTAGGAGGACCTAGGAAGGGGGTTCTTTTAGCTTTTAGGGGTTCACCACCAAGAAATTTTTTGGAAAAGAGAAATAAACATTCAACCTACAAAACCTAGAAATGCAAACAAAATGAGGGATGAAAATGATGAAATTATGTAGTACAAAGATAGGATGTGTGTACCTAGGAAGTATCGAGTGGATGATTATTCTAGAAATGCAAAGAAGTTGTCCAAATATGATAGGGATGACGAAAATTCCCTTACTATTGTCTTAGTCATGCTACTATTTTTTGGGGCAAATGTAGAATCTTTGGATCTCAGAATAAAATCTTGAAGAATCTCTAAAAAATACCCCTGGGTGGACTAAGATTCCCTACGTGGTGTATTAGTCTTGTTCCAGATTTTTGAAACTCTAAATGTGATCCTAAGCTCCAAGGTTTGTACTTGCTTCCTCTTAGATCTTAGGTTTTGAAACTTCTAGATTTGACCTATAGGTGAGTTTCCATGAAGATGACAAATTTTTTATGCAACTTTACAACCTAAAAATTTTGCACTTCAAATGATCTTCTAGTCTTCAACCTAAATCTGCAAACACAAACATACAAGAGGGTAAAAAATTATTGATTATTAGTGAATGGGGGTTTTCCTTGGTCAAACCCTTTGTAGTTAATTAAACCAAATAATGAAATGAAGTATGAAACATGAAACATGTAAATTATATCACCTTGGATGATGTCTTGTGAAAAAAATATGCAATCTACGGTGTAGTGGCCATGAATAATGTAGATCTTGGATCCTTGGATATGATGTGAACAATGGTTGCAAATAGATATTCAATGCTACATCCACAATATTGGCTCAACAGCGTGAATGGATGCACTTAAATCCGTGACATGATGCTTGATGAATCGGTCTTGAATTCTCTAGACTCCAACTTGTTATTAGGAATTCTCTTCACAAAAGACTTGATTTGAAATGAGTGAAGGAACCTTATATTTATACATATATATGCTTAATATCTCAAAATTACACCACACCAAGCCGACATATGAATTCATTAAATAAAGGAGGCCAAATCTCACAAGAATTTGAAATTGAATCTTGAAAATAAGCCAAGGAGGACTAAGACGCCCTAGGTGGCATCTTAGTCCCAAGGCTCAAATGTCGCGACATAGACTCCAAAAAGGGAATTTTTTAGTTGTATTCAAAATTAGGGTTCGAATACCTTTTGGGGGGACTAAGATGCCCTAGGTGGAATTTTAGTCTTGACCCAAAAATTAGGGACACACAAGTAGAATCATTAAATGATCATTTTCCCTTTGATGATTGTCGAGATTAGCTAAAAAAAGATGTATTTTATTAGACCTATGAATGGAAAATAGGACCAATTAAGATGTAAAGAAGGATAAATAAAGCAAGGTGGGCCCAAAAAAGTATGAAAATGCAAGGGTATGCATTTTCCTACACTACACTAAGATCAAAGGTTTTTTTAGTATTTATGGCATAAGAACAGGAGATGTCAATCTATAGTATCTAGTTTTTTGGAAGGATTTGTCACATTTCTTATCCTAGTATGTAATCCCTTAGTCAAAAAGGTGAGAAAAGGGGTGGATCTTGTCTACTAGTTGTGCTATAAACCTCTTGATCTATTGTAACCTCCCTTGTAGACCTCACATTTTCTTTAGTGTTTATGGTGGCTCCATATCCAAAATTTATTTGACCTTAGTTGGATCTATCTTGATTCCTCTTTGTGACACTATGAACCCTAAGAGCTTTCTTGATGTGACCCCAAAGATGATTTCTTGGATTCAATTGCACCTTGTACTCTTTTAGCCTATAAAAATATTGGTCCTATTACTTCTATATGCTCATTACTTGTATTTGATTTGGTTAGAATGTCATCCACATAGTATTCAATAGTTTTGTGGATCATACCATGAAAGAAAATTTCCATCACTCTTTGGTAAGTAGCTCTAGCATTCTTTAATCCAAATGACATCATATTCCAAAAATAGGCTCCCCACAAACATATAAATGTCATTTTATATTGGTACTCCTTGGAAATCATGATTTGGTTGTAACCTGAGAATCCATCCATAAGTGATAACATCTCATGTCCAACAATTAAAGGCACAATGATATCGATGTTTGGAAGAGAAAAGTCATCTTTCAGACATGCTTTTTTTAAGTCCTTGAAGTTAGTAAATATTCTAATGCCCCAATGGGTTTAGAGACTAACACCATGTTGGGAACCCACTTAGGATAGACTATTGGTCAGATAATTCTAATGTCAATTAGTTTTTGCAATTCTAGTTTAACCAATAATGCTATTTGGGGGTGCATCTTTCTTAGTTTTTTCTTTACTAGTTTAGCTTTAGGATAAACTACTAGGTTGTACATACAACCACTTCAAGATCAAGTCTAGGCATATTTTTATAGAACCATGCAAAGTTTTCCTTTCGCTCTTTTAAGAATGCTACTAATTTTGTATGTTCTTCATCCAATAGTGACTAGATAGAAGGTGATATGTGGTGTCTTCTTTGTCCCTACATTCACTGTATTATCTTTCTCTACAAGTATCGTTGACTTCTCTAGATGCATTGCATTAATATGAAGATTGAATCCCTCATCCTTCGGTGCCTTAGAGAGGTTTTCACCATCATATGCATCCTTTTTTTTACTATTTTTTTATCAGAAATTGACATAGTGTGGGTTTCTCTTAAAGATCAACATGTGATTCTCATATCATTTATTTTGTGACTAAGGTATTTTTTAGCATATTGTTGTCATTAATTTCAAAAGGGGATCAAGTGTGAGATGGACCTAATCTTGTATGAATGGTTTGTTGGCATTGATGTCAAAAAAATTTCATTAAAGTCTAAAGAGAGATATGGTGTGTTGTGGATCTAGTTTCGAAAGATGGAGTGTAAGTTGCAAATGTTGCATTGTTGGCATGCAAAATTGACATGTTACTACTATAGGCTCTTTTAGGTGTCTGAAGAAAATTAATAATAAAAATTCGATGTGGGTTTTCTAAGTATATTCCAGATATATAATTTGCAAGCTCAAATAGTGTGTTGGATGCTCAGAAATGGTTTATGTCTGCTCTCAGGCAGAATTCGGGTTTACTTGTTAAACTCGAGGGTAAAATTCATGGTGTTCAAGAAGATTTTCTATTTCATCATTGATTGGTTATTGAAATTTGTAGGTATCTTATGTAACAACTTAACCCTTTGAAGTCATTTGAGGGAATCAACCCCTTCACCTAGCTTTTACTAGTTGTGCTAATGTTTGTCAATTTAAGAATTTCCAAAGTTGACTGACAAATATTTGGTCCTAAATCTAGGAGACTTCAAAAGGTTGGAAAGATACATTTTAAGTCCCCTCAACTTAGTGATGATGCTTGATCAATGCCTATGGTCAAGCCTTGGAGATTGAACGACCTCCTTTCTAGCTTGTTGATTTTTTTCATGTGTCTCGGCTAAGTCATGAGGGATAGTAGGTAACGACGGTGATTGAATTTTGAAGATCAATGGTGCTCAAAATATGTACAGTGGGACCTATGGAGGTGGAAGACAAATTTAGTGGAAGAATATGTCACGTAGAAAGATTGCAGAATGAGGTTACATCACATAAATCCTTAGCATTATTGTAATGGATGTTAATGGTTATTTTATTCAGCGATGTGCGATGGAGTTTATTCAACAACTGTGATCAAGAAGATCTAATGGTTCTCGCTAGACAATGGAACCTATGGTGGGACCTCATCCATGCCTCATGGGGGAGTGGGGAATGGTGTAGATCAAATAGGATTTTGATCAGATGGTGCACGAAGCTAATAGTGGGTCCAAATCACAAATGGGAAAGGATGATTGGTTGATATGTCACTTCACATTGTTTTTGTGAAGTGCAGATGTTGACAAGGATGACAAATGGAATTAGCCTGCAACCCCATACCACTCTATGAAGGGGGTTTATGGTGTGGCGATATAGAACCCACATACCTATGGTAGTCTATGAGGGGATCCTGTAGTGGAGCAATATTATGAAGTATGGTAGTTAAGTGCAACACCGCAACTATTTAAGTTGGTGTCAACAGTATTGTGGTGTTGGAGCAATATGCGATGGCCATGATCGACGATGGAGATGTAAAGGAAGGTTCATCTAATGGAAATTTAATAAAGGTGTGGTAATGAACGATAAATTTTGGATCATGCCATGAATAGACAAGATCGATGGCATAATTTTAAATGTGAAGATATCAAATGGCTAAGTCTGTGTAAACAGGGTTTCATCTAGAAATTGACTAAGTGAATGAATTTAATTCATTCAACTGCACCTATGACCAATGACGGTGAAGACTTGATTTTCTATGTTGTGAAACTGTTTTCTAAGATGATAAAGATCAGATCGAATCAAATAAATAGAGAACAAATTAAATGCAAATCTGATTCTAGGGTTTGACAGAGAGACTAAAAGGGAAAATTCTCTTCACCAAAAATTATTTTATACACCTTAATGTAGGTGTATGGTATCGAAAAATATTTCCTTGAACCCTAACTAAATATTTGAATGCGGTAGAGAATCTTGAAAAAATATCTGATGATCAGTGTAAAGGATACAAAATAGAAGATCAATCTTTGACTAAGTGTGCAATGGAAGAGAGTGAGTAAGAGTGAGAGAAGGGTGTACATAGAAGGGAGTTGTAGAGATAGCAAGAAAGTTCTAAACAATTGTAAAGAAAGTTACAACAGAGAATTGTAATCAAATTGTAGTACTCTAAATTATAAATTTTATTGGTGGGTTCCATCATACATCTAAGTAGGTGCTCAGATTAGGGAGTGGGTGCTCGTAAAACTAGGGGATTGGAGTCTTCTTAGGGTTGGTGCCTTTAAATAATTGTAACTAAACTTCATGCTTGTGAGGCTAAACTAGGACAGTAGCTCCTAGTAGTCGTGGTTTTTCCCATCTTCAATTTTTGACGTAAATCTTGTGTTATGTGATGCTTGTGTCTATGCATGTTCATTTATTTGCATTTTAAGTCATAATATACACATTAAAGGTTCAAAGAATTAATTTGCGCAGATTTTTAAAGGGTTAAAATTATTATCTACTGATTCACCCCCTCTCAGTAGATTTCTATGTTCCAATAATTGGTATCAAAGCCCTAGGTTCCTTAGGAGAAGCTTAATCACCTCGGGGAGATCCTTGAATTTGTGAACACAAATGACCAGTCAAGAAGGTTTGATGTGTGGATTTCTATTGTGAATGGATACACACCACCTACCATAGGTCCTACTGATGGTACAAAAAAAAGGACTATGAGAATAATAAAAAAGCATGGTTTGCTATTATGAATAGATTATCTAGATCAATCCAAGACAAGATTGTGTATTGTAAGACTACACAAGATGTCTAGGATACATTGAAAAATTTCTATGAAGGAGATGACAACGTAAAGTTGGCTCAGCTATAAATATTGAGAGCTAGAATTTAAGGGCTAAAGATGACATATGAAGAGAAGATTTCATATCTACCTTCTAAGATTCAATGATATCGTGACCTCTATTAAAGGATATGGAGAAGAAGTGAAAGAAGATGTTGTTGTACTGAAATTCCTAAGGTCAATGTCAACCAAATATGATGATAATATTTCTATAATAGAGGAAGGAAGATAAATAGATAAAATCAGTCTTGATGAGTTACATAGTATATTCACTGCATATACGATGAGGATGGGAGATGTAGAACCAAAAAAAAATGAAGTTGCCTTCAAGGTTGCCAACAAAGTGAAGGATGAAGCACCTAAGAAATAAAACGGTGAGATGATCACATCTGAGAATGATGAAACTGATGAAGAAGAGACAAACTTCATCCGGAGACAAAGAAGAGGATCTGATAATTAAAAAGGTAAGTTACCATTTAAATGCTTTGAATGTGGAGAAGTTGGTCATTTTTTTGATAAATTTCCTTATAATAAGAAAGGAAACTCTAAGAAAGAGGTAGAAGGTAAAGTAAAGAAACCCTACTATACTAAGAGAAGGAATTTTCAAAACAAAAATAAAACTTTGTAGCTCCAAGAGGACAGTGATGTATCTGATGATTTCAACAACTATGATGATGAACAAAATTGTTCTTTTATTGTAAAAGAAAATGAATTTATTTTGATGGAAAAATATTTTGAGGGACAAAAGGATGGAAAATTTGAAGACCTTGGTGAAAATGGTGAAGAAGAAGGAGAGGTCAACTTGGAAGGAGAAATTATTTGTGCTCTAGATGAGATAGATGATGTCAGAGATGAGATTGAACTATTAAAAAAGGAGAACTTAAAGAAGAAGAAACTTGCACAAAAGAAATCAAACAAACTAAGAAAGGATCTTGAGGGACATAATCAGATGGTAGTAAATATAAAACTTCAAGTGGAGGAAGCCAAAAGAATAAAAGAAGTAATGAAATCAAAATTACAATATGAAATGCATAGATGCATGAAAGTTGAGGTAGAAATTGTTTCCTTGTGAAAGGATTTGGAGAAAGCTAAAGAGCATGTTGAAAAAGGAGTAAGGCTAAAAGGTAGTTTTGAAATTATGGATGAATTGTTGAGTACACAAAAGCTAGCTAACAAAGGAAAAAAAGGCTTAGGGTTGGAAAAAGGACATAGTTCCTTTTTTGAT
Source organism: Sequoiadendron giganteum (assembly GCA_007115665.2). Taxonomy (NCBI): domain Eukaryota; kingdom Viridiplantae; phylum Streptophyta; class Pinopsida; order Cupressales; family Cupressaceae; genus Sequoiadendron; species Sequoiadendron giganteum. The sequence continues at coordinate 91,378,996 of CM021107.1, forward strand.
ACTTCTGTAAACTTATATGAATGATTTAGGGTGGGAGAAAAGTCTAAATCTGTCAACGAAAGTGATTGCAAAGGAAATAATCAAAAAGTGAAATCTGCATAAATTGAGAAAACCAAGGAATAAAAGAAGCCTATTGTAGAAAAGAAGGATAACAAATCTTCTTCAAATCGTCAAAAGACAAGGCAATTGTTTATAAGGACTAATGTCTATGGATTCACAAGAGTGCATGATTCAAGGAGGCCAAGACAAAGAATATCACCTCATCCAACTCAATGAAATGCTATAACCATGTATTCCTCATACATTTATGGATATTGTTATACATTGAATCAGTTTGTTCATAGAGCTTGAGAATGTAGATTCATTCCTAAGAGGAGTACAAACTTTGTAAGAAAGATCCATTTTCTCCTTTAGAGGATATGAATGTATTATGTTATAACTTTAATAATTTTGGTCATATAGAAAAAATTGTAGAATGAAATCTATGAGACAAAATGTAAAGAATGAGAAAAAAAAGATTTACCTCCTAAGTGAAACAAAGAATCTAAAAATGAGGAGGAGAAGGTAGAAAATACTGAAAATAGATTTAAGAAGGTATGGAAGGAAAAAAAAAAAGTTCCACATAGTCAATGATTTTTCAAATAGTGTTGGTTGCTAAAAAGAAAAATTTATGGGTAATAGATATTGTGCTCCAAGAATATGATTGGAGACAAAATAAATTTTATCAAACTCAAGAAATAAAATGGTGGATCAGTGAGTTTAGGTGACAATTTTGCAGTAAAGATAGTTGGAAAAGGCATCTTAAGTCTAGATGGAAAAAATCCCACAAAGGATGTATTGTATGTTGAAGGATTGAAGCACAATATACTAAGTGTGAGTCAAATGTGTGACAATGGCTTTAAAATCACATTTGATTTTGAAGGCTACAAAATCAAAATAATGAAAAAAGAGTTGCACAAGGAGCATGAATTGATAACACTCTCTATAACCTTTATGAAGTGAAAGGTCAAAGTTCTCTTATAGGACAAGCAAATGAAAGTTGGTTATGGCACAAAAGAATGGGTCATGTAAAATTTGATAATTTGGTGAAGGTACCTTCAAGAGGTCTAGTTAGACACATACCTAAAATTACAAGCTTGAAAATGTCATACGCAAAGAATGTCAGCATGGAAAGAAAACAAAGGTTAGTTTCCCAACTAAAGAATATTCAACCACTAAGCCCTTATACCTGGTTCATATCAATTTGTGTGGACCTACAAGGACAAGGGGGCTAGAAGGAGAAAGTTAATTTATGTTGCTAGTTGATGACGACACAAGAATGAATTGGGTGACATTTATAAGAGACAAGTACCAAGCCTTTGATAAATTCAAGATATTTAGAAAAGTGGTTGGAAAAGAATTGGGAAGATGAATTACATTTTTGAGATCAGATGGAGGAGGATAATTTACCTCAATTCAATTTGATGAATAGTGTGAGGCACATTGAATCAAGAGACAATTATCAGCACCAAGAACTTCACAACAAAATGGATTTGTACAAAGAAAGAATAGAGTGGTACAAGACATGACCAGAACAATGTTAAAAGATGTTAGATTAGCTAATATGTTTTAGAGAGAAGTATTTCATACTACAATATATATTTTGAACAAATTTCAAATCAAAGATATAGCAATAGTACCCCCTATTATTTGTGGTATGGAAGACCTACATATCTGAAGTACTTCAAAATGTTTGGTAGGAAGTGCTATATCAAAAGAGAAGATTAGAATTTTGGAAAACTTGAATCAAGAAGTGATGAAGGAATATTTTTAGGATATTCTACTTAGAGTAAAGCATACAAGTGCTACAACACCAGGTTGAGCAAGATTGTGAAAAGTATCAATTTATCAAAATTGATGAGAAATTAAATCATATCAAACCTGATGAAAATGATTTTGATGATGAACCAAGAACTAGTCATGAAGAAGAAGAATTTGAGGAAGTACAAGTTGAAAAGGCCCCTACAAAGTATGCTCAAAAAGATCACACCATGGATCAAATAATTGGGGACAAAAATGAAGGATTTTTTACTAGGATAATTTTCACAAAGAATAAAGAATAGGTAAACTTATCTCTCCTGTCTCAGATTGAACCAAAAAATATTATTGAAGCCAAAAAATATGAGAGCTAGATAGAGGCTATGGAGGAAGAGCTAAATCAAATTGAAAAGAATAAAACATGTTAGTTGGTTCCTAGACCGCCAATCAAAAATCTGATTTGCACTAAATGGGTGTTCAGAAACAACCTAAATGAAGATGTGGTTGTTATGATAAATAAGTCAAGATTAGTTTGAAAAGGATATTCACAAGTTGAAAGAATTGATTTTGAAGAAATATTTGCACCAGGGTGATCCCACAATGTTGGTTTACAATTTCTAGGAGATTCTATATTTTGCTGAAATCACATATTTTTAAAAAATATAATGATTTAAACCTTAAAAAGACACATTTGAAGGATTAAAATTGAAGAGGGTATGATCAAAAGACCTTAGATCAAACCCCCTTTGATAGAACCCCACTATTTTTAAACCATACCTATAATGGAGTCTCCTTTACACCTACGAAAATGCTAATAAAAAACCACTTTTGATTTACCTTTTGGGGGATCAAATGAATTCATTTAAATAAAAAAATTGGTAAGTATGAAGTCCTTATTATAAGCTTCCCAAAAAGTATAATTTATATAAATTTAATATATAATTTTTTTATTTTTTGTGAATGTAGGGTTTTCATCGAAAAACAAGCTCTATGTTCTGCACATGTGGAAAAATTGTAAATTATCAAAAAAAAAACTGAAAATAACAATGCATTACATATTGAAATAATTTATACACAAAAAAAATTAAAAAAAATTGAATTTCGATATATACAAGAAAATTTATGTTGTATACAGTCTCCCTACGTTTGAATTGTAATTGGTTTGACTTCATAACTTGATTGAGGAAAAAGTGTTCGATAAAACAGTATGAAACCAAATGAAAGCAATAGATATCATAGTTACAAATATAAATTAAAAAAAATAGAATTTTATCATTGATGGAAAAAAATTATGTTGTATACAGTGAGCAACACTCCTTAAAAATGGTGTTTACTGAAAACAAATTATTTTCGAAGGAGATGGAAAAAGAAGTGCAATTTGATTCCAAAAATTCTAAAAAATATATATTTAGAATCTATAGACAAAATTTCACAAATCACTAGTTTTCATCATCTTCAAATTCCTCACGGTTTAGCTACTATAGGTGCTCGAAAGTGAAGATTTAGTTAGAAAAAATCATTTCAGTGTGCAATTTGGCAATAAATTGTAAACTGGTATTGTGGGATCACCCACCAATGGCAAGATTAGAAGCACTAAGAATGATTCTTTAATTTTATTTGTACAAGGCATTGAAAATATATCAGATGCATGTTAAATCTGCATTTTTTAATGGAAAGGGTATGTGCATGATCATCATGGAAAAAACATGCCCTTAAGTGGCAATAAAATTAAGAAAATCAAAGTTAGGGAACTTGACATAAATTTTTTAATAAGTTATCTATATTATTTAAGAAATATGTAAGAATAGAATCTGCGAAAATTGAATGTAGTTTCTAGACTACTAGGGTTTTTTTTTTTTAAATCTATTTCATGAAAATTTGAAATTTCAATGAACTAGTACTTAAATTTCAAGGAAAAAATAATTAGTAGGTGTGTGTATGACCACCCTAACCACAATAAAATGATAATATGTTTTTACAATATTTTAGATATAAGTAGGGAACTCATGTCACGATGTAATGCATATTTTTTTGTAGTTTATTTCCAAGTAAATAATTAATTATGAATTTTTTATTACAAATTTTAAAAAATATTAAAAAACTTGTATGTCTGACCACCTTAACCTAGTCAAAACTTCATGAAATTCAATTTTATTTGTTAATCCTACATTATGTGAAGCATAGAATGTGGTGCATGTTTTGGATTCCAAAAATGTGATACCGTTTGAAAGCTATAAATTTTTTTCAATCAGCCTATCAATTAGGACTTTAGTCGTAATTCAAATATCAAATGAACAATAATTATTTATTAAATTCAAAGTAAAGCATTATTTATATTTGTGGAAAGTTGAGAATCTCCTTTAAAAACCCTTTTCATTTCATTAATTTTGGGTACAAAAAAGTTGTCAGCCACATGGACCATCATATCACTTAGATATCGCTGATTTTTGGCCCATCATGATCCTGCACATACCCGAAATGTGGAAGAGGAAGTTTAAATTCAATAGCCAGAAGGTTTAAACTTTTAGAAGAAGAGGATTATGTGTGCAGATTGACATAGGCATTGTATAGTCTAAATCAAGCACCCAAAGCATGGTATTCCAGATTAGACTAGTACCTACAAAAACAAGGATTCAATAAAGAATGTGCAAATAGAAATCTATACTTTAAATCAAAAGGTAAGCACGTGATATTTGTTGTTTTATATGTAAATGACATCATATTTGGAGGTAGTAATGATAAAATGTGTCAAATCTTTGATACGCACATGCATGATGAATTTGAAATGTCGATGTTAGGAGAGTTGTCATTTTTCCTTGGTTTACAAATTGTACAAACTAAGAATGGGATATTTATATCTAAAACCAAATATGCCAAGGAAATGCTTAAGAAATTTGGTGTGGAGGATAGTAGACTAGTTAGTACCCCCATGATAACTAGTTGTAAGTTAAGAAAATCAGATGAATCACCAGATGAAAATAAGACATTGTATTTAACTACATAAAGGACATATATTATGCAAGTTGTATGTTTAGTTGCAAGGTTTTAGATTGTACCAAAAGAAAATCATGTCAATGTAGTGAAACGAATCTTCATATATATCAAAATAAATATTGATTATGGGCTATGGTACCCCAAGAGTAAGGAATTTTCCTTGAAAACATATAAAAATGTAGATTGGGATGGATGTGTGGATAATAGGAAGAGCAAAAGTGGAGGAGCATTCTTCAAAAAAAAAAAATTGTTTCCTAGATGAGAAAAAAACAAGAATCAATTACTCTATCCATTGCAGAAGTAGAATATGTAGCAATAGAAGCATGTTGTCCTCAAGTCCTATGCATGAAGAAGACACTTAAGGACATCAAGGTCAAGTACAAAGAACCTATATTAATTCTTTGTGATAATTCAAGTGCCATAAACATATCAAAGAATCTAGTGATATATTCTAGATCAAAGAACATATCTATCAAGTATCACTTCATTAAAGAGAAGCTTGCAGAGAAGGAAGTTAACATGGAGTATGTTCCGAAAAATGAACAAGTGTCTTACATATTTACCAAGACTCTTCCCAAGGAAAAATTTCCATATCTGAGGCACAAGTTGGGAATCATTTCTCCCTGTGTTGCCAAAAAGTGTAGCCTTTGACACTTTTCGCTCATTTGGGCCCTTTCCTATTGATTTTGGACCTCGATTTACCCCTTTCCAAGCCTTGTGCCAAAATTTTGTAAGGTCTTGTAAAACATTTTCACACTTTCCTAGGATTTTCATCACTTAATCAACCCTTTATTATGCTAAAATGACCCCTTAATACACAGATAAGTCCTATCTTTAGTGTGTTTCAGATGACAATCCCAACAAACATTATTAATCACATCTTAATCACCAAAAAACAATGAAAATGGCCTAGGTGGACTAGGTCGCCACCTTGGGTGACCTAGTCCCATGTGGCCTAAAATTCAATTTTAACTTAATATTGTTTTGAGATTTTGTCTCTAAAACCCTAAGGTCATCCTGTATGGTGCTATTTTGGGAAAAGTAGGGCACAAATTGTATAGATAATCCTCAAAACCCTAATTCATCAGATTATGCATCATTCAACTCACACTCCTCTCATCTCTCATCATTCCTTCTCAAGCAAGCTAGGGTTTGAGCATTCCAAGTCAACAAGACATCTTTTCTGAAGCATTCAAGGGTTGATTGTTGCAATAACACAAGATCTATCATCATGGAAAGGTAGCCTAATCCATTAATTCATTTCTCATGTTCCATTACATTATTTCTATTAATTTTGGTTTAGTTACCTAAAAGGGTTCTGACCGAGGCAAACCCCTAATCCCTAACAATCAGCATTTTTCTCTCTCTCTCTCCTTGTGTGTTTGCAAATTTAGGTACTTAAAAGATCATTGAAGGCTTTGAAGACTTGTTGAAGAACTCTCCTTGCATTAAAATTACAAACATCCACCAAAAGTCACTTTCAGGCCCAAATGTTAGAGTTTTGGAAGCAGGCAACTGTGAAGAACCAAGGTGCGAACCATGGGCTTTTGTTTCCATTTTAGAAATTCTAGAAATCCAGAAGAGGACTAAGTCACCAAAATGGAGATCTAGTCCCATCGGATAGGATTTTCACTAATTTTCACATTTTTAGACACCCATTTGGCAAAAATAGACTCTAGACCAATTTTCTCAAATGTGGGACTAGGTCGCCCAAATTGGCACAAGTCTCCCTTTCGGCTTCTACAAAATTTTCATTAGAATTCCAAACCTCCATCAAATTCATCTTCAAATCCTAGGTGCACCCATTCTATGTCTTCCATTTTTGTATATTTTTGTGTACATTATTAGGTCATTTTGTATATGTTTGCATATCGTTATGTGTTTTCCAGCAGTTTACATTTCTATAGTCTAGCATTCATTAATCATTGCATTTTCAGTTTATTACATTTAGGGATCTCCACACATCACATCTACCGCCAATCCTCATTTGAATGGAACCTAAAATGAAAAGGTGTGAAAGAAAGACCTCTTCCCTCTTAGGTGCAAAACCCTAGAGGTGCAAGAGTGCATCTTTCCCTTCTTTGATTTTTGATGGTTCACTCCCACATCATAACACTAATTATTAGTGATATGACATGAATATATGGGGAGATTCAACTATACTTCATTCATCCCTGGAACAAGAGAAAGAGATCAAGTTAGGTAAATTGGTTTTAAAATTTCTAATGACTTGATGGTTGCATAATCAAAGATTCCCACTTTCTTTTTTGAATTTCTTGTCAAAGAGGGAGTACATTGTCAAGGGAAATCTACCCTTTTTCCATTGATGTCAAAGGGGGGAAAATGTGAGAAAAAGATAAAAATAGGAGCATGGTGAGTGATAAAAAAAGTATTTAGGTCAAAGGGGGAGTAAATGGTTCAATTGATAGATAACTTTAATGTTATAGACTTCAATTGGTATCAGACCATTTAGTTAATTGGTATGAGCATTTATTTTTGCCATCAATGATAGAGGGGGATATTGTTAGCATATAATTTTCATTAATCTCAAAAGGGAATCAGGTGTGAGGTTCAATTGATTCTGTATGAAGGGTGTGTTGGCATTGATGTCAAAAAATTCATTAATGTCTAAGGAGAGATATGGTATGTTGTGGATATGTTTCTGGAAGATGGATTATAAGTTGCAAATGTTGCATTGTTGTCATGCAAAATTTATATGTTACTATTGAAGGTTCTTCCAGGTGTCTAAAGAAAAATTAGAGTCTAGAATTGATGTGGGTTTTTTTAGTACATTCCACACATATAATTTATAGGCTCAAATGGTGTTTTGGATAAAAATGGTTTATGTCTACTCTCAGGAAAAATTAGGGTTTACTGGTTAAACCCGAGGATACTAGAGATTGTGTTCAAGTAGGTTTTATATTTCATCATTGAATGGTTATTGCAAGTTTTAGGTTGCTTACAAGTAACAACTTAAGCCTTTGAAGTTGTTTGGAGAACCGACCCCTTCACCTATCTTTTATCGGTCATCCTAATGTTTGTCAATTATAATATTTCCTAAGTTGAGTGACAAATATTTTTATCTACATTGAGGAGACTTCAAGATGTCCTTTTTAAGTCCCCTTAACATAGTGATGATTCTTGATCAATAGCTATGATCAAGCCTTGCAAATCAAATGACCTCCCGACTAGCCTGTTGATTTTTTTGTGGGTCTTGACTAATTACTCAAGAATAGTGGGGAATGATGGTGATTACATTTTGAAGATCAACGATGCTCAAAGTATGCATGGTGGGACCTATGGAGGTGGCAGAAAAAGTTAGTGGAAGATGATGTCATATTGATAGATGGTAGAATAAGGTTACATCACATAAACCCTTTCAATTGTTGTAATGGAAGTTAAAGGTTATTTTCTTTAGTGATGTGTGATGGAATTTATTCAATGACTATGATCAAGAAGATCCAATAGTTCCTACTAGCCCATGACACCTATGGTGAGACCGATCTATGCCTCATGGTGGAGTGGGGAATGGTGTAGATCAAATAGGGTTTTGATTAAATGATGCACGAATCTAGTAGTAGATCCAACTGGAAAATGGCAAAGGATAATTGGTCGATACGTCACTTCACATCATTGTTGTGAAGTGTATAAATTAACAAGGATGACAAATGGCATTAGCCTACAACCCCAAGATATTTCATGAAGGGGGTTTGTGGTGTTGTAGTATAGAACCTGTATACCATGATAGTTTGTGAGGGGATCCTATAGTGGAGTGGTATTGTGTGGTATAGAGGTTAAGTGCAACATCATGACTGCTCAAGTTGGTTTTGATAGTATTGCGGTGTTCGAGTGATATGCAGTGTACATGATCAATGATGGATATTTAAAGGAAGGTTCATCTAATGATGATTTTTTAAAGGTGTGGTGATGAACATGGAATATGAGATCATTGAATGAAGAGACATGATCGATGTCATATTTTCAAATTCAAAGATATCAAATGGATAAGTACTTGTAAATAGGGTTTCATCTAGAAATGGACCAAGTGAATGAATTTAATTTGTTCAACAATACCTATGACCAATGACGATGAAGATTTGATATGCTAAGTGGCAGCATAGATTACTAGGATAATGAAAATGAGATTGGATTGAATAAAAAAAGAACAAATTAAATGCAAATCCAATTCTAGGGTTTGATAGAGAGACTAAGGGGAAAATATTTGCACTATAAATTAATGGTGTGAAACTTAGTGTAGGCATATGGCAGTGCAAAATATTTCCTCAAACCCTCACTAAAGATCTACAGGTGGTAGAGAATCTCGTGGAAATATTTGATGATCAGTAGAAAATATACAAAATAGAAGATCAATTTTTGACTATGGGATGGAATCAAGTAAGAGTGAGAGAAGGGTGTGCAAAGAAGGGATTTGCAGAGATACCAATAAAGTTATGAGGAGTTGCAAATAAATTTGCAACATAGAATTGTAGTAAAATTGTAATACTCTGAGTTATAAGTCTAATTAGTGGGTTCCATCAGACATCAGAGTAGGTGCTTATATTAGGGAGTGGGTTCTCCTAAAACTAGAGGACTGGATTCTCCTTAGGGTTAGTGCCCTTAAAGTATTGTAACTAAACTTCATGCTTGTGAGTTTGGATTAGGACAGTAGCTCCTATTAGCATTTATGACCATGGTTTTCCCCATTGTTGGTTTTCCATGTACATCTTGTGTTATGTGATTCTTGTGTGTGTGCATATTCATGTATTTTCATGTTAAGTGATAATCTACACATTAAAGGTTCAAAAAATTAATCTGCACAAAGTGTTAAAGGGTTAAAATTTTACTATCTACTTATTCACTCCCCTCTCAGTAGATCGTTGTGCTCCAAAAAGATTCAATCATTTCCCCATAGTAAGCCTATGTATCTAGTTCTATTTCAAATCCTGCTTTGTGATCCTCTCATGGAAAGTTGTCATGGATTCCCATAAACTGGGATATTGCTTCATCATTTTTGAAAGAATATAGAATTGGTGGTCCTCATTGGTCCCAATTGACTAGTTGGGGGTATACTAGCTTCAATTAAGATATTTGGCTATTTGGAGCAAAGGATGTGGTAGTGGTCATGAATATGGAGGTACCCTCAAACAAGACAGTGATGTGAAGGGGAAAGTTATCAAGAGTATTATCATGCGATGTAAGTAACCAAGAGGAAAATTTGGCTCATTTATTGGAAGTACCCTTGCCAAGAATGGTCACCTTGTTGGTGGTACATCTGACACAAGGATTCTTTGGTCATTTCCTAGGAGCAAAGGGTTATATCAAGCCATTTTCATTATGTCCTAGTTTCTCATTCTTGTTATACCCCCACCCTATCATTAGCTACAATCCTTTATTATCATATTTCATTAGAAGAACGAGCATGGGTTGGTTATCCTGATATAAAAATTTGGATACATCCTCCTCATTGATGACTTGTTTGTTAAAATATCTCCAATTGGTGAAAGTTGTAGATGCTATCTTCATTGACTCGAATACCTTGTTAATAGGGTGATGCTTCCCATGAGCTTTAGGAGAAAGTGTTAACTCTCCAATTATAAAGGAATCATTCTTAATATTATAATCCCCACATCTATTGTCCTTGATCATTTCTTTGATGTATGGTTGATCTATATGTTAGGTGTTTTGGATTCTAATGTATAAGCTAGGGAAGATGGGTCAATGAATGATGAAGATACTAGCCCTTCATCATTTTTAGGTACTTGTAGGAACTTGTAGTATTTTTTTTCAAGCTTCTTGCAATAATATAATGGTTCAGGATCATGATGAATGGTGAATTCCTTATCTTCACAAGGAAATTTAATGCATTGATGGTATGTGGAAGCAACAACTTTCTTGGCATGGATCCATGAATGACCTAGAAGAATTTAATATGAAAGGTCAAGATCCATCACTTGGAAAGTAGTTTTAGCAATGGAAGGTCCTTCTTGGATAGGGAGCTTTATTTTTCCTTGGTAGACCCATTCTTGATCATCATATGCCCTTATGGTGACACCTTTTTCCTTTTCAATGGAATGATCAAAGAAATCCAAATTTTTGATTAGCTAAAGGGTATAGATATTTAGACTAGCACCTCCATCCACTAGGAAACTTTTGACTTTGTTCTTATGGACAACGACCTCAAGATGCAATGTTTGATTGTGTGATGCCAGCTGCATTAGGATGTCTTTCTCAAAGAAGGTGAGAATATGGAGACTCGTGATGTTTCATATTATAGCTTAGAATTTCCTAGTATCAATATTCTTGGGTAAAAAAGAGACATACAAAGCCTTTTCTAAGATATCCCTATGTGTGAGGGATAGGAGAGTGTAATCACTAGAGTTTGACTTCAAAAGTGAGCATTGTGCCCTAGGTTGTGATGGTTCTCTGTATATTGTGACCTTTCCTTGACATGTGGTGACACCAAAATCTATGCTAGCCTCTTTAATTGTGATGACAGATATAAAATTATTGCAATATGTGACAAAAATTTTGTACAAATCGATTGGAGTAGTCTTTCCCTTTTCCATTTTCATTTCCCATATTATGATCCGAAAATGGTTCTTGTATATCTTGAGGTCTTGGTTCCTTGATTGTTAATCAAAAATCACATCTCCATTGTCAATTAGATCCTGGATAATGTTTTTTCTTTCTCATGCAGCTCACCATCTGATGTCCTTTGATCTTATGGAAATCACAACGATCCTTCTCATACCATGGTGGTTTAACTTGACTTTCTTGGTAATTTTGATATTTGGGGAGCTTGATGAGGTTGGATTGCGCTAAATTTTTTAGTAATTCTTCAATAGGCTCCCCAAATGGTGTGTACTTATGTTTTGAGTGTAGTTTTTCCTAGGGGGTGGACTCCTTTATGTGTTTCCATTGTTGACTTAGTTTTTATATAATTGTGTGTTTTATTTTTATTCATTTTATTGTGTTTTTTGGTTGATTGTTTATTTGTCTGGGAGCACTTAGGACTAATTTTTCATAAATGACACTATCATTAGCTATGTTCTTTTTCTTGGCCCATATGTGGGGCTTGTCATTGGAACTAGTATAAAGATGGTTGTCCTTGTATTTTTGTGTGTTTCCTTATGCAATAAGGGCTCTTTCAATGTTAAGATCCCTAGGGATAACCTCTTCATATGATGTGACACATTACACTTTTAGTTGAAAGGATAGATCTGTGTCCATGTTAGCAATAATGATCCATATTTTTCTCTTTGGGAATAGGCCATTTTCTCTTGCTAGATCTCTACCTCCATCATTATAGGAAATTTGTGAAGGATTTTCCCTTATTATGTTTGAGGGTGTATAGTTCTTCCAAGCTCATGTCCATGTCTAGGTTGTAACACAAATGATCCATAAACTAATCGATTATGTCTTGGAAGGTTTGAATTCTCGGAGACAAATGTGAGAACCAATCTATCATTGGGCCTCACAAACTACATGGGAAAAGGTGCATTAAATAGGAATCATTGTAAGAAACTACTGTAGACATGGAAAATATACATGCACCTAATTTTGATCCTACTAACATCATTTCATCTTGAATCATACTCTCAGCTTATCAACACCTTTCATCCCCTAATTAAATAAATCATTATTTATTTAATTAGGTCCTTCTCCTCTATTGATTAATTTAATCAATTTAATTTAATTAATCCATACATTGTTGTTTAATTAAATAAATCATTATATTTGATTAAAATCTCTAAATTCCTCTTAGTAAATTAAATAAATTAAACCTTATTTGATTTAATCTAACACATTCCTTCTTTATTAAATAAATCAATCATTTATTAAATAAATCAATCATTTATTTAATAAATCATTTCTTCTCAATTTCTAACTTAAATTAATTCATAAATTTAAGTCTAAATTGTCAAATCATCTAATTCTTTAAATTAATCAAAATCATGATTAAATTAATCCCTTTCATTAAATTTTTCTAGATAATGCAAGTTGCACAATAAATCAAATACTTTGATTTATTAATTCATCTCTATTTTCCTCACATGGCATCAAAAGGGAATATTCCCTCAAGTTTGAATTCAAAAATTCAAGTGGATGGGTACTTCCAACAAGGCATTCACTCCTCTTACATGTCCTTGTGCATTCAGCCAAGTGACATTAACTCCACTTCTCTTTCCCCCTCACATGTCACATTCAAAATTTAAATTTGAATCCAATGGCATTTATCATGCACATTGACCAAAATGTGCTCATTCCTCCTCCAATCACATTTGGACAAGTGGCACAATGCCATTGGATTATCTTTGATCCCACATTGCTTAGTTTCACTCTCTCTTCCATTTTGGAAATCTATAAATGAGAGACTCTTCCTCTCATTCAAACATCCACAATTTGAGTAAACTTACTATACTCAAATCCACCATTATCCACAATTCACATGCAAAGTTACTCTCTACAATTGAGAACTGATCTTGTTCATCACATCCAAGTATTCATCATATTTCATAAATTATAGCAAGGTTATGCTCAAATCTCTTTGGAGATTTGACCATTTCACACTCATCAACATTGCAACTTAGGAATTGGGAAAGGGCCAATTGCAACACTTCATTGGCACCAATTCCCCCATGGGATCATCATTTTGTTTAATTAATTAGGACTAATTTTCATCTATTTTAGTTGTTCTTCCTTTGTTCCTATTTTAAGTTTATTAACAAATGGATTTTATGGGGAATCCCTCATTGTTTGCTTGCATTTATATCTAACACTAACCATGTTTGTTGTCTTTATGCATTTGCAGGTTTAGGGGTTCACAACTACCATAAATGCTATGTAAAACTCTTTGATATGATCCACTAAATTTTCTTGTTCTTTGTATTTGTCAAATTTTGGAACTTCAAATCTGGGTGGGAAAGGTATCAATTCAATACTTTAATCAAATTGGTATCCATGGACACAATTCCGATTGTGCATGTGGTTTCTTTGTTTTTCCCATTTAGATGTCTTGAATTTGTTATGTAATTATCTTAATTTATGAGGACAAGTTATCTTGAGGGTTTGGTGAAGGGGCATATGTGGTATATTGTGGAAGAGTAGATGAGTTCAATGTGCTATTTTTATATGCATGTGTGTTATATGGGGTATATGGTGGATTTTTTATATTTTGTGTGTAATGGTGATAAGGGTAGAGGTGTGGTGTACAATCCTTGTGCATTAGGGTTCAAGATTTTTTTTTGTGTGTTTACATATAATTTTCGGGGGTTGTAGTACAAGCTTTGTTGTTTTTGTTATTGTTGCACATGAACATGTTGTTGTCAAGTGTATTATTTTCCTTGTTGTTGGGCTTATTGTTTTACCTATAGTTATTGATCTTGTAGTTGAGCTTGTTGTTGCGCTTGTAATTATGCTTGTAATTGAGCCTATTGTTGTGCTTGTAATTATTCTTGTTATTGGGCTTGTTGTTGTGCTTGTAGTTGAGCTCGTTATTGTTGGGATTGTAATTAAGCCTATTCTTATTGTGTTAGTAGTAGTTCTTGTTGTTGTTGTGCTAGAAATTCATCTTTTTGTTGTTGATAAGCCAATGCAATTTATCCTTGGGATTGTGAAATGATGTTCTGGTTTAGGAAAAATTGACTTGTTTGCATGTATTACAAGGCTCCTGATCATACACTTAATTTATTTTCCTTGCAACATTCAACTTCTCACTAAAATAAGCTACTGGTCTTCCTTCTTGACTCAATAATGCTCTAATTACATTTCACTTGCATCACAGTCTACCTGAAATACCTTACTAAAGTTTTGTAAAGCCAACACAGGCTACTCAATCACCTTCTATTTCAACAACTCAAAGCTCCTGTCTGCTCGAGGTGTCCACCAAAAATCCTTCCTATCTTCTTTCATTATTTTTGTCATAGGACTACAAATAGAACTAAAATTCCTAATGAACTTTTGGTAGAAACTAGCAAATCCATGAAATTATCTCACCTCTCCAACTATTTTTGGTCAACAATTTATCTTACCTTCTCATGATCGATCTTCAATCCATCCACTGATATCACAAATCCCAGATATAGAAATTTTTCATTCATGAAATTACACTTCTTAATGTTTATCAACAACTTCTCTTCTCTCAACCTTTGCATAACTTATCTTATATGCAAGAAATTTTCTTCTCTAGTCTTACTAAAAATCAAGATGTCATCCAAATAGACAATCAAAAAATTACCCAAGAATTTATTCAATACCTCATTCATCAACCTCATGAAAGTAATAGGTGAATTTGATAGTCCAAAAGCCATCACCAACCACTCATACAATCCTTCATTTTTCTTGAGTATTGTCTTCCACTCATCCACTTCTCTAATTATGATTTGATGATATCCAGTCTTCAAATATACCTTTGTTAATTACTTAGCTTCACTCAACCAATCCATAATGTCATCCATCTAGGGAAAAGGAAATAAATACTTCACTGTGATCTTGTTTATGGCTCTAGAGTTTGTACACATCCTCCATTATCCATCCTTCTTAGGTGCTAGCATAGTAGGTACTGCACAAGGACTTAAGTTTTTTTTGCTCAAACCTTTTCTCAACAACTCTTGCACTTGTTTGTTCAATTCTTCATTTTTTGCAAGTTTCATCCATGTGTTTCTTTATTAGGTAAACTAGCTCTAGGAGTTAGATCCATGTAATGACTAATACTCCTCACAGGTGGCAATCCATCGGGTACATTATCTGAAATGATAGCTTCATATTCTGTCAGCAATTCCTTTAACTCCTCTAGTTGTTCTTCTACATGCTTCAATTCTCCAACCTTCCTAGGAACCAAGGCATAACACATGTTCTCATGTCCCAGTCCATTCAAAAATATCCTTCCATCAACCAAACAAATTCTAGCATTCAGGCAAACCTCCATTTTAGGAAAATCCTCGAATGGCAACAAGGTCTACTTCATCCCATTTACAACAATAGTATAAATTTTATTCTTTCCATCATGAATATAATGTATTTCATACTTCCAAGGCCTTACCAGCAAAACATGGCATACATCCATAGGCATGATATTACACAAAACCTCATAATGGTAATTTCCTATCTTCAATTTTACCAAACATTTTTTACTTACCGGTATCTTACACTCATCTTGAATCCATGCTATCGAATAGGGATTTGGGTGTTTCAACCTTTCCAACTTCAATTTGGTCACCATTTCTTCAAAAACTAGGTTCTCTGAGCTTCCACTATCAATAATCACTTTGCAACATTTACCAACTACCTTGCATCTAGTTCAGAACAAATTTTTTCTCTGCAACGGTTCCTGCTCCATCTTACTTTGACACAATACTCTTTTGTTCACCAACACTGCTCCCTCTTGCATTTTATTAGATGATCCAACATGATCCTCCTCAATAAAGGTTGTTTTTCTACTATTCTCTATCCCTCTGCTTGCTTCTCCCTGATTGCATTCAAATGCTCTATGTTCTTCTCCACCACACATATAACAAGTTCCCCTAAATACTCTTTTCTCCTGTCCTCTATCACCTTTTCTATAACCCTCATTCTAGTAACCACCATATCCTCCTCTTTGGTAATATTTTCCATCATTTCTATGATATTAATTATCATTCTTACTAACTTCCTTATCTTTATTCCAATCTGAAAAAAGGTCCACTTCCTCCTCTACTAAAAATTATTCCTCTCTAAAATCTTCCACCTCTTCCTCTTTTTCTTTGCTCATGTATTTTATTTAGCTTCTCTTCTACTTTTAGGGCACATTGATATGCTTCCTCCAAACTCAAAAACTTAATAAAATTGATCCTATCTTGTATAGATAACCCCAATCTAACTCCTTGTTTGGTCTCATCCTCTAAATTTCTAGATGTGATATTCAAGTTGTAGAACTCATCAATATAATCTATCACACTTGACTCCTTCTGCTTCAAATTATGCAACTTTTGAAAAAAAATGATCTAATAGTCTACAGGCATAAACTTTGTCTTTACTTATTCACCATGTGATCCCATGATCTTATCTTCTGTTTTCCTCTTCTTTTCCTATTTGTCTACAAATTTTCCCACCAAAGGGATGCATGTCCTTTCAAATTTTTACAAGAAAATTTCACCTTCATGTCTTTTGTAGTACCTTCAAAATCAAATTACTTCTCCATCTCTATTATCCAATCAAGAAATTCATCTGAATCTAGCTTGCCTCTGTAATTCAGTGGATTGAAATGTGGTTTAGTATTCACTCTAGTTAGGGCCCTCATGAACCTCTCTTCTCCTCAAGGCCAGGTTGATCTTCTCTTTCCATTTTTTCTTGTTCTTCTACCTTTTAATCACTCACATCATCAACTAGTCAACCTCTCCTCTAGGTCAGTTCGATTGCTTCCAATCTTGCAATCATTCCTCTCAACATATCCATTATACCTAGGTATGCATTTCAGCGTGGTACATTTCCTCTACAATTTCTTCTTCCCTCCATCTTTACCCAAGTCCTCTGCAACTGCAAGTTGGATCCTCAATCTGCCACCCCACAAAAATCTTCAAGAGGACTTTGCAAACTCTAATGATCTTCCACGAAATGAATCTCGCTCTGATACCAATTTGGTGTAGTCACGGTAAGAGGGTCCTTAAAGAGAACAATCCAAACCATCCAGCAAGTGTCACCCAACAAAAGAAACACAAAATATGGAAGAAAATTTAGATACAAACATCCTCATTATCTAAAAATTCAATTACATACAGTCGGCCATATCTGGGCTTACAGGTTTTGCTCACAAGCCTAATACAACATGTTCAAAATAAAGTTCTCATACTTATTCTTGATCAATTTTTATCCTAATGATTCATTACAAGCTTTATATCATACCCATATATCTAAAAGCATCTATGTTAGCCAAAGATCATTACAATTTCCAATGAAAGAAACGTAACATGTGCATGAATATGTCAGCCTCAAATTTGAATTTCTCCATGATAGGTGCATATAATGAAGTGTGGACCTAAAATTAAGTTCGGGGACACCACAAAACAATTCAAAACACACTATGAGGATCCACAAGTTACAGGAAGGATCTATGATCAATCAAACTAGCCAAGGTTCGAAATTATTTTAGGGTCAGTTAATCCAAAAGTGATTACTTTTCATAAAAAGATGTAATCGAGCTGAAAACTTGGAATAAGGTAAATGAGCATGTCCACGATGAAACCATAGATCTGTGGGGTCTATTGAGCAAACATGACAAAATATAAAATTTGCCAACTTGAACAAGAACAAGAACAAAACTGAAAAAAAAAAACTTTTGGTTGATGCAGGATTGCAAAGAACCAAGGATTCTCCTGCATCAAGGGGTCAAAGGAAAGGAGGCTAGAAAGATGGTGGAATCTGGGTTAAAAAAAAGGAAAGATGAGGAGGCTAGGAAGTTAAGGGAGAGGGAAGATGAGATAACACTAGGGAGGGTTTAGATAGAGGGATTTGAGGAGAGGTTGCCAAGTTGTACTTACCTACCAACCTTTACCCTAGTTGAGATTGCAAGAGTGGTTTTTGATAGTGATGACTTCAAGGAGTTTGCGATTGAAAAAACTATCTTCCTTAAACATAACCTGGGTCTCCTTAGGGAAATGTGATCAATTTGATCATTTCCACTCCCACTTAAATAGCTTGGTTGATTGCATTCAATTCACTAATGAACTTGAATACAACAACCAACTTCCTTTTCTTTACATCCTCCTTATTATAAAATAAGATGGTTCCCTAGCCCATCAATTCTATAGAAAATCTACACACACTAACCTTTACCTACATGCCTCTTCCCATCACCATCTTGCTCAAAAATTTGGTGTCCTCAATGCTCTAGCAGCCCATTCTTATCGCATATGTGATACAAAAACAATATTAAAGATGATATTTCACACCTCTCCCATGTCTTTAAGCTCATTTTTTATTGCCCCAAGCACATCCTCCATTCTTTCAATATTTCCAAACTTCGAGCCAATCCCTTACCCAAACCTGTTGTGCCCAAATCCTCCCAATTTTCCACCCTCCACTTTATTGAAGGCCTCTCCAATAGGATCTCCAAAATCCTTTGCAAGAAAGGTATTTCTTGTGCCTTCAAACCCATCTACACCACTAGCAAGATCATACCCTCTGCCAAAGATCCCTTTCCTCTCTCCTCCACTCTAGAGTGTAAAGGATTGATTTCTCATGTGATACCCCCAATATCAGAGAAACATGATATTCAATTAGCACTAGGATCAAGGAGAATGGTGTCGATATAAGACATTATCATTTTTCCAAATCAGCCCTTGCAGAGCATTCCCATCACACCAAACATCACATCTTCCCAGAGGAGACCCAAGTTGTGTTTAAGGAATATCATTTTTTCAATTGCAAACTCCTTGAATCCATCACTATCAAAAACCACTCTTCCAATCTCAACCTAGATGAAGGCTAGTACATAATTCCAGCTTGCAAACCTCTCCTAAATTCCCTCTATCCAAACCCTCCTCCCTAGTGTTCTCTCCTCTTCCCTCTCCCTTACCTTCCTATCCTCCACCTCTCTCCACATTTTTATCCTAGATTCCCCTCCTTTTTCTACCCCCCTTGCCACTAACCCCTTTCTCCCTATCCTTGCCCTCTTCCCTTCTCCCTTTCCTTCCCGTCCATCTCTCCTTTCCTCCTCTTTTCGTGCCTTCTCATTTTTGTCTCATTGTTTTTCTTGTTTGTTTTTTTTGCTTGTTTTTGTTTTTTATCTTGATGTCTTATCTTTTCTTCCTTTGTTATTTATTTCTTGATTTTGTTGCTTATTCTCTTCATTTACCCTCCTTTTATTTGTGTTATTTTTATTTCTTACTTTTAATCTTTTGCTTGTTTGTATCCCTTATTTTATTTTATTATAATCCTTTATTTCTTTTCTTTTAGTCCTTCCTTTCTTTTTAGTTCATACACATTTTCTTATTATTTTTCATTTTCTTGTGGTGTTGCTTTTATTTATTTTTGTCATTGTATTTTTTATTTTTATCTCTATTTTATCTTTGTTCTTATTTCTCTATTCTTATTTCATTTTATTTTGTGTTCTTTGTTTTCATTTATAGTTTTCTATCTTTTATTTTTTGGTTCTTTTTGACCTAATATGTTTTGCCTATTATTTTGTTTGCTTGCATTTGTTTATTCTCTCTTAGTTCTATTAAGATAGTTCGTGTTTTTCCATTTGAACTATCTTATGGTTCTATTTTCCTTTTTTAATCCTTGCTTCTTTGTTAAAATTTATAAAAAAAATTAATTTCTTCTAGATCTTTATTTGCATGCCTATGCCTTCTATTTTCTTTTTTAATCCTTATTTCTTCTTTGTTTATATTTATAATTTTATTTATGTTTCTTTTGGATCTACTTTATTTTCATACATTTGACTATGTTTCTTTTTCATTTTTGTTTTTAGTTTCTTTAATATTTATTTTCTTATTCAAATTTAGTTTTTATCTTTGTAAGATGATTTGTACTACATTGTATTTCTTTATTCTTTTTATTTACATGTTTGTATTGGTCTTTCTTTGTCTGTTTTCATCTTTCCTCTTTATTTTCAATTTTTATCCTCTTCATTATATTGTGTAATCCTCCTTCTAATTCTTTTTTTTGGGTTTTTCTATTTTTTATTTTTATTTTTTAAGTTCTATTGCATTGTTTATGTTTTTATAAATTTTATTTCTATCATTCTTAGATTATTTCTCATTTTATCTTGTTTTTGTTGTTATTATAGATTTATTTTATTATTTTCATATTTGTATATGTACTTATTTATTTTGTATTTTGTTATTTTTTATGAATTTTTTTATTTTACCCTCTCCTCTTCTCTCCCCCACCCTTTATTAGGCTAATCTGCACTCCCTTTTCATCATTTTTCCTCTTCCTAATGATGGATCGATGAGTGTGATCTGAAACGTCAATCAAAAAATAGACATAGTTGAATCCAAAAGCTTATTTTCTAATTTCAATGGACTACGGAAAAAGGATACCAATTACTCCCATTATAATTTAAGATGGCTTTGAAGAGGAAGATAAGGTCACACAAGTAACTACTCCTACCATCCCATAATATGAATTTCCACTAGAAAGGAGTATATTCTCATTTAAAGCCTTAGATAAACTCTTTGATGATGTGAGACATCGTGCAAGTAAAGATTTCATTTCAAATGATGTGTTTGTTCAAACCCCAAAGTTTAAGTCATTCGTTAATGAATACAAAGGGGCAATGATAAGATAAAGAATGAAATAAAGTAGCACTGAGCAAGAAGATGATGATTTGAAAGAATTACAAGAAGATTTTCATAAGGAAATGAAAATAAACACCCATGAAAGAGGACGAGAGATGCTACAGGAAGGTGGGATTATGTTGCTCCCGGGATGGTATATCAATTTTCTATAGTTTTTGACAGTTTCATGAGGAGGGAAATTAAGACCTTGCAGTTGATAGATGAAGCTAGTGACAAGATTTATACTAACTCAAGGTATAATATGGATAATGCTACTCTATAGGTTTGGGCTCTATAGGGAAGAGGCATGCACTTATTGATAACCCCAATCAATTATTTTTCCATATTTTAGTACAACAAGTGGAGATGTAGATCCTATTAAGACTACCAAATTGAATGTCAATGTTGCTAAATTCACCAGGGCTCAGATTAAAAGTTGATAGGAGACAAAAAGGGGCTTGCTTCTAAAAATGAGAGATTAAAGCAAGAAGTTAATAATTATAGAGATAATTTTCTTTCCTCCTGTGGCCTTTATTCTCCATTGGTAGATTGTCAAAGAAAGGTACTTGAAGCTATGTCTAAAATTGTACTATTGGAAGTGAAAATATAAAATAATTCAGCAAAAACATGAAGAATTAGGAGAGGAATTAACGACTAATAAATTCAAAATGGTTTTAGAGTTGGTAAGAAAAAGATGTGATAAAATTTTCAATAAATCTAATAAGGTTTGGATTATCCATAGAAAAACATTTGTAGCCTACCAAGAGCATAACAAATTACATAGTAGAATGGAGGAGATAAAGGAACAAATAAAAGGAAAAGACAATATTGGTGAACATGTATTTGAGGAGTAAAAAGAATTGATGAATATGCATGACCACTTCCACACCATACTAATGCAAGAAATCGGTGATTTCAACCAATCTTTGAGTATGGATTTACCAAACTTCTTTGATGATGAAGGGGAGCTGAAGGAGAAAAATATATGGAAGAGTGAAATCACACAATATTTTCTAGTGGTCCTTGATGAAATAAATAACAAAGAGAGAGTAATTGAGAAGGAACATATACAATTGGAATGGATTTTTACTCTTGAATTTTTTATGAAAGATATCATTAGCAACACTGACACATATGCCAAAATAGGATATATCGAGCATCTCTCTAAAGTTAATTTTTTTATTGCTCGAGAAAAGTGAGAGAAAAGGGTCATCGAAGTCTCATAATTATCTAATGACTTATCATGGAGTATAGAGCTTGGACATATCTTCAATGATCACAAGTACCTAATGAATATTAAAAAATTGTAATGCATCATAGATCATTTTCAAACTTCTCAGTTTTTCTTATGTATGTTTAATTCAGTTATTAGCATTTTAGTTAAGAAACAACACAACATTTTGTAAAGGCCTGAAGCTTGTAGCTTCCCACATATATAAGGGAAACCAAGGTATAATTAAAAAATAATATATTAACAACTCACAGCAGTAGGACAATAATCTCAAGTATCAATATCATGTAAATATATACAAAACTTCTTATATGTATCGAGTCATACTTTGAAGAAATATAATGGAGAATTTTTTTTGAATTGGTGGCATAATTTCTAGTGTTCAACTATTGTGTGGATTTTATTTCTTATATGTTATTTGGTTGTCTCTAGAGTGGTCTTCCTATTTAATTCAAATTAAGTATATCAACATATATTTAACTCATCAATACTCATTTGTTGTAGTTGTGTGATTTTTTTGATCGATTTCTATGTGAGAGAATTAAATTCCTTTTGAGAAATCATATTTAATAGGTTCTTGCACAATATTAAAGTCCTTTTAAATTGATTGTCTTAATTGGTTTCCTTCACACCAGAATTTAAATCCTTTCAAGAATTCATAGTAGCTTAGGGGGATATCACTAGGATCAATAAGAAGAGTCCAAATAACTTACAAACTTGCATGTTTATACAAGCTATAAACATCTTAAGTTCCCAATATTTAGAGTTAAGTGAGGAAAAGGATCCACACATCATCCACCTCTTGAATCCATTTACCCAATTAGAGTAGGCACTAGTCACATTTTTTTTAACCAACATACTTTACAAACCTTATGCATACACTTAATTCTGAGAAACACTTACAACTTAAAAATTAATCATTATCCTTGCATCTATTTCACTTCCACATGCCATTGTGAATAGATTACCAAAATTATAGATCACATACATAACTATAAATTTGATCAATCATTTAGGTACACTCACTTAGGCCTTGCAAAGCCTAGAGTGTAGGGGAGTCTTAACCATATCAATTAGCCCTGTTTGTTAGCCAAAAACATTCCCAAAGAGCCTGGCATCCTCTTAAGGTTTAAAACCCACATTTTTGAGACCTAACATGTGGGATATTTTATTACGTTCTTGTTCACATGGAGTTCTCATAGAGGGCTTGATGTTTTACAGGTGTTCACGGAGGACTCTGAAGATTTATTGTAATTTTTATTGCTTAATAATACATGAGTGTTGTTTTCTTTTGGAGGCTATTTTTTTTTCGCTCTTGAGGGTTTTCCTAGGTTATATTTTGTGTTGTCATTCATGGTATGTTTTTTATTCTCTTACATATGGATACTAGATACTTTTTTGCATAGATTTCTCTATTTGGATTATGTGGAAATTATCTCAAGTGGATGAATATTTTCTTTTAGTATTTTGGATTAGTAGATTGGTTTTTGTTGAAGTATCATTATGATGCTAGAATTACTCCAGAATTTAGAAGAAGTGTGAAGACTCATAAAATATCATAGATCTACACTTATATTATAAATTATTTGTCTCTGCTAAATAATATAATTGAGTTGCGTTTTAGACAGTCGATTTTTTCCCCCAAAAGGGTTTTCTCCACATAAATTTTGTGTTTTATTTTCATTGTTTATCTGATTATGATATTTATGAGCATCTAAATATATAACAATTTAAATTTATTTAAGAAAATTTTGCAACTCTCTCTTGATTAGATTAGTCTATGAACTCAACTTCCTTTCAATTGGTATTAGAGCATTGGTAGCCTTGAATTTGTTGTTGCGTTTGAAGGGTTTTTGAGCTAATCTTTGTTTTAGTGGGAGTTTTACAAAAGGGTATTTTGTAACCTTGTTGCAATAAAATGATCACAATAACATCTTGTAGAATTGAAATGGAAAAAACTTTGAGTTATGAAAGTTAAAGATTGAAGATATGCTCATGGATAGAGAACTATGGGAGATAATATCTAGTACAAAACCAACTAGTACAGCCCAAGAAGCATGGGATGTGATGGATAAAAAATCTAAGGTTTTGATAAGAATCTACTTGGTTGATTCTATGCTCCTAAAAATTCATTAAGAGAAGAATACAAAATCTCTTTGGAGACATTTAAAAGGCTATGTCCCTGGTAAACAAGTTATTCCAATGAAATAAATTATTTTCTCTAAAGATCAAAGATGAAGGGTATGTTTCCAATCACCTAAATTAATTTAACATGTTGATAACATAATTGGGTTTTGTTGGTCACAAAGTTCAAGACTAGGATTGTTGCATGATTTATGCTATTTTTTAAACTCATGGGATTACCTAGTAATTACATTGGGATTATTACCACTAGTTTCAAGATGGATGAGTTGGTTGCATCATTTTTATATGAAGAGGTGTAGAGGAAATATCAAGATGGTTAAGAAGGCTCTTGTTATTTGTGGTATATCTAAAGAGAAAGTAAAAAAGAAAGAAAAGAGTTCAAAGTAAAAATATCTAGGGATATTTAAGTCTCCTAGTAAGCCTAAGGAAAAATGTTGCAACTACGACAAATTTGTCCATTTTCTCAAAGAGTGCAAGGAGGAGAAGAAAAAGAAAGGTAAATATAATCTATCAGACTTTGAATCTAACAAATCATCTCAAAATTAAGTAGAATATTTTTTTTTATACTTGGAAACCCATGAATCAGAAGATGTGAAATTAATAGACTTGGGTTCTTCTTTCCACATGACCTCACAAAGGGGTTGGTTCTTAAAGTATGAAGATCGTGACTGTGGGAAAGTTTAATTCAGATGATGACTCTCATTTGAATTTTTTTCATTATGGTAGATTTATGATCAAATTCCCAAATGGTAGAGTGGAGGGCATTGATGTTGTCTTACATATTCTAGATTTGGAACAAAACCTACTCTGAGTGAGTAAATTGAATGATTTAGGTCTGCAACTTGTTTTCTCAAGTGGCAGATGTAAGATGATGAGAGGAGCTATGTTTTTGGCTGGGTATGTTTAGATTGATACCTTATACAAGATAGATGCATGCATATTTTAATCCAATAATTCTTCAAACAAGCCAAAGAAGATACCTTTCGATTATTCATCCTCACTATCAAATTGAGAAAAGGAGAATTATGTAGCATCTACATCTAATGGTCATGGATTTTTGGTACCTAAGGGTGTTCAATCCTTGGAAATGAAGCTTCCTTCAAAGAAGACAATGTTGTGGCACTAAGAAATTGGTCACATTGGTGAGAAGAGTCTTAGAACCCTAAAATATAAGAGCCTTATTCAAGGCCTTGATGATTGTAATCTCGAGTTCAACATTTCTAAACATTGTGAATATGGAAATAAATGGTGTGTTCCTTTTTATTTTTGTTCTAGTTATAAGTCTTATATGGTTTTGGACTATGTGCATGTAGATGTGTTTGGCCATGTGAATTTGTATTTTCTATCTAGATATGTTCTTCTATGTACATCTAGGGCATGGCCATGCCTATAGTAGGGTCATAAACAATAATTTAGAATATAGAGTAGAAATTTCTTTAGAAGTATGAGAAAAAATAAATTATAAGAAAGGTTTCCTTATCTAATGGGATAAAGTGGACCCTTCAACCATCAATTAGTGCTAGACAATTTGGTAATATTGAGACCTTGAATGTATGCCTTACCTTTTCAAAATTTTCCCTGAGAGTCTTCTCATCAATGACCACCGTATCCTCACTCCATTTAGTGAGTCTGAAGATTTATGTAATATCTTCTCTTGTGACCTTGACAATGTTTGTCCCATCAAATGTTCTCACAGTCCTAATGACTAGATCATAATTTGCAGCAATTTCCTTCAATAGATCCACATCCATGTACAAATTTGGGACTATCAATTTCCCCAAAACTAAGTTCCATGGGTTACCCGGAGGAATGTCATAGTTTCTATTTCTATACCAGTAGTTAAAAATTGTCCATACAATGTAGGGGAGTGTGGCATCATTAATTGTGCACTACTTATCCACAAGGCCATCTACAACTTATGTACCACGAAACAATAATTGGCCCCTAGGCTTTTCTAAGGTAGAGGGCTTAAATTCATCAGTTAGGTCCTAAACTATGGGTCTAACAAGAGGTTTTGAACCAGAGTCTTCGCCCTTAGATGTGGAGGCTTCAAATTTTGGTACCATGACTCTAGGGTTTACACACTAAGGTATATTTTCAATAATTTGGAAACATATGACTTGGGCAAGGGTTTGAATTAGAAAATAACAAGACAAGCTAATTGTTTTAGATTTATGTCAACCCTTAAAAGAAATTCATGAACAATGAAACCCTAATGACATAAATCTTGAGCAAGCATAATTAAAAAAATTCTAAGCAATTTCAAAAGAAAGGAAATGATTTTACTTACTGGTTTTCAAAATGCTCAAAAACCCTAATTTTATCATCAAGCAAGCCTAAAAATCACAACACAAACTCTTTGACTATGTAGAATTCTCTTAAAAATTTGCAATTATAGTTGAAGGAAAGTTTTATGGCTTTAAAACTTCCCAATTTGGTAGCTTTGTGTCTTGTCTACCATTATGGTTCACTCGTGCGAACTACAATGACTCATTTTACCTCAGTACCAACTTTGAATGTTGACCATTGATTTCACAGTGAGATGATTCATTGAACTATCCAAATTAAGTCAAAACAAATTCAAAAAGATAATTGTGGTCCTTTATCATCATCAACCAATCATAAATGAGCTATGTGGCAAGCTCACCAAGTCACCTGCATGATCCACCATGTGTTAAGTGTTGAGGAAAAGTCCATGTTTTCGCTTCCCCACTCCCCCATTGGTCTTAATTCGTGCACAAATTCCAACAATGGGGATGCAGGGAAGGGATGAGATTTAATCAAAAACCTTCAATAGTTGTTTTCTTTACCTTAAGACTACTCACCCATGTGCATAACTTTCAAACATGACGGACGGCCAAGATTAAAAGATCGGGTTCATCTTTAACCATGTGCTTAAAAATGTGCCTTTAGTAGCACGATCCTTAACATTTATATCCACACAGTGAAATATTTCATTAATATTTTCACCTTTAAATAGTCCTTTCGACAACCCTTGTTGCTCCACATGGCATCTCCCTGCTTCCCCATTGAGGCAGAAGAGATGAAGGTGAGTCCTCCATGGGATGGTGAGGAGTGGCCAAGATTGACCCATGCCTTCATCATCTTGACCATTGATCTCATTTAAATATAGTGGATACTACCTTTGGAGTTTGTTGGGTCCCACTGAAAAAGGGACACATGGTGCTCACTCACCAGTATGTGAGATTATTTTAATGGGAAATAAAACCCATCAGGGGCATGCGAACGAGTCAGGATTTGATCACACAAATTCGAAGGTTCTTATAAATTGGGATATTTGCATATGCATCAAGTTAGTTCTTAAGAAGGGGCCCAACTAGGCATACGACGGAAGGGGACATAAAAAATTTGATCGAGACTCAATATTAATTCCTAGACTTAGGAAAAGGAAAATATTTAGAAGACCTATGACCCATAAGGTATAAAGTGATGCTTAAATCAATTTGACAGGTAGATACATGTCAATGTTGAATTAGAAATTTGCATAGGGGATTTAATACCAAGGATTTTTTACGGTTCAAGAAACACCAAAATCCTAACCATGACAATTATCGAAACCCTAAGTCCTAATTCTCAATTAAAACTAGGAAGATGGCCAAAATATGTAAAATTTGAATAGTGGGACGTAATATTTTAGGGATTCCACCAATAGATCCTGTCAAGGACGTTTGTTCCTCCAAAACAATGTGAGATAGTAGAAATTCAGGTTAAGAAAACTAATCATAGAGAACCAGAACAAGGAACTACCCAAAAAAGGTAGCAAGACTAGACCCAACCAAAGCAAACACACCTATATATAGAGATATAAAATACGTACAATGTAAATGGAAAGAACATATTTCAAGAGAAATATGGCTTCAAGAACTGTCCATGTACTAGCAGCTCAAGAATTTCACCTACTAAATCTTGTATTAAATAGGAATCCTCACCATGAGTTTTGTTGGCTCGATAAGGGTTGAGCCACAACACATCAAAATTTCCATATTTACCCTTATCTTCAAATATTTCATTCCACATCAACACCATATCTTCTACTTGGAATTTTCTTGAAGATGTTTTATTGTCATACAAGTTCTTGACCTAAAACTATAATTTGAAATTCATTTTTTGAGCATCTCTCCTTGTCTCATCCACTTCCATTAATTCATCAATCCTATGTTGCATCATATCGCATGTATCTTCATCATATTCTTGGATAAAATTATACATTTTCATGAGGTTGTTCAATGGTAACCTAGTTACAATGCCATATACCAAGTCAGAAAGATCATAACTAGTGACCTTCTTAATGGTCACTCTATCTTCCCACAAAGCAAACTTCAACTTAGAATCCCAAGCTCTCTTGTTCTTCTCAAGGATTCTTTTGATAATCTTCATCAAGATTTTTTTGCTTGATTCTATTTGGAAATTACCTTGAGGGTGGTATGGAGAGGAATAAGATGCTTGAATTTCATGCCTAGAACAAAAGTCAATGAATTCTTCAAATATAAAGAACATTGCATTATCTGAGAAAATTTTCTCAGGAACTCTAAACCTTCTTAGAATGTTATCCATCAAAAATTTTGTTGGAACTAAGAAATTTTGATAGCCTCATTAACCCTTCATGCTTACTATTTTCCCAAAACAGGTTCATAATACAGACATAAAATTCCTCACATAGCATTTTTTAACCAAAGTGTGCACTAAATTTTGTCATATAGCCCCATAAATTTCCTCTGACATTAAATCTTTAACATTTGAAAATATTGGCACAAGTTGATGTAGGTCTCACTGATGATAATATAAATTACCTCAATATATCAGCAAGACATTAGATGTGTCATATAAACAAAGTTGTACACCAAGAGAATGCGGGTTTACACTTCTTATCGAAAAGACAAAATGTATCGGCATGACGATGTAAGGTCATATCAAGCTAAGTTACCTTTTACTGATTGGAATAAAATAAAGTCTATCGAAGAGACTATGGTCATCAGAGTGAGATTCCAAAGCACCACCCGAGAGATTACTGGTCTTTCTGATAAAGCAAATGGGAGACTCGTTCGGTAAGAAAAATGATGTCGAGGAGAGTTCGGGGAATATTATCGACCCGTCGGGTCACACCGATGGAGATAGGCATATAGAGATAAGGGTTGTCGAGAAGACACTTTATATGGTCTCCTCAAAGAAAGTGTATCGGTGAGACATGTCTCAGTGGATAGATCTAAGAGACATCATGATGAGTATTATTCTGTTGGAAAAACAATTACCTGGTCTCGGCGATTTAAATTGACAAATTGAACATCTCGGTGAGACAAAGAGCTTTTGGAGTAAGGTGAAGAATCGTTGGCCCGATTCGTTAAGTCTGGGTGATAGTTTTCTTTGATGAAGGTCATGGCGATATAAAAAGAAAAAGGAAGAAACTATCGGGGAGACTTGTGATTTTTGGGAAATTGCAAGATTTCTTAGTCGATGGGTGAACGTTGAACAGGCGGACCGGCTAGAGATTTTAAATGTCTTTCTGATATGATCCCTGATGTGATAGCTAGAATTTTGAAAAAACTTGCAGCTTTCATGTCTCAGTAAAGACATTAATGGTGCCACAAAGCATAAATTATTTTGCATATCAAGGTAGGATCAATTGAAGCCATTGTTTCATGGAATTGACAACAAAGGAGAGTAGGGGAACCAGGAGAACAATTAGGGCATTCATTTGACTTGGATTTTCAGGAAAAATACAGTAATTTTCTCATCCACTCAAAATTCGTGAATTTTGAATATGGAAGGAACTAGCTCAAAAAAAATAAAAAAAGGGAAGAAAACCTAGGGAGGGTAGTCAATCAAAGGCAAAAAGGCAAAAAACTGAATTGCAACCAGAGGGTAGTGAGAGGAAGTTAAATCAAGATCTCATAGACCAGTTACCTGGTTTAGGGCCTAAATCTAGGCGTTCTACGTAGCTCAAAGTGGAAATTGACAAATTGACTGACAAGTGCAAATTCATAGGGGATGTTTGGACCCCAATTAGAGGATACGAATTGTTCAATTTTCATTACCATAGGAGAAATCGCTTCAAGCCAGTATGCAATCCGTGGAGGCTCAATTTGTGAAAATTGGTGTGCCCTAATGTCTTTGTTGATGTCGAACTGGTAAAATTGTTGGCTGGTCATTGTAACCCAAAGAATAAAGCTATATGTGATTTTTCAGGGAATCCATTGATACATATATCTGAGAATGCAATAGCTAAGATTTTCAGATTGGAAGGAATATGCAGTGAGAAGATAGTAAATGAGGAGCTTGATAGTGAATTCAAAAGAATGGACACCATTTACAAGGGTTGGAGATTACCCCTGCACAGAATTAGGTGTCATGGCAAACCTACTCCAATGGAAGATAGTGAGGGACAACCATTTCATGTGGATCTCTTCGAACCCTACTTGAAGTACACCTATTTTTTAGTGGGACAAGTATTGGGGATAGAAGTACCAGAGCATATGACAGTTGAGCCCATGGTGATTGTTGCGGATATTGAGCATCATAATTCTAGATCTTTTGATTATGCTTCACATGTGTTTAAGGAACTGGATGTAGGGTTGATAGCAATAAAGAATGGTGCCTTTGTCCTACACCTCAGCAATTATTCACTATTGATGCACTTGATGCTATATTTTGGACAAGAGTTAGGATTGTGACCCTGAGAGCTAAGGATTTCACAATCTAATAAGCAAGGTAGGCCATTTCTTGTTTAGTTATGGATTGCTATTTGGGACAAGAAGTTTGCTAATTCCAATTTCTTGCATTTTGAAGAATTCTTTGTGAAGCCTTTATATAGATTTTTTAATCATCCTTGTGATCATTCCTTATCTAAAGAATTAAAGAGGTTTCTTAGGCCTAGGGATTATAATTGACCAATCAACTACAACTGGGGGGATTGGTATTTCTTAGAAAATGCCACTATGATTAGGGTTTATGGTTTTGAGGATTCACCATTCATTTTTCCTAGAACAGTCCCAAATAGAATTGCATACTTAGAGATTGTTAGTAAAATGGATTTCTCCAATGTCATGAACTTAAGTTCATATGGGAAACAAGATTTTATGCCTAGTACACTATGTTTTGGTGATTTTACTATGTTGGCAAAGGAGGGCTACAATCTGATTCTAGATAATTTATTGCATTATAGCATGAGAAGAGCACCATCAAGAAATAAATTTGATCCAGAGGGATATATCCATTATGCTAGGAAAAGAATAAATTTTGGAGGGTACCAGCATGTGCCCTATCAATCTAATAACACAATCAGAAACTTGGAGGCAGAGGAAGCAAAAATGGTGATTGAGAAGCATGATCAGGAGTTGGTAGATTTTGAGTTGTTATCCTCCATTAAAGGAATATCAGAAGCTGATAGCCCACAAGGCTCGACTGGGAAGGTATCAAGAATAAGGACTCAAGATTATGCCTATGTTGCCAGAGAAACAAATGTTGAGGAAACTATGGATATGGATATGAGACATGAAGATTATAGGTCTTTTATAGCAAATGATGAATTTTTGAAGACCTCAAAGTTTAAAACATTTTTGTACAAACAAAAGGGGAAAGAAATAAGAGGACTGATTGACAATGTCACAACCATAAATGAGGACCAATTGTTAAAAATCTTAAGGATGAGGTGGATAAGGAGATGAAAAAAATGACCCCTAAAAAGGGAAGATAGATGTTAGAAAAGGCAAGTGTTATGATTTTCCTAGGTTTGGATCTCAATTCTGCATTGGTTTTTGACAGCTTCCTGAAGGATAACAATGCTACCCACAAACTCAACATAGATAAGGTGAAAAAAGTGTATACAGGGTCAAGATACAACCCTGATGATGAAACATTGATGATTTGGGATTTGTATCCCCCTCACAAGAAGTCAATTGTCATTGATACTGAGAACGAATTTAGATATTTCATGACTTTGAAGGCTGGAGAAGATGATCCTATTGCAAGTGCATAAATTGGGATCAATATGGCAAAGTTGAATAAAGCCTAGATCCAAGCATTGATCAGAGAGAGAGAAATGTATAAAACCAATAATGATAAAATTCTAAGAGAGAATGAATGTTTAAAAGGAATTGGTAGGTGTTATGATAGGGCCAATGAAGATGCTCACCCAAGGTGAAATTTCACATGACATGGACCATTGGGAGGGGTCAACTGCATACTCACAAGGGAAAGTGGACACACTCACTGCAATAATAAAAAAGAGGCAGGTTGTTTTGAACTCTTGGATAAATAAACTTTGGGAAAAAAATTCATAGTATGTGGATGCTATAAAAGAACATAGAAGAGTGGATGATAGAATCCAAGAAAGAATTGAGGAGATGAAAAGTGGTACTCCTAATGCTACAAGAATTGAAAATTCCAATCGTATCATTGATAAGCATAGGGATTTCTTTGAGGAATTACAAGGGGATATGCAGGGATTGATTGAAGTTGCTAATGACAGATTGACTAAGTTTTGTGATGATGAAGGAACAATGAAAGAAGTGACTACATAGAAGGGCAAATGCAAATTGATACTCCAAGAGATATTGAAGACAATGACTCCAAAATACATAATGTTGGTTGAAGCATGTGAGAAAAATGAACGAATGATGATGATGGAGATCATGATCCATGATGTTTTAGGAGATGCAAACACACATAAGCACCAAGATTATACAAAGAACATGTCTGTAGTTCATTTGTGGCTTAACCGAAATTAATTAATGATAGACTTGTTAACATTTAATGCTTAAGAATTTTTGAAAAGGCATGTCCTTTTACAAACTAAATGTATAACTATCCATTGTTGGATAATAGTAAGTAGAATTAGAATAGGATAGACTTTTGTAAGCACTATATTTTCATAATGATATTCAAGGAGACTATGCTACATGTATGAATTTTGAAGGAGATAATGAAAGACTGTTGATTTAGAGGCTTCATTCTGGTATCAATTGTTTGTTGGTTTATTTCAATTATCTGATTGTCTCCAATCTGATGTTTCTTGATTGTGTAAATTGAATTATCAAGTATATTTTTAATTTATCAGTGCACATTTTATGTTTCTATGTGATTTGATTTATTGGATTCTTTAATGAAGAATTAAATTCCTTTCAATCAATTACAGTAATTTGGGAATGTTATTTGGATCATTAAGAAAAATCAGATAATTAGATTTGATACTCTACCTCAAGTAGGGTTTATAAATTATACCCTTGCATGTTTATACCAATTATAAAATCATAATTGTATGCCAAACTATTAGAGAACTTCCTAGATAGAAACCACTCATCAAAGGCCTCCATTTGACTTCGCTTTACCCAATAAGGAATTGGTCCCCCTTATTTTCATTGCATTAGATTTATTTAGTTCATTTGACATCTCTTAATTGAACATATTAATTCATACCTTGATATTACATATACAATTTATACCAAATTAGGATCATATCTTTCCACTATCGAATTTCCATTTGTGGATAGCTAGGTCAAGTAGGAAACATAATTCATAATCTATGTCATTCATATAGGTGCAGCCACCTAGGTTTAGCTGAGCCTTGAGAGTACAAGCTTCAACCATATTGGTTGGCCTTGTTAGTTTTCCATCAATGTAGTGAGAGTGTGGAAACCTCTCCTGGTTTATTCAAACCAATGTTTTTGAGACGCAACAAATTCTATGACTACTTTTCTTGTTTCTCTTTTGTTGAAATTCCTTCCACTAATTTTTTAAATTAGTTTGTGGCCACAAGAATCCATGAATAGTTGCCACTAGACCTATCAGATATCTGTCCAATGAAGTCAATGCCCCATTGTTGAAAGGGTGCCTGAACTACAACTTTTTTGAGTGGCAGGTTTCTTGAGAACTTCAACTTCCCATAAAACCTTTGGCATGCATTACATGTTCTTACTAGTTTGTGAGCATATTTAAAGTTTGTAGGCCACCAGAATCTAGACCTTAAGACCTTATGAGTAGTGGCTTTATCCATATAAGGTCCACAAAAAACTCCACTATGCATCTAATTTAGCAACTCAATAGCCTTCGCTTTATCAACAATTTAACATAACAACATCTAGATTCCTCCACCATATATTACCATTAATAATAACATACTTGATGGCTTGCAACTTGAGATTCCTCTTTTAATTATTACTTAATCCTTCAAGGTATTGCACTTTCTACAAATAATAGATATCATTTTTATACCATTCACAATATTTCGTATCACAAATGTTTGACTTGTCAAAATCATCCTAAGGGTTTATTTGGTTGGCATCTAAGTTTAATTCAGCCATTAGCTTGGATAATCCCTAACCTCTCACTAATTTGGTGATTTGGATATCAATATTAAACTCTTGTATTGTGTTTATCCATCTACATCTTCTACCAGTGACCTCTTTCTCTGATAAAGATGTCTTTTATAGCTACACTTGGGACATAAGCAATGATTGTTGCTCCTACAAGATAAGTCTTGTAGTTCTTCCTATCTTTAAAAGTTGCATATGATTTTTTCTCCATTAAGTCATATTTCAATTTTGTAGCTTGAAGATATTTATTAAAGAAAGAAATAGGTTGTTTAAACCCTTCTTGATTCTTTTATAGTAAACAAACAACAATAGTATGAAACGATGCAAATGAAAATATTTGTAGTGTCTTGAACAATTATGAGTCTTTAAAACTAGGGCCCCCTCAATTTCTTGTTTGATATCTTGAAAATACTTACTTGGCTCTTCATCCCACTCACCTTTTTCACCCTTTTTCAACATATTACATATAGGGTGCATTATCTCAGAAAAATTTGTAACAAATATTATCAAGAAGTTAATCTAACCAAAGAATGACTTAATTCCTTTCACATTCTTTACTTGTGGAATCTTGTCAATGGCAGCTACCCTTTCAAGGTCAATCCTCACCCCTTCCTTAGATACAATGTGTCCCAAACATTTACTTTCACTAGCTCCAAAAGCACATTTCTTTTGGTTGAATGATATACCATACTCAAGGGAACTAATGAAAATATTATGCAAGTTTATATAGTGATATTCCTGTTTCTTAGAGTAAACAGTTAAGTTGTCCTGGTAGATTTCCAAAATCAAATCAATGAAATAAGAAAATGCTACATCCATATCCCTTTGAAAAGTAGAACCTGCATTATTCAATCCAAAAGGCATTCTAACATACACACAAGTGCCCCAAGGAGTGGTAAATGTAGTCTTGTACTAGTCAAACTCCTTCACTTTAACTTTGTTATGCATGGGAAAATCATCCATCATGGACAACAACTCACAACTAGACACCTTTTACAACATGGCTTCCATATTTGGCAATGGATAGTTATCCTTTAATTATGATATGTTTAAATTCATGAAGTTAAAACATAATCTTATATCACCATTCTTCTTCCTGATTGGAAATAAGTTAGACACCCAAGATAAATGCCTAATAGGCTTGATAATGACAAAATTCCTTAACTTTACTAGTTCTTCTTGCATCTTAGGAGTTGAGGTTGGATTAATAGGTATTCTCTTCTATCTGAAAGGTTTGGCATCTTCTTTCAAGGGAATCTCATGTTTGAAAACTTCCTCCCTGTATGCTTTCAGGTTATCATATGACCAAGAAAAGACAAGTCTATATTTTCTTAACAAGGAAATCAACATTGCTTTGGTCTTGGGCTTCATATTATTTCCCACATTAACCCTTTTAGGGGAATTTCTAGTCCCTAGGTTTACTTCTTCTAGAGCCTCTAGATGTGTGGTAGTCGTCTTGGTGTTACTTTTGTCTTGATTGTCAAAAACCCCTTCCAAGGCTACAAGGCCTTTAGGAATCTTACTCTTTAGCTGAATAACGTCATTGCCAAATATTGTGTCTTTTCCATCTATGTTTTCAACAAAATCCCCAAAATCAATCTATTGACTCTCATAATTATAAACACATTTCAAAAACCTCAAAATGTCTTCATTATCATTGAAGCCTTGCCAGTTGTGCATATTGTCAAGGATTGATAACCTTGTTTGCATCTCAACCTTGGAGATACTAGAAAATTAAATGTCATCAGGCCTAAGTGTAATGTTTGCAAGAATATCTGCCAATCTATTTTGACCTATTTCCATCCATTCAATTCCAAATGCATAAAAGTATTCAATAGAATCCCATATGACATGCCTGTATTGATTTAACCTCTAATTTTTACATACATATCTAGACCTAACCTAGGATATTACCAACTCAAAATCACCTATCACCATTATTTTCTTTATCCCATATTTTTTTGTTAGTCTCAATCCTAGCAGGAAGGCCTTATACTGTACCACTTTTTTTGTGCAATAAAAAGACAAAGTGAAGGAAATTTTAAATGTGTTACCACTAGGTGAGACCAGAAATATACCTACACCTGACCCTTATTTTAAACTTGCACCATCAAAATATATTTTCCAAAGGCCATCTTTATCAAATAATATCGTAGCCTCATTGATAATACATGCAAGCCACCTACCATGTTCTCTTGGTAACTCTTCTACCTTGAAATAACTGATGTTAGTATATACAAAATAAACCATATCATCCTTAAGAGCATGTTCAATCATGTGTGGTACCTTTAATTGTCTAACCACTTTGAAATATTTCCCATTAATTGGAAAGGTAGCATAAGACACATCACATTGCATGATACCCCCTTTGGAGGCACTCCACTTTCTAGACAGATGCATTCGATAGTTGTGTAATATATCTACCACAGCCACACTCATTTTGAACTCCTTTTCTAGAAATATATCTATTCTATAGGGGAACTCATTTATTACATAAATCATAGGGACTTCCCTTGATTCCATAGCATAGATATTTCCATGGGTACTGTCAAGTTTCAATCCCATTGCTTCCATGATCTTACCTGGCATTATATTGTTATATTAAGTTGAATCAATCATATAGTTCTTCAAGAAGTTTCCATCAACAATTAGTGTTAGCAAAAATGGATCGATATTTCTAGGATTGAAAGTCATTAAACTTCCTAGAAAAATATGAGGGATTTCAGTGATTTCTCCCTCAACCTCTTTGTCTTTATTTTCTTTTCCACTCACTTTGTGTCAATTAGACACTATTGTTTCATTATAGGCTATAGTATCATCATTGATAAGGTTTACTGCCTTTCATTTATGCTCATTAATTCTCCTCATTTAAAGAAAATGAATAGACTTTTACTTGACTAAGCAACTGAAATATATCAACAGGGGTATACTTAGGTAGATCAATTGGAATCATACTTTTATTTTTATTATTCTCCTTTTATTTCTCACTTGTTTCAAATTTAGGCTTACCATCCTTCTTTTCAGACTCGTAATTTTTCTTTTGTGCTTTCACTTTCACAATAGTATAATTGACTTCTCCATCAGCTTTTGGTTTCTTAGCTTTCTTGGCCCAGATCTTGTCTCCCTTACCCTCCTTATCTTTAGGTCCATCCACTTTGCTATCAGATTTTTGTTCTTCTCCTCTAACATTCTACTCTTTGATGAAGATGCCAGTGACTTTACCTTGGTCACCACCCACTATTTTTTTCATTATATTATTTGAATATCTCTTCTAAGAGCACTAACATTTCCAAACACCTCTTTAAGATTTGGGAGGGTAATCTCAGAGCCTAAAGTTTCTTCCAAATCTATAAGTTTTCAGGCATCATTGTTAGTTCGATTTAACAAATCAGGTGGTAAAGGTGAGTATCTATCAAATGCGGGAGGGATAATGTCACCAACAATAGTACAATTGGTAGAGAAAATATTTCAGTGATGGATCCTACTTCTACTCCTACTTTTTTTGGGTTTACACCTATGGATACTTGTAATAGTCTTATTATCACAATCATCTTCCCCTTCACGGTCTAACCCTAGAAAATTCTCTTGACTTTCATGACTAGAGGAATTTCTTAAAGGATTTTTATTTTCACGGAAAGGATGTGGAGAAGACTTACTTGCATCCTTAGCTCATAATTATGGTGGAATTCATTGGCTATAGCTTTCATCCTTTTTTACCCATTACCCCTTCTGCTTGGGAATATTTTGAAGCTCGCCTTCCAACTTCTCTTCTGGGTGCTTCTTCATGTAACCTCTAGTTTTCCTCATCTTTATTTTGCAACTCTTCTTCTTCAATATCCTCTTAACTTCTTCCAATAATGCACACTAGTGGAGAGACTTCAGAGTCACCACCCAAATTTGATTGGGAATTGTAAAATAGTGATGAAAATTATGTATATCTTTAAATAATTATAAGGATTCCAGACATAGAGAACTCTTAAGCCAATCCTCAACTCTCTAAGTGGATAATTTACATGGACAAACAAAGACTTGACAAGTTTTATGAAAATTACCTTTAAAATGGTAAATGGTGAGAGAATTTAACAAGCTTTAGCAAAATTTGACAAATATTTTGAAAACATTTAAACCCCATTATGAAAATATATGATTCTAATTGCAATGCTTTAGACAAGGCACACTGGGACATGGATATTTTCATAAATCAGCCATAGTAGAGTCACTAATCTATTGATTTTTTTTAAAGAAACAAGCTAATCTTGAAGGAATCCTACAAAATTTACCATTTCCAATTCTCAACAACTTGAAGGGATTGAAAAATGAATGAGTGAAATAAATAATGCTTTCCTCCTGCACTTTGGGCTCTGCAAGACCTGGGAGGGTGATCCCACAATATATTTAAAGGCCTTTGCACCTAATGACTAAATACATTGAAAAAAATAAATAGATTCTCATACAATAGCTCAATAAACGAAATATATCAAAAAAACTAGCCATTCTTAACAACAGTTAACATTTAGAGAATGAGAACAAATAAACTCAACACAAAATAGTGAAAATAGTAGCCCATTTGAAATTTTATTTATAGAATTTATTTGATGCTACATTGATCAAAAAAATGTATTGTGAACACTCATTTAGATTAGTGTCTTGACCTAGGAACAAATTCAATCTCAAAACCTATACATTTTGACACATAACATCATTAAGCTTTGATAATACTTCACTAGAACATCACATTCATTGTATTCTCAACCATACTTTTATTATTAAGATCTTAGTAATCAACTTATAGGAACCTATAGCTTCATTCAAGCATTTTCATTAATTCTTTGAATTAAAAGCAAGAACAAGACTACACATCCATCAATAATCAATGAAGACAAATAAGATAATCCTTGATCATATTATTCATAATCCATGAAATAAGTACATAGGATAGAAATGGTCTCAAAGTTGCACCATTTTGTATTCAACTACTAGCATTTTTATCAAAATTGCATATGAATATTGATAGACTAAAAACCTAAGACAAGACACTTAAATGTTCTCTATATTCCTTTACATAATTCTCTATGATAAAAAAAAATAATAACGAACTTGTACTTTTGCAATGAACCCGTACTTTTGGCCTTGAATTCCTTCTTATAAAAATGAAGGAGAAAAACAAGATTCAGGCCAGAAAGTACACATGTCTCATTTCAATTGGATCGATACAAAATATTTCCTATTTAGTTATATTTGTATCCTCAGATGGAGGGAAACGTTACATGAGATAAAACTATTTTCATTTGTCATTGAAGATCATGTCCTGCCTTCCAAAAGACATATTTAAGTTGATTTAGGAATATCCATGTGCTCCAAAATTGTGTCCATGTACCCAAGCATAAAGTGAAATAAAATCATAACATTTAGAAGGCATAAGAGAAAAAAGACTTATCCACGTTTGTAACCTTGTCATCAAATTCAAATTGGGGAGAAGACAATCTATTATCCATACTTCATCAAAAGCCTATTGTTTATTGGTTCCTCATTTTGCAATGTATTTCTCCCATCTATTATTCACCATGTTTACAGACTTAAAACCAAAATTATGATCACCATTCCACAGTTGGAGCTCAATCTTCCAATACATCCAAGTATTTATCTTTCCATGCTTGAAACTCTTCTTTTGTTTGAAAATTGAAAGTGATGATGTTATAAGAATTTTTTCTATAAAGAGAATATTTAGTCACAACCTGAATAGCCTCCTTATAAAATTATTCTAAAGAATCCCTTGCTTCAGCAAGCATGTCCATAATCTTCTTAAGCATGCTCATATCATTTTCTTGAAAAATCAAGGTTTCTTTCTTTCTAATTACACCACTGTATTCTTTCTTCCATTCGTATAGGTATTTGATATTACCATCATTGTTCAATATATCAAGAAAAAGGACATAATGTATTTTATGAAATTTATTTACCAATCCCCTTATCTTAGCCTCTAATGGCTCAATATTTCCCTAGAATTATTGGATTCCACTTACAATTTTAAGGGTTGGTTGAATCTTCTTAGGTTTATTCACATCATGTTTAGCCCCTACAACCATTAACCTCAACTCTTGTAGCCTAGGAATCCAATTCTCTATAAGGAGTATTGCAAGCTCCTTGTCAATATCAAAAATATTTACATCTTTCATAAAATATTAATTAGCATGGATTCTAATTAATTTGTTGTCAATTCCCTTGTTTAGGTGTTCCAACATTGTGTTTACAATCTTCATATTGCTAACAAAAAACTCCCTATCATGTTGGTTGCATTTATCCTCATACTCTTTCAATTTCTAAAGTAGTTCCTCTTTGTTGGCCACTTTTTCTTATGATGTACTTCAATTACTTGGTCCCTCAATAGAAATCAGTACATTTCCCATATTATAGGGCACAATTGTCATTGAAGAATTCATGGGAGGTTTGATTACTTTGTTGAATTGATTCAATTTGTTTAATCATTGATATAATGTCGTATTAAGAAGTGTTTTAAGTCTTGGGCACTATTTTAGCACTTTGACAGTTAACATTAAAATGGTCATATCTTGGTCATACGAAGGTCTTTTTTGAAACTTTTGTTTTTGAAATGGGGTAGAATTTCATAAGCTATGAAATGGTGTAGGTATTTCTTACTTTTTGTGGAGTTAAAATTTTCAATTTTACATTTAAAGTCAAATCGCATTGCAACTTGGTATAAGTTTTAGGGTTTTTATATTTAATCATTCATCTAACCTTTATATCTTCTTATTTCTTGGTCTCATCTAAAATTTTGAAAATTTATTGCAGGTTTTAAGAGGAATATGGAGCACTAAACTCAAAAAAATTTTAAAAAAATTCATTTGATATCCATTGTAATAGTGTTTTCAAACACTCATGGGAAAATAACCCATCATATGTTATTTTTCATGCATGCTTTAGGAACAACTAGCATCACAGTTGGACTAAAATTGATCAATCTAGGATAGTCACTTCGAAGTTCCTAAAATATATCAATCCTAGGATAGTCATCACATTCTTACAGTAGAACTTAAAAAGAACATCATGATTTTTGTGAAGCAACACCTTCACATAGATTATAAAATTTATTTT
The DNA here is from genome assembly GCA_007115665.2 of Sequoiadendron giganteum. Lineage (NCBI taxonomy): Eukaryota > Viridiplantae > Streptophyta > Pinopsida > Cupressales > Cupressaceae > Sequoiadendron > Sequoiadendron giganteum. The sequence continues at coordinate 91,420,863 of CM021107.1, forward strand.
AGGCTTAAAAAAACACAAACTTATATGTTGTGCTTGTGGTGATTAGGTTTATGCTCTCCCCTTGACTGGGTGACCAAACTGCCAGATTCACTTTTACTTCATGTCATTTATGCTTTATTAAATCCTTTAGCAGGCTTGCTGTAGTGGGAAAAAGTACTCACCCTATGGGAACGACCTAAGTGGGAACAACCAAAGCCAAGTTATCCAACCCACTAGAATAAAAATGCAAGTTGTTGATGAAAGTCCAACTTGACGGTAGTAGGCAAGATAACCATCCCCAAAATCTTTGTTCTAAAGATTGGGAGGTCTCCTGAGGGAGTTTTTCTATTTGTCACACTGAACGAAACCCTATCTACGAACCATAGAGTAGTTTCTTGATGAGTCAGTATCCATACTTTGTCATACTCACGGTGCAAGGGGAGGGAAGAATTTTCCCCTAAGACACTCACCATATAATTACCAAGGACCGCTTGCTCAAGGGATTCAATATCCACATCTGTCACTTTGAGTATGCACCTGGCAACAACAAAAACACGGGTGCCCTCTAGGGGGTGACACAATAGTGTGAGTCAATGTAATTGCAAGATGTGGGCTGTGAGTATAATGATGACCTACTTGTCCTTAAGTGTGAGTCTATTTGATTTGTATACAATTGTTAAAACAACCTATCAAAATCAATAAAGATCATTCATGATTTTTGAATATACACAATCTTTTTAGTTTTAAAACACTTATTCAAAATTGCTTGCCGTGTTTTCACAAATTCATTTAAATCAGATTAAGGATCATCTTGAAAATGTCAAGTCAAAACAAATCAAAAAATCCATGTTACGAAAGTGGAAATCCACCACGTTTGTCAAGAGAAAAATCAAAGTTACAAGGCCCAAGAAACCTCTCGGTTATAGAAATAAATTGAGAAGACAATATTTTCTATATCAAAATCGGAAACTCTTTTTACAACATAGAACATTCATTCACCGTTATCACAATTTTGCTAGGGGCCACTCTTTAGACTACGCGGTAGAACCACTCTATTCACAAGCCTTCGTTCAAAGAAGAGCTCTCACGCAATTCCACAACTGTAGTCAATGGATTCATCCTTCATATCTTCCGCAGTCTCTAATACAGTATGCCACAAGGCTAGACTAGATTCTACAATAGCAAAAATTAAACTTCTATTTTTAGCGTTCTGGAAAACTGTTTCAGTGCTTCTAGTCTCTGTTTTAGCGCTTTTGGGAAATAGCACTTTTGGGCATTGTTTTAGCTCTTCCAGTATGTATTTCAGCGCTTTCAATAAAATAGCACTTTTATCATATTTTTCAGCGCTTTCGGTCTGTATTTCAATGCTTTAAGTAGAATAGCGCTTTCATCAATTTCTACAGTGCTTCCAGGCATTGTCTCAGCGCTTCTGGAAAATAGCGCTTCGGTCACCTATTTCAGTGCTTCTGGTCTCTGTTCTAGCACTTCTAGGAAATAGCGCTTCTGGTCTCTATTTTAGTGCTTTTGAAATAGAGACTTCAAGACTTTTACTAGTCTATCAGTCTGTCATTTTATCCACATTTTTCATCAGAATAAATTTTTTTCTTATCAAAATCATTGTCTAGGAATCAAAGTCAGAAAGGTTTATACAAATTTCCAACTTATCAATTGAAACAAGATCTTGTAAATCATAAGTGTCAAAAATCAAATACACAATCAATTACTATACTAAAGTTTCATTATCAGGATATTATCATCCTTCATCACGAAACAAAGTATAGTGATTAACTTTTTAAATATTGTCTCATCAATAAGATAGGTCATCTTATTCGACTTTATCTAAAAAGGTTCAAATTGACACTATCCCATACATAAGATCAACATTTCAGAAGAAAGGGAAAAAATTTGTATGCCAATCTTAACTAGGTCCCAAAAACAGAGACTTTTACATCAAGAAATTTTAAAATCACAAGAAATGGAAAAAGAAAATCCTTGGAACAACTTGAATCAAAACGATAAAAACGAAATAACTATAGAGGACATCCAAGCGGCTCAACAGGATCCCAAGTTCCATATATCTATGGAGAAAATTCTAGAACAAGACATGGAAAAATATCTTTTAATGTTAGCCGAATCAGGGGAAAAACTTCCAAAAGATTTTGATGTAAACCGTTTGAAAGAAACACCGGAAATAAATTAGACTAAGATACCGCAACCTACACAAACAATAGATCTGGTCACCGCTTTAACATCTCAAATGCAACTGTTACAACAGAAAATACAAGATATGACGCAAGGGACTACCAAGAGATATGCAATACAGGACATTTGTCCTTATCCTTTTGACGCAATGGTCGGTTTGATACATTTTCCAAGACATTGTGACATCCCAAAATACGATAAGTATAATGGTAGAACGGATCCAATCGATCAGATTAGAGAATTAAAAACAATGAGTCTTGAGTTTGCACAAGAAGAGACATATTTAATGCAGCTATTTCCAAGGAGTTTGGGAGGATCATGTATGGAATGGTTTTCGAAGTTGAAACCAAGTATTAGAACTTTTGAGGAACTTGTTAACAGATTCATCTCTCAATACTCATTCAATATCCAACACAATGTTACTATCAAATATCTTTACAATCTCAAACAAAACAAGGGAGAAACATTCTTGTCTTTTCTCCAAAGATGGCGATGCTTGTTTGCTAGATATCCTAGGTCCATTCCTGAACAGGAAAAGATGGAGTTGTTTATTGAAAACTTGATGGAAGAAATGAGTTATAGATTGGAATTACAATGTCCTCAAACATTTGAGAAAGTCATCGAAAATGGTCTTAAAATCGAAGAGGCATTAGTCAAGAGAGGAGTTGTCAAACATTTTAATGATAAAACAAACAACGCGAGTAACTCCTCAAATCAATACTCCAGCAATGAGAAGCCAAAATTCTAGCAAAAGAATCACAACACGACTATCAATGAAACAAAAAATGATTCTTCAAATGCTAAACTGGTTTTTAAGTTGATCACATCCACATCAAGAAATCAAAACAACGAAAAAAATTTCAAGTCAAATACCATACAAAACAATGAAATCATAAAACCACAGTCGTATCAAAAACCATCAAATTGGCGAAGGTTCACACCTTTGGGGCAATCAATGGAATCAGCAATGAAGGAACTAGTTACCAGAGGTCTTCTCACTGCACGGGAAGCTAGATTTTGGGACCCAAAAATCAAACCATCATGGTGGAATGATGCTGATTATTGCAACTATCATAATAATAAGGGTCACAAAACCAATGACTGTATGGAATTGAAACATGCAGTACAAGATTTGGTGGACAACAACAAAGTGTATGTGGAAGGACCTCAAAATAAAAATGATCATTTGGCCTTCAAAGATCCTTTTCCCAATAATGACAAAGGTGCATCATCTTGCAATGACAAAGGAAAGAACGTCAATCATGTCTATGACACAACAATCCTATGTCTATCTGAAGTCAAAAATGATCATGCAGTTAGCAATAATATTGTTGAGAACAAAACCAACACCATTACCTCTTTGGATTTACTCCCAAGTGCGCAAAACTCTGATAATCAAATAAATGTCTTAAAAATCAGAGAAAATCAAGAACATCAACCCGCTAATGTGCTAACTAGGGGACAATCCAAAGTAATGTTAAAGGGAATTAGCTCCACACATGCAATTCCACCTCCATCACATTATGATGTTATCAATCAAATACAGAACACCCCTCGAGAAAATCAAGAACATCAACTGGCAAACGTCATGACTAGGGGGCAAGCTAAAGTAGTATCAAAAGGAGTGGGATCTCAACATGTGGTTACACCTCAATCTCATTATAACATAATCAATCAATTGCAAAATATCCCTATGCAAATATCAATACTGGAGCTCCTTAAGTTTTCACCATCAGATAAGGAAGTTCTTGAACAAGCATTAGTTGCCACAACCGTGCCAAAGAATCTGGATGTTTGTCAATTCCAAGCTATGCTAGGACACCTGCCTACCCCGCATTACTTGTCATTCTCTGAACAGGATGATGTATCATTAAACCATCCACATAACACAGCCTTGCATATCGAAGTATGTATCCATAATCATCGCGTTAAGAGAGTTCTAATAGATGGGGGAGCTGGTTTGAACATTTGCACCCTCAAATTAGTCTGTGCACTAGGATATTCCGACAATGCTACTGATGCTCGGAGGAAAATGACCATCAAAGCATATGATGAGGAGGAAATATTGTCCCAAGGTTTAATTGTATTACCCATTCAGGTGAGACTCATGATAAAGCATATAGCATGTCAAGTGTTGGAAAGAGAGTTGACATACAACATACTCTTAGGATGACCCTAGATTCATGAAATGCAGGCCGTACCTTCTACATACCATCAATGCCTAAAGTTTCCAGTGAATGAACAAGAAGTGACCATAGCCGCTGATTATAATCATCCACAACATTGTGACACATTCAGAGTGTCTCAAGACACCTTTGTCCCTCACAACAGGGAAGCTTCAAGTTCATCATCATCCAAGAATGAACAAAGTCCAAGCATCACTACCAAGTGGGTGCAAAAGAAAGGTAAAGAAAAGGAAACAAGTCATGTTGAAACAAACATTCCAGGTACACAAACTTCTCTACCAAACAACTTTCAGAAGCAAGTTCAGTTGACAGATAAAGGAATGGGACAGTACTCAATGGAGCAATCGCTTAACTTATCATAGTTAATACCATCTCCTAGGAAATATGGTCAACCATCAATGATCAAACCTCTGACATCTTTACCTAGCATAGCTCTTCAAAATACATTTGTAAAATCCAGAACTATAGCAAAAGAAATAGACAATAAAGTGATCCTAGATTGGCTTGACAAGGATGAAGAAACATCAACATCTGAGATCGGTATCAAAAATATTAACATCAACACAGAAAAATATGGAAAAGGAAAAGCTATTCTTGGAAAGATGGGTTATGACGGACAAGGGCCTATGGGATTAAGAAAGGAGGGAATCTCAAAACCTATCACACCTCTCACTCTCCACACAAAAGAAAAACCAGGACTAGGATACTCTGAAGAAGAGAAACGGGAGCTAACAAAGACAACTATGGAAAATATCCTTCACTTTAGAGATGGTTGTGAAACAAAATCAAATGAATATGAGTGGACCTTACCTTGTGATTCACTTGTCATTGATATTCTAGTCGATGTGATTCAAAAATATACACCTACATATGAGGAGGGCCAAGGCTCTGGGTCTATACCATTTGTAGAGGAATCACTAAATATCAATGACTCTAGTGAGGACGAATAGAATTTGAGTGAACTAGATGATTTTGAAGAGGGTACCATCATGGATCTCGATATCTCGAATGAAAATTATGATGATATTTTTGTCCTCACCCTTACTTCCATTGACCTACACCAATCTGATTATACCATGTCATTAATCCATCTAGAACTTATTAATTGGGAACCTATCGAACCTTTGACTGTACCAAAATTTGCAAATGATGATGCCATCATGCATCTCCTATGTCATACTGAACCTGATACAAATTCTCTCTATACTACTCATAACAATACGACTCAGTAGGAGGGTGTCAAATCTTCCAGTTGCAAAATTGACAATAGGGAAAATAGATCTAATGGTGAAAACCATTCTATGGCAGCATTAGATCTGGAAAAAGTAAAAATAAAGAACACATCCAACAATGAAAACCTTTTTGAGGCACTGATGGATGGAAGATTTGACACTCTCCTAGAACATTATCATGAGCGATCTTCAGTTCTAGTCAAACCTACATAATCGGTGGACATTGGCACAAAAGAGAAGGCAAAAGTTCTACATCTAGCAGAATCAATGACTGAACAAGAAAGATTGACATTCATCCAATTCTTTAAAGAAAGAAGCATCAATTTTTCTTGGTCATATTCTGATATGCTAGGCTTAGATCCCAATCTACTTATGCATCATTTGTCTTTGCCAAAAGGAATCAAGCCTATTAAACAAAAAATAAGAAAGATGCATCCTCACATTGCATTAATGGTCAAAATAGAGCTAAAGGAATTACTAGATGTTGGATTCATACGGTCTATAGATTATGTTGAATGGATATCAAATTTTGTGCCTATTTCCAAGCTGGACAATAGCATCATAATCTACATAGATTTCAGGGACCTCAATAAAGCATGCCCGAAGGATGATTTTCCACTACCGAATATTGACATCATCGTGGACTTGATGACAGGGCATGCCATGTTATCAATCATGGATGGTTTCTCTAGGTACAATCAAATAAGAATAGCTCCAGAAGATCAATAAAAGATGGCTTTTACATGTCCATGGGGAACCTTTTGCTGGAATGTCATACCATTTGGTCTAAAGAATACAAGAGCCACTTATCAAGGAGCAATGACGATAATATTCCATGATATGATGCACACCTTCATGGAGGATTACGTAGATGACATCTTGGCAAAATCTACTACTAGGGAAGGACATCTGCATATCCTAGATAAAATCTTCACATAGATGGAGAAATTTAATGTCAGGTTAAACCCTAAGAAATGTGTCTTTAGGGTTACATCAGCAAAGCTGCTAGGGTATATTGTCTCAGAAAAGGGCATTGAAGTGGATTCGGAAAAAGTAAAAGCTATAATGGAGATGCTACCTCCTAGAAACATTAGCCTCCTACAAGGACGACTTCAATCAATCAGAAGATTCATCTCCCAGCTGGCAGATAAAATCCATCCTTTTAATCATCTATTGCATAAACACATTGTTTTCATGTGGGATGAGAGGTGTGAAGCAACATTCAATTAGATCAAACAATATCTAATGTCACCACCTATTCTCATGCCACCAACAAAAGGAAGACCCCTCATATTGTATATTGCTACAACTAATATCTCATTGGGGGCACTTTTAGCACAAGAGGATAATAAAGGAAAAGAGCATGCCATCTACTACATCAGTAGAACTTTAAATGGCTGTGAAATAAACTATACATTCATAGAAAAGTCTTGCTTAGTAGTGGTGTTTGCTACTCAAAAGTTGAGACACTACATGATGGCTCATACAATTAGGTTAATTGCAAAGATCGATCCTTTGAAATATCTACTAAGTAAAGCTACCTTAATAGGTAGATTGGAAAAATGGGTCATGCTCCTAAGTGAATTCAACATTCAATATGTCAAGAGAAAAGAAATCAAGGTACAAGCAATCACTGAACAGCTAGCTGAAGCTCCTCTACTAGATGATCACCCAATGACAATGGAATTTCCAGATGCAGACATAATGAAAACAATGCCCAAACAATGGATACTCTATTTTGGTGGATCGTATACACAACGAGGATCAGGAGCAAGGATTTTGTTCATCACCCCACAAGGACATACAATTCCAAAATCATATAGACTCATGTTTCAATGTACAAACAATGTGGTAGAGTATGAAGTATTGATTATTGGGGTCAAAATAGCAATCCAGTGGAAAATCATAGATTTACAGGTATATGGAGACTCTCAATTGGTTATTTACCAAGTAAATGATGAATATCAAACTAAGGATGAAAAATTGATGCCTTATAAGCAACAAATAGATAATCTAAAATAGTCCTTTGTTAGTATCACGTTTGATCAGATTCCAAGAATGGAGAACAAGGCTACAGATGCTATGGCTACAATTGCTTCATTACTACAATTGATTGAGAAGCGTGTTTGTTATGATTTTATGGTAGAACAAGTATCCTGTCCTTCTCATTATCAATCAGAATCCACTACCATATGCCATATAGAAACCATTGAACCCTCTATCTATGAAAAAACCTATTCTTACCTAAAAGATGATATTCTTCCTCCATATCTTTCCAAAAATAAAAAATGGAACTTTATCTGCCAATCCACCTGACATACATTAATCATAGATATCCTTTATCGTCGAGGTCTTGATGGTACCCTACTCCGATGCCTAGAACATAATGAATTTGCAACAGCCCTACGGGAAGTTCATGAGGGTATTTGTGGTACTCACTCGAGTGAAATGACTCTAGCTAAGAAACTCCTCCGTTTAGGTTATTATTTTTCATGCATGGAAAAAGAATCGTATCAATTTGTCAAGAAATGTCACAAATGTCAGGTTCACAGCAATCTGGTTCACGCACCAGCACAAGAACTACATCCCTCTACATCAACATGGCCTTTTTGTCAATGGGGCCTAGATCTAGTAGGGAAAATCAATCCATCTTCATCTAATGGACACAAGTTCATTATTACAGCTATAGAATATTTCACGAAATGGATTGAGGTAGTACCTCTTATTACCATCACTGGGAAACAAATTCTCTCCTTCATCTTGAACTAAATAATATGTCGATATGGTATCCCTCAATCCATTATCATTGATAATGGACGACCTTTCAAGAATCAAGATGTCCAAGAGCTATGTGATAAGTTCCACATCCAACATCATTTTTCCACACTGTACTATCCTCAAGGGAATGGCCAAGCAGAGGCCTCAAACAAAACCATACTCAAAATTCTCAAAAAGACGGTTAATGATGTTGGACGTGATTGGCGTGTTCAACTCAACCCTGCACTATGGGCCTAGAGAACAACCATCAAAACACCAATGGGAGCTACACCATTTCCTTTGGTATATGGATCAGAAGCCATATTACCCATTGAACTTGAAATTCCATCCCTTCGTGTATCACTTAGAGGTATCATTTCAAATGAAGACTACAGGGTATCTAGAATGCAAGAACCAGAATTGTTGGATGAACGTCGTTAACAAGCTGTTAATCATCTAACAACTTATCAATAGAGGATGTCAAGAGGTTACAATCATAGGGTAAAACTGAGGGTCTTTCAGGTTGGTGACTTGGTACTAAAGCAAAACCCTAGGAATTAGCAACATAGAGAAAAGAAAGGAAAATTTGAGCCCAACTGGCTTGGTCCCTTTGTCGTCATATTAGTGTATGGATCAGGTGCATATCAATTATCAACGTCAGAAGGGGATCTGTTTGATGAACCTATCAATAGTATTCATCTCAGAAAATTCTATGCTTAAAATCTCCTAGTGCACGGGGCAAAATTCTGAAAATTGTTTCCTTGGTGAAAACCTGGCAAATAGGCATTTTGGCAAACATGAAAATAAAATTAAAAAATAAAAAATAAATTTAAAATAAATAAATAAATAAGAAAAATACAAAAACACAATGGGTGTAATCAAAGCATGTGGTGAAAACCTGGAAACAAGCGTCGTATGTGATTCTAAGATCAGCTTTCCCATCTATTTGGATACATGTCACGATCATTTGTCTGAAAGTCAATATCAATTCATATCATATCTTTCATCTGGCCATCATTACATCCATTATCAAAATCATGTCACATGGTCAACATATAACTCCATTGCTTGGAGGCAACATCTGGATATCATTTGGGGCAATACATATGTGTCAATTTCATCAAATGACAGAAAACCAAAACCAAAGATCAAATCGCAATATCAATCATCGCCAAAAGCATCAACCATCCGTATCATATCAAAAAGCTAAAAACATTTCAAATAGGAAACTCTGAAAAGACAAAATCCAAAAACATAGGTCTGTGTCAGTCGAACTATGTGGTCTCTGAGTGTGTAACGTAGGCAAGGCTAATCTTAAATCAGCCCCCAAGGCCCCTAGGATAAGTTACTAGGTTAGGTCTTTATTAAAAAATTTCGAAAAGTCAAAAACATGTCACAATGAGGATGGATGATCTAAAATCCGAATAATGAATGCAAAACTCTAAGTAAAAAAAAAAAAATGGGTATGTTGTCCTTTTTTATTATCATTTCTTTGGAGTAACTCAATGATGTATTGAACTAGAGGAAAAAGGAAAAAGAATGATATTTTTTATTGTCTGTTGTATGTACGATAATCATATAAATTTGTGAATTATCGGGGGATGTGCTATGCAAATGTATCACCGATGAAATTCAGAATTCACACACTCAAATGATAATCTCTACCTGTTTACGCAATGAATGCTTAGGTCATCTCGGTTAAATCATACCTAGATGCTTGTGTTCACTTGCAATATAAAAAAATCATGAAAGAAATACTCAGTTCGTCATTGGATTAACACAACCATTGACGTTTGTATTCACTTTCAACATTCAATAAAGCTCTATGATGATACCAAGCACAAAAAGACTGTTAAAATGACATCTATTTTGCATATCATTACATGGTTAAAATTAGATTGCATCCATCATCATTCATTATCTATAGAGTATTTGTTGCATAAAGGATTCACATCAATGATTATCTAATCTACAAATAAGATTGAGTATACTTGACATAAAATCCAAAAATCATCATTGGTTATCATATAGTTACAAATCCATATTTTATCACCTACATCATAAAACATCATCATTATTATTATGTTATTGATACAATCATGTATCCATACATTTAATAAATAAAATCACATCATTACACCCATCAAAGATCATTCCATAAAATAAAAAAAGCATTTATCCAACCATCCATACATATTATCGCATCACATTCATTTATCCACATATCATATTCTACACATGCATTTATCATTGTGTTAAAATAAAATCATTCATATACATAATCACAATTAGAATTAAATCATCACAAAATCATATAAATAAAAGCATCCATCACATAGAAATCATAAAGCCATCGTCATATCACATCAACTGCATCTCATATATATATCACAAATGTCAAGTATACAATGAAAGTCTAGTCTACAAAATACATCATCAAAGTAAGCTACAACATAGTATACATCATAGAAGATCACAAAGGTATCTATAACTTGCTACTGCCAGAATGAGCAGGCCTAACAGGACCTATACCACCACCATCCCCAAATGGACCCGGATCTCTGGAATCTCTATGTGGAGGTTGTGTCACCCCCTCGCTGACTATCCATGTATGAGTCTACCCAGATCTTGATGGGGCATAACTGACTTGACACTCAGTAGGTACTGCATCATGATAACAGCCTCAGTTTAACTCTGCCTCTCGGCCAACCCACAAAACCTCTCTCATATAATCACTAATGGAGGTGCCATCGACCAATCTTTGAAGGGTATTTGATGTCTCTTGTGCTCTACCGGCTATCTATTGAGCACTATCTCGCTCAGCTATCAGAGTATCAACCTATGTCTACATGCCGGATAGCTGCCCCTATACCTGTGCTAAGGCCTATGCATGAGCCTATGCCTGGGCCTGCATCTATGTCTAAGTCTACACAAGCATACCCTAAGCCTATATCAACTATGCTTGTAAAGTCTAGACCTGTGCCTAAAGACCGGCTATCTGTCTCTACTGCCCACTTGCCGACTCTGTCACTGCTTGCCTCTTACAAGGCCTACTAGAAGAAGGTGCATTATGGATGTCTGGCCTTGCCCCTCTATATCCTCCACTCCCGCCATCATTGTCATCGCTGCTACTGTTGTCACCACTGCTGCTCTCTGAGCTACGGTCGGATGAAGAATCATCTCCACCCCCACTGTCTGTAGAACCCTCAACTACATCCCCCTCTATAGGTAAAGGTGTTGGCTCATCGGGAATAGTAATATGAGGATGGGGGACCAAGGCCAGGAAAGTTGTATAATCCTTTGTCACAAATGCCTCAAAGATATCTCTCTGCATGTCCTAGGGAGATGGTTGTAATGCTCTATACCCCTCTACAAGAACATCATAGGATAGTGTCAGACCCCAATCAGGAACATCCATCCATCGCCTGGCGTAATGAGCTACTCCCTGTGGCATGCACTGAACAATGCCATACTGTCTGTATACCCGACGGAGCAAGAATCTCTCAAGAACAAAGGAAGTCTGACTGATGAGATACATGGAATCACACAAAAACCCCAACACTGCACCATCCTCATCCCACTCCTCATAGTCAAGGTATGGGTGCTAGATAACTATCTCTATATCATCAAACACTCATCTCCAATGCTCTAACTTGCCCATCCGGGCCTGCGTAAATCGACGTTTGTATCAGAAAACATATGGTCTACCAACTGGTCTGTCTCCAACTAGAATCAGCTGACATATGGAAAAATGCTCCCAAGCCCACACCTGTAACAATGTCATCCCAGCAGATAGACTACGTGCATCTAAGTATACCACTGAATGCAGATCATGATATAGATGCGCTAACATGCACATCCCCCATGCATATCTGGTACCATGTACCATCATGCTCTCAAGCGTCCGACCCAAGCCAATAAGGAATCCCTTTCACTTGTGATCAGGGCAAAGGAATCCTCCAATGAATCCAGCTAACACTGCTGGTAGTGTAGCATAAGAATCTACAATCCTCCACCATCGAATGCTAGGACCTGTTATGGCTTGATCTTGAAATACTCTGCGGAGAGCATCTCTGCTACTGGTCCCATGTGAATCATATGTCACAATCTCCCCCATGAAAGGAATGCATAATATATGCCACACATCCTCTGGTGTGACTATCATCTCGCTGGTGGGTAGGTGAAAGGTGTTGTGGTCGCTATGCTACCTCTCAGCCAGTACGGTCAACAAACCCCAATTAATCCTAATCTGGGGCATATCAAGTAAACTCGTAAGACCACACTGGCCAATCACCTAAAGCTTATCTGGTGTCAAGTGCTATATCAAATCGGTCATCTACAGGAATCTCTGTCGCATCTGGAGAGTACCCAGATCCTCCTATAATCATAACAAAAAATTTTTACAATTAGTGAACTATGTCAAGGAATCAAAGGTCATTCTACTATCAGTCTATTTCAAAAGCTTTGGTATGAATTTTCAATCAAAATTCACAGGTGAACATCAAACCTCACCTATCACGAGGTTTTCAAATCATCAACAAACCTCACCTATCATGAGGTTCATCAAAACATTATCTAGATCTCGCCTATCATGAGATTTATCAGATATTGAATCATTTCCTCACCTATCATGAGGATCATCAATAAATGGGGTTCCTTCTCACCTCTTATGAGAGTTAGTCTTATTTAAATCATCGAATCCAACATCAAGAATGTGGATTATCAATCATACCAATTAGAAGAAAGGACATGATCGGAATTGACAAACTCAAGGTTCACTAAGGAAAATTTTCAATTCTAACATGGAAGCACTAAAACAAGCTTCCAAAGTGCTAAATCCCAAAAGCGCTAAATCAGTGACCCAAAGTGCTAAAACCATGAAAGCACTATTTTAGCACCCAGAAGTGCTAAAACAGGCTTCCGAAGTGCTAAAAGTCCCAAAGCGCTACTTTTTCACATCAAAGTGCTACAACAGGCCGTCAAAGTGCCACTTTACCAGAAGTGCTAGAATAGACCTTGAAAGCGCTAATTTACCGACCCAAAGCACTGAAAGTCTGAAAGTGCTAGAATCTAGCTTCAAAGCGCTAATCTTTGGCTCCTAAGCGCTAAATCACTGAAAGCGCTACATTATGACATGGAAGCGCTAGAGTATTCAACACAAGTGCTAAAACTCAAAGTGCTAAACTACCTACCAGAAGTGCTACATCGGGATGTAAGTGCTACAACACGACTTCAAAGCACTGAAACTAACCTAATTATGCCTAGGAGCTAAAAAGCATAAAAAACAAAAAAAGACACAAATTACGAGGAGGTCGAGGGGTACATACCGTAGGTCCATATACAGGCGGCCATCTGTGACGTCGAACGTGCTCAAATCGGTGAGTGTGGTAGGGGATAGGCATCTTGCTCCAGCTAGTTGAAAATTCTTTATCAATAGGATTTTTGAACTCAAAATGCAAATTATGACTTTGAAAATGACCTTTTGCAGTATTTATAATTTTGAAAAGGTATTTTTGGTGGATTTTATCACATTTTGATTAATTTTATCCATGAAATTAATTAAAAATCATTTGAAAGCTCTATTTCATCATCATTTTGTCAAGAGATAAATTATTTTAAAATCAAAACAATATAAAATCATCAGAAAATCATAATTTTTTGAAAATTTCAAAAAAAGAATCATCAAATCATTAATTTATCTCTTGAGGGGGCATCTTATCATCAAATGATCTTAAAATCATGTATGAGACACACAAAATTATTATCATCTGAAAATCATGTCTGGGCCATACGGAATTATTATTTTCATATCATCAATCCTGGCAGTAGCAGCAAAATATTTCTTTGAATCAACGCGTAAACACATCACTTCGAAGAGGGGCAAAATGTATACACCTAAAATTGGTTTGGAGCATCCGATCAATTAAATACGAATTATTTGATAAATAGAAATATTTATTTAATATAGTTCACATTCACTTTCTTCATAAATTCTTCTAAATCTTGTCTTAATTAAATAAACAAAAATAAATACTTTGTTCGATTTAATTATCATTTCCTTATTTCAATATATCACATCATTTCTAAATTAATTAAATAAAGATCAAAACACTTTATTGATTAAATTTCCATATTCTTCTATTTTAATTTAATAAACAACTATCCTATAGTTCGCTTTATTAAAATCATTTATCTCTCCTTTGTTAAATTCAAATAAATCAAAATATTTGAATTGTTGCACAAAGAATATTCCATCCATATTCTCTCAAAAATGAATTAGATTTCCTATGTCTAAACCATGTCTAATTTATGTCAAAATTATGTCAAATTAATTGATTGAAACTTCATGGGAAGTTTTGGAGACAAATTGGACACAAATTTGGAATTTGATCTCTCAATCCTCCTCTATAAATTCTTCCTCTTCTCTTGTCTGGTGTTTTCATGGGTAGAGACAATCTCCATCTTTCTCTCAATCTCCTCCATCTCTCACCATTCAATTCTCTAGATTGAATCCAAACCTCACAAAGATTTCCTTGTGCATCTCTACAGCCAAGAAATCTATAAATACAACCTCATTCAACCAAGAAAAGAATCCAGATAATCAAGCTTTTGCACTCTTACTCTGTAGGAATCTAGAAATCAAGCATCAAGCATCAAGAAATCAAGCTTCAACCATGGCTTCCTCATGTAGCTACAATTATCTATTTCATGTCTATATCATGCTAGTTTAATTGATTTATCATTTAGCATTGCATTATCATCACCTCATTCTTCAGATAGTCATTTTAATAGTCTTATTTGCTTAAACAATCTGAGAGAAATTTAGATTTAATAAATCTTTGGAGATAGAGAGCAATAGGACGCTTTCACTTGATTACTTTGTTGAATTGATTCAATTTGTTTAATCAATGATATGATGTCGTATTAAGAAGTGTTTTAAGTCTTATTCACATATTCACACTTACATTTCCATCTTAGGACCAATTAGTCCTCTAAGCTCACAAACTCTTTCAAACACTTTACCTTCTTCATGATTCAAAATTTTGATCTTTTCAAGCATGGATATGACTTGACCTTCTTTCTTTCAAAAAAAGATGGTTAGAGGATCAAATGCTTTAGTGATATCTGCTAACTATTTCTCACATTCTTTTAATTTTTTTTCAAAGTCCTTAGTCAGCTTAGATAAAGATAGACATGAATTATAAATGTTACCACATTTAGACAAAGTACTTTGAATATTATTTTATAGAAGTAGCTAATAAAGATTTATATTTAGCTATCATCTCTTTCAACCTTTTGAACCTTCTAGCTTCAAACTCCTTTTGTACCTTATCCTCAATTGACTTCTCAAGGGACTCAAAATAAGTACTTACATAATTAATAATCTTCTTTAGCTCACCGAATGGATCTTTAACATGAGACGACATGATCTTCTCCAGAATAGAGGATGTAAGATTCAACATCTCACTATCTTCAATATGTGATTTCAGAATTTATTCCCTTGCTTTGTTTTGAGCAAATGATGCTACCTTTCGCTTTTGAATAGGGGATAAAGTGTCTAGCTTGATAGGACATTTTACTAGTTCATAATTAAACTCTTCATGTTGTTCTTCCAAAAACTCCTTCATTTCCTTAGTAGTGTCCCTTGCTTTCACAAAAATCACCTTCACTTCACCCTTCTTCTCTTCAGTTACTGATTCTTGCATGGCTTTAGGAATCTCTTTTTCTTCAACCGACACAACTTTAGGAGATTTAGTATCCATAGGGATTTCCTCATCATGCATGTCAAGAGTGTCCTCAAATGCATCTACTTTTCCCTCTTTAGCTACTAGACCAGATGAAACATCTCCATCATGCACTCCTTCAGAGACAACATCAATTTTGTTAATTAACAAAACTTCCTTTAGAATATTTTCAGTTTCCTTTTCAACTTCTTCAGTCTGACCAACCATAAGCTTGTTTACTCTTGTTTTTCTTTTGAAATCATTTTAAGCACTATTCAGAATTGACTTCATTTCCTCAATAGACATCACTAGACATAAACTTGCAAGAATGCGCTCTCTTCACTATTCATCTTCAATTCTTGCATTCACTCTCCTCATTTCGAAGACTTCATATAGACTTTTTGGTAATATAGACATTATTTCAATAAGAGCCATATTGAAATTATTCAAGTACTTTATTGAATCTTCCTCAAGAGATATTTGACAGAGAGTATCAAAGGTGTCATACCATTCACAAGGAATCCTAAGATTACCATCCTTAATCAATGCATTGTACACTTCTTCTTTAGACATACCTGTTTTGACTGATTTCATTTTTTTCTTTCATTTATCTTCACCAGATGGATTGTCTTTAGGGAATATTGTTTCCCTTGTGCTCTTTTTCTTGATTTATCTTATCTCTTCATCAGATTTGGTCTCTTCATCTTCAAAAACAACAACATAAATTCTTGTTCTCTTCTCCTTCTTCCTTTTTTGTTCTCTCCTAGATGACTTGGTTTGATATTTCATAGGGCTCAATTTCCTTGCAAGACCAAATGGGAGAGTAGAGATTCTTGTAGATATAGTTTGGGTAGAGGATGTTACCGGACTAGAAGATTTAGTTCTAGATGGCTCTCTTGCTTTAGCTTGTAATCTATTTCTTCTAGCTTCTCTCATAGCTTCTACAGATATACCCATTCTCTTTGGAAAGGCTTCCACTTCTTTTCTTACTCTTCAAACTATCACAGGATTTATTATTTGATTGTGCATTTGTATATCCTTCTCTGAAAAAGTACCAAACCTTTCTTCTGATGGATCCTGAGATTTTCTCAATAAATCTACAACATACCTTTCCAAAATATGTACCTCAACCTCATAATCTATAGGTATAATCCAACATGTTATAGTTTCTATAGATTCTATTAAGAACTAATCAATTTAAACTATAAAATAGATAGTATCTTTGTAATTCTACACAATTGACTTAGGAGTTCTTTCTCTTGCTTTCATCTCATTCTGAAAGTTCTTGAAATAACCCCAAATTGTAGTATTCCTTGTCTTGCTATCACCAAATCTATGCAAGATATCTTTGATTTGAGAAGCTACAGGTTTATTACCTTGCCATTGTACTTCTCCAAATCCCAGAACCAACTACTGATAAGGGGTTTGAAGGATTTTCATGAGAACTCCCCTAGGCTAGAGGCCTTAATCTAATTCTTGGAGGAATTACCAGATCTAGATTCTAGTGTTGGTGTAGAATTATTTCCTATAATATAGGGATTCTTTTTCACCCATATATTCTTCATTTGCTTCCTGATATCACCTATAGTGACTTTCCTATTTCTCGATTCATTCTTTCGCATGTTTCTCCTTTGATTTATCAGACCCTTTCTACTTCTACATAATCTAGCAATGTGACCAAATTTGTTGCAATTGTAGCACACCACATTTATTTTTTGACACCAATTGTTCCATTGATCTTATCTTGATCTGCACTAGTTGGAAATATGGCCAAATCTATTGCATGTATAAAATTTGTTCATCATATTTTTGCATTCATTTGACTTATGTCTATACTTATTACAATTGAAACACTGACCAGAGAATGATGGATCATTTCAATTCATTCTAATTCTACATTGATAATTCATATGACCAAATTTATTGCAAACAAAATAGTAACCATTTAATATTTGACCATTAGGTTGTCTTACCAGATACCTTCCGAAAAAATTCATCTAATTTCCTTGCCTAAATCTCCTTTGATCAGATTTGGAACTGTTTGCTTCCTCATATTCAAGACCTCTCTTTTCACCTTCAGTCCTCTAACTTTTAATTAGTTCATCAAGCTTAGTTGAGCTAATCTTGAAATTCTCCTTTAATTCATTTGCAGCAGCAATTTCATCATTGAGGGTAATAATCTGTCTTTCAATCTCTTTTTAATTTTTCTTGATTTCTACAATTCAAGTGCTAGATTAATGAATCCATCATTAATTATATTACATTCTTTAGATTTCTCTTTCAATTATTGAGAAAGATTCTCTTCATTCTTATTTTTCTCTTCAATCTCCTTGGCCATCCCCATTATAATAGATTCCATCTCATGATTTAGGACTCTATTATCTCTAGTAAGCTTTTCACATTCATCTATCTTTTCCTTCAAGGATTGACTCAATTTTTCATCTCCAATGCTCTTACTATCTTTCTAGTTGATTTGATCACAAAGTCCCCTTCTTTTCTCCCTGGACTTATTGATTTTATCTTTCAATGACTCAATGAATAGTTGAGCATTCATGAGATTTCTTGCAATTCTCGGACTTCAGATTTTGACTATTCAAGTTCATCTAGGGCCACCAAAAGTTGTTTCTGAAGAATGCTTGAATCCATTGAATTACTTTCTTGGATATTTCCCAAGCTATTAAAATTCTTCTGAGGAACTAGACTCTAATACCAATTGTTGGAATCAAGGAACACTGAGAGGGGGGGTGAATCACTGTTCTACACTTTTTAACTTTATTAATATAATCCTTAAAGAACTTAAAAAATTCAACCAGAATAAATATACATGAACATAACACAAACACCCACAACACCATAGCACAAGGATATTTACATGGAAACCCTATTAGGGGAAAAACCGCAGTGGAAGGCTAGTCCACAATATGAGTATACTCAGAAATAAGTGTTTACAAAATGGGAATGCACTTGCATTTAGGCACACTTCCTAGAGCTCACTACTCAGAAATGAAGACTCTCTATCTTACAGAACATTGAGGTTAAATCCATGTCAAGAATTGAATTGAATTGAAGGAATAACATCTACTAAATCCTGATTACAGTTCCTGTTAAGATCATCACTCAAATTCTTGACCTTCTATCTAATTATACTCTTCTGCTCTATCTTCTTTAATTTGCATCACAAATCCTTTTATGCACAAGTGAAACTTTGCATAATATCTCTATAATTCTTTTGATATTCACAACACACATCAACACACTTCACATCATCTCTCAAAATGATATAATCGATCACTTATATATATTCGCAACTAAATATGAAAATATTTACAAACTGTCAGCTCAATCCAAAATTAATTCTCAATGCTCACCATCCAAAGTCGTCCATAGTATAGTGATGAAAAAAATCAACATGTTCAAACACAAAAAAACTTTAAAAATTACTCATCAAATACTTACAATGGCTACATCCACCATGTCAGCCTTCATGCACTGTTAAAAAAAAAATTAATCAACCGGATATTCTAACTTGCACACAGATTGATACAAGGCTCTAAGATTCAAGAAAAATAAATATAATATACCAAAAAACCTTCCCTAATATCCACAACTAAAAATAATAACAAAACAAATTCATATCAAATCGATGAACACAATTATGTTAGATGCTTTATTCTTGCTTGACAATTAATCACAAAACTTTGATCAGAATTCAAGTAGGATCAAATGATGACGTGTGGATCAAATCACTAACTAGGTTTGCCATCAATGACAACACAAAATGATATTTCTAGTGTCTCTTACCAACAATTTCCTTTTTTTCTAAATTGGTCTATCACCTTTAAGGTTCCCAACTAATATTTCAAAATTTTGAAAAACATATTCTATCCTTTGCATTTCATTAGGGATTTCAGCAAGCATACAGAATTATGGATCCTTTTCTTTTATTTCCCTTTTCAATTTATTAAAATAAATCTACTTTTCTTTTCTATCATTCTGCCTCTGAAAATCAAAGATGTTTCTGATTACATCTTCTAGAAAAGAGAAATTGTGAATAAACTTTGAGCTATGGTTTGTAATTTTCAACCATTCCATAAATCGTTCGGGATCATGGTTCATTTTTGTTTCTCTCTTCATTCCTAGAGGCTTAAGGATATCATTGATTTTATTCCATCCTCCTTTAATCATTACAAAATTAGAAAAAAAATTGTATAAAGGGAAAAATGTTCCCTTTCCTTGATCTTTTAGGTGATTATTTTCTACATTCCTCAGTTACCATATCACTTCAAGAAAACCAATTCTCTTTGGTACATCTTTGGGTAACACATGGGGTGAGACATTCAAGCCATAAACTCTCTAAATAGTATAGGTAGGATAAGGGATAACATCCCCTAGTTATGATCAATGCCTAGATTAGACCTCCTTTCCATAGGCCTCAAAAATTTATGCAAGGTTGTAGGAATCCTTGGCATGTTCATAATCAACACTCTCCTCAACTTAAAGGAAAACAAGTTCTCAAAAATGACAATCAAATTTTCTATCATCTTTATCTAGGATCATATTCCAAAACTGAAAAGGAAGCTCCAAATCACCTTCCCTTTGTTCCAATATCATGTCCTAACCAAAAAGTGAGGCTCCTTTGTACAACAACATATGCATAAAAAATGAATACTGAAATAATCTAACCCCATCCTTTCCCTACTTCAATTATATCAAGCTTGCATGAATCCTCTCTGCTAGGTATCATGAACAATCATAAAGGTTGCAATATGTGGGATGTTGGATATATGTTTCCATCTATATCCTAGCCATGGGCATGCCTATAGCAAGGTCATAACCAATAATTTGGCATATAGAGTAGAAATTTCTTTGGAAATGTTGGAAAAAATAACTGATAGGAAAGGGTTCCTTATTCAATTGGCTCAAGTGGACCCTTCAACTATCAATAGATGCAGGATAATTTAGTAATATTGAGACCTTGAATGTATTTTTGACCTTCATACTCTTCCTTGAGAGTCTTCTCATCACTAGGCACCATATCCTCACTCCATTCAGCGAGTTTGAAGATTTCTCCAATCTCTTTTTTGGTGACCTTGAACATGTCCATCCCATCAAATTTTATCATAGCCCTAGTGAATGGATCATAATTTGTAGCAATTTACTTCAATAAATCCTCATCCATGTACAGATTTAGGACTATCAATATCCCCAAATCTAAGTTCCATGGGTTTCCCACAAGAATGCCATAGTTTCTATTTACAAACCAATAGTTAAAAATTGTCCATCCAGTGTAGGGGAGTGTGGCATCCTTAATTTTTCTCTATTTATCCACAAGACCATCTACAACTTGTGTACCATGAAATAATAATTAGCCACTAGGATTTTTTGATGTTGAAAATTGATTAGTTAGGTCCTGAACTATGGGTCTGATATGAGGTTTTGAACAAGAGGCTTCCCCCTTAGATGTCAAGGCTTTAAATTTCAGTGCCATTACTATAGGGTTTACACACTAGGGTCTCATTTTAATAAATTGGAAACCTATGGTTTAGGCAAGGGTTTGACTTAGAAAATAAGAAGACCAAACAAGCTAATTATTTTGGATCTACGTCAAACCTTAAATTAAATGCATGAACAATGAAACACTAATGAAAGAAACCTTGAGCAAGTGTAATTAAACAAGTTCTAAGAAATTTCAAAAGAAAGGAAGTGATTGTACTTACTAATTTACAAAATGCTTGAAAACCCTAATTTTTTTCGTTGAACAAGCGTGAAAATTGTAGCATGAACTCTTTGAATGTATAGAATTATCTTAAGAATTTGAAATTTTGCTTTAAGGCAAGTTTTATGGATTTAAAACTTCCCAATTTGGTATCTCTACATCTTTTCCACCATTATGGTTTTCTCGCACGAACCAGAACGACTCATTTTCCTTCAATACCAAAATTGAATGTCGACCATTGATTTCATAGAGAGATGATTCATTGAACAATCCAGATTAAATACAAAAATTCAAAAAATTTCCTATGGTTCCCTATCATCATCAACCAATAAGAAATGAGCTACAAGGCTAAGTCACCAAGTCACCCATGGGCTCCACCATGTGTTAGGTGTTGAGGAAAGTCCATGTGTCAACTTCCACACTCCCCATTGGTCTTATCCTATACATAACTTCTAGTAGTGAGGAAGTGGGGAAGGGTTGAGATTTAATCAAAATCCTTCAATATGTGTGTGATTTACCTTAAGACTACTCACCCATGTGTGTAGCTTTCAAACAGAACAAAAAACTAAGATTAAAAGATTTGGTTCCTTTAACCTCGTGCTTAAAAATGTGCCTTTAATAGCATGGGCCTTAACATTTATATCCACTCACTGAAATATTTCATTAATATTTCCACCTTTATATAGTCCTTTCAATGGCCCTAATCGCTCCACATGGCGTATTCCCATTTCCCCATTAAGAGATAGGAGATGAAGGTAGGTCCCCCATAGGATAGCGAGGAGCGATCAAGATTGACCCACATCAACATCATCTCGATCGTCAATCTTATTTAAATAGAGTGCAAAATACCTTTGGATTTTGTTGGGTCCCATGGACAAAGGGACACATGGTGCTCACTCGCCAGCCTATGAGATTATTTGAATGGGAAATAAAACCCGATTTGGGAATGGGGAGCAGTCAAGATTTGATCACATAAATCTGACGGTTCTTATAAAATAGGATATTTGCACGTGCATCAAGTTAGTTCTTAAGAAGGGGCCCAACTAGGCTTATGATATAAGGGTACATAAAAAATTAGTTCAAGACTTAATATTAATTCCTAGACTTAGAAAAAGGCATATATTTAGAAGACCTATAACCCATAATATATAAAGCGATGCTTAAATCGATTTGACCGGAAGATACATGTCAACAATGAATTAGAAATTTCAAAGGGGATTTAACACTTTGGATTTTTTGAGGGTTTAAGAAATACAAAAACCCTAACCATGACAATGACTGAAACCTTAAGTCCTAAGTCTCAATTCAAACAAGGAAGACAACCAAAATTTTTAAAATTTCAATAGTGGAACATAAGACTTTAGGGATTCCATCACTTTTGAATATTCCCTGTGTTTTCATGGTTATCCTAGTGGACCTTGGAACTTAGTGAGTATTTATTCATATGTGGATTTCAATTGGGCATGTGACATTGATGAAAGAAGGTCTACCAGTGCCTATGCATTCATGATGTTTGGTGGTGCTATTAGTTGGATAAGTAAGCAATAGGTTGTAGTCACTTTGTCCAATATAGAAGAAGAGTACATGGTAGTTACTCATGCTTGTAAGGAAGCCATTTGGTTTAAGAGATTGTAAACTGATATTAGTTTTGATGCAAGACAAATTACTATATTTTCTAATAGTTAGTGTTTCATTTTTTACCAAAGAAT
The DNA here is from genome assembly GCA_007115665.2 of Sequoiadendron giganteum. Lineage (NCBI taxonomy): Eukaryota > Viridiplantae > Streptophyta > Pinopsida > Cupressales > Cupressaceae > Sequoiadendron > Sequoiadendron giganteum. The sequence goes on from CM021107.1 coordinate 91,444,368, forward strand.
CCTACTTTCCATGTAAAAACAAAGTGTTAGAGTAGTCATGCATTAGCTAATGCTTAATTAATATTTAATTGATTATTAGGCTAATTTGTTCTCATGCACTTTAGCTAAACTTACGAGTGGTTTTTTTTGTTAAATAAAGTGAGCTTTGATTAGATCATTTTGTCTCATCACATAGGATACTGACAAATTTTCATGATATAATCCCTTTATCATTTAGGTTTTCATAGATAAGGTACTCACCTTCATTGTAGTACTATCTCACGATCTCCTTGAAGACTCTTGAAGTTCATTCTATAAGTTTTTCTTATTGATGACATTGCATATTTATTGTTTGCATCTCTCTTTTGCAGACAGTGTTTTTTTTCATTATTTGATCTTGTGTATCATATTTATTCATAATCCTAACATAGTATCAAAGCATGGATTCAGCGAACCCCTTCTCAATTTTTGAGGGTTTTCTTTAACTAGGGTTACATGGATTCAAATATAGAATCTCCATTTTTTTCAATTTTTGGAGTTGGATGATTTTTTGGTGCACTTTGGTGCAAAAAGGACCTCACTATTTTGTTCAAGAGGCTGATTGAATTATTTTGACTATAAAATTGCATTATTTTTTCATTGGAGGCCTTTGAGGCAGTTTTTTAATTTTAAAGGTCGTACAAACCCTCAAAAGTCATATTTACGACTTTAAAAAAAAATTTAAAAAAAATTATTTTTTTGGCATGCTAACCCACCATCGATGCACTGCCTAAGGAGTGGCACCTAGGAGGTGGTTCCCCTATAGTGCCTACTAGTGGTTGTGGCTTGCTACTAGCTTCTGTTAGAGTAAAGGTCTGAACTTAATTATGTTGATTAAGTTACCTCTATTCCCTTCTTAAGATTTCACGTTAGTTTCCATAAAGTGACATTTAATAAATATATTAATTATTAAATGTTTTCCTATTAGGGCTTCTATTAGGGTTTTTCCTATTAGGGTTTTATTAGGGTTTGCATGATCTCCTTTTTATAAGGATTGATCCCATTGTATTTCATATCAATTCATTCTCTCATTCTCTCTGATATATACATTTTCAGTTTTCAGAGAACCCTTGCTTGTTTGTCTCCATCTCTTCTCTTGTGACAGGTTATTTGCATGCAAGTGATCTTCGAGGTTTGTAGTGTTGTATTTTCTCAACTCCTACATGGTATCAGAGCTCCACACCTATTGCTTCTTGTTCTTGTTCTGAAGATTTTTGGAGCTTCAAGGGTTTGGGGCTTGTTTTCTTGATCTAGGGCACACCTACATTTTTGAAGCATTTTCAGCTCAAACGGACATTGCCATTGCATCCGCAGCGGTCCAAAACCCCTAAATCGGCTGTTCATTGACCCATTTTGGACAAAGTTGAAATTTGAGGCAAAAAATTTTTGCAATACGGCCGTGTGGCCGTCCCCTGTCTGGTAAATTTTATTTTTCGGAAAAAATTCCGCTTGTTTTTAAAAAAATTTGTCAAATATTTTCATTTGCAAAAAAATAATTGTTAATGCAATTTTTGTTTTGATTTTTTTATTATTAAAAAATCAAGAAAAAAGAAACAAATTTTTTCACAGTTTTAGGGCTTGCTGGCCCGATACCTGCAGGTACCTGCGCTTGTAGGCCTGCGAGCCCTCTTGCCTGTCGGTTGGTGTACTACCAACTGCCGGTGGCCTTAGTGCCGACTGGCGGTAGACAGTACCACCGACGATGGTACAGTGGCGGCCCGCTGTAGGTGGCGGCCCCAGCCCATGCTAAATTTTTTTTGTTGTTTTTTATTTTTTAAAAAATAATTTTTTCGAAAATAAGCCTAGTTGTGCTTTTACGGTGACGGTTGTTTGGCCGTCAAATTTAACCCAGTGATTTTGCTATGACGGCCATATGACCCTCAAATCTAACCCAACACTAGTTTTTTCCCTCTTTGGAGCTGATTTATTCCGGAGGCCGTAACTTGGGCATACGATATCATTTTTTGGCAAAGAAGATATCGTCAGAAAGCTGGTTTTCTCATATTTCCAGTGGTGTGCGTCTCATCACATCTTATTTCCATTGGTGCATTCTACAACCAGTTGAATACAGAGGGGCTATTTTTAGTCTCAAGCTCATATCTTTTGATCAGTTTCTCTGTTTTTCACAATCTCAGCGGCGTTGGAACCGTATTTCATAGCTCTTCAGTTTCATCTATGCCATTTTTTCAGATTTCACTCCAGGTATCTTTTATTTAGTTATTTGTGTTTTCACACTCTGGTGGATTAGCTGGACATATTCGCTCTTGGAAACTTTTTGTTTGCATGGGATGCTTCGTTTTTGGCTATTCTTCATGTATTTCCAGCATTTTGTCCTTTGAGGACATTTTGAGCATCATTTGTAAGCTATCTTTTATGTAAACGCACTGAGATAAAGTGCCACACTATTGTACATGCATCTTTTGGGGATTTTGCACACAAGGTTGTGCCATATTTTCTACTCGCACTGATATTATAAAGTGCCATGAGGGGTTGTGTAGTTTTCCTTTGTTTTTCCATCACATCTTTGTCTAGTGAGTGTCCCTCCATGATGATAGTGAATCCATATTATTCTAGCCTCATGCATGTGTGCTTTATTTTGTACACCACTTTTTCAGTTGCAGGTGCTTTCTTGTGCACTTTCAAATGTTGTATCTTCTTCATGCACTATAGGGTGTTGCACACCATTTCAATTGATCTGTCAGGCTCTCCCAATTCAGCATTATTGGGGGGTTATTATATTTTTCAAGCTAATTCTTCCTTGGTTTCACCTTGGAAGGAATCTTCCATTCTCAGTTGATCAGTGTTTCAGACTATTGGTTCTTGTACCATTTGTATCTTCGTTCCAAGTGTTTTCCTTTGTTTTCCATCTGATTCGAGTAGTGTCATTTGGGGCACTCATGCAGATTGTTGTATTCTTGACTGACTATTGGTACTTATTCCATTTGTATCTTCATTCTAGGTGTTTTCCTTTGTTTTCCATTTGATTCGAGTAGTGTTGTTTGGGGCACTCATGTAGATTTTGTATCTTCGTTCCAGGTGTTTTTCCTTTGTTTTCCATCTAATTCGAGTAGTGTCATATGGGGCACTCATACAGATTGTTGTCTTTTTGATCTTGATCATCTTATCTTCAGCAGAGGTTCTTCAACACCATAGCAGTCATCTTTCAACAGTTGTTTGCAGCTTCTTCTGCTTCAGTGATGTTCTTCTTTTTGGCCTTTTGCATCTCTTTTTGGAGTAGATCTTTTTCCCATGAGGTTTTCTCTATTTTTCCATTTTACAGAGATTTGGTTGTATTTGGGTACCTGATCTGACCTAGTTTCCGGGACCCATGTTGCCTTCTTGCATTGTAGTTACCTTTTCTTTCTTGCATTTATTTGTAGCTGCACTGTTGCTCATCTTAAGGGGGGGTGTTAGAGTAAAGGTCTTAACTTAATTATGTTCATTAAGTTGCTTTTATTCCCTTCTTAAGATTTCACACTAGTTTGCATAAAGTGACATTTAATAATTATATTAAATATTAAATGTTTTCCTATTAGGGCTTCTATTAGAGTTTTTCCTATTAGGGTTTTATTAGGGTTTGCATGATCTCCTTTTTATAAGGATTGATCCCATTGTATTTCATATCAATTCATTCTCTCATTCTCTCTGAATATATACATTTTCAGTTTTTAGAGAACCCTTGCTTGTTTGTCTCCATCTCTTCTTTTGTGACAGGTTATTTCCATGCAGGTGATCTTCGGGGTTTGTGGTGTTGTATTTTCTCAACTCCTACAGCTTCCAGTGGCTAATTTCTATGCATTAACTACCAGCATTGATCTAGTAAATGACAATGCTTCAACAATTTTGACCCACCCTTAGTGGCATGGATGACCAATGTCGAAGCCAAGGGGCCTTATTTTTTGGTAAACTAAGCAGAATTGGGAAAATCGACAAAATTTTTCACTCGGTTATCAAAATCAAGCAAAAAAAATATCATCAAAAAGCTAGTTTTTAACACTATCTAATTTTGTATTCTCATGCTTTTCTATTAGTATATTTTATCAATTTTTATAGTTAGATGTGTTAATTGAACTCCCAAGCTCTCAAATTTTGACTCATTTTTCCTTTTTTATGATTTTAGTGACATTGAGATGATATTTGGAATCTCCTCATAGCCATCAATGCAATTTTCTCATATTTTTATTCAAGTACATTTTATTCATTTTTTTTATGTTTTAATGTTCTAGTGAACTACTTGAAAATTTTAGATCTTAAAATATTTGTATTTGCATGGGATGATTTTTTTTTGTTGTTCTATATGTATTTCCAACATTCTATCCTATTTGGGAATTTTGAGCATTTTTTACATCCAACTTCTCTTTTGTAGACACACTAAAATAAAGTTTCATTGTGGTGTATAATTTTTGGGATTTCACACATCTTGTTGTGCCTTTTGTATTTGCACTATGATATAAAGTGCCATAGATGGGTTGTGAGTTTCCTTCTTTTCCATCACACCTTTTTCAAATGAGTAATCCTTCCATGATAACATCAAATCCCAATGATTCATCACTCATGTGTGTGTGCCTTATTTGCACACCCTTTTATTTGTAGGTACTCTTTTGTGCACATTCATATGTTCTTATTTCTCCTTCATGCACTTTTTGGGGACATAATTTATGTGGACCCATCTTGGTTCTCCCTTTTTGCATTGTGGGGCTTTTCAACTATTGGTGTTGGGTATGTACAGCATCATGATGGGCCAAAAAGTGGCAATATGATGGGTATGTGGCTGACAAATTTTTTTAACCCAAAATTGATGAAACGAAATTTTTTTTTAAAGGATATTCTTAACTTTCCACTAATATAAATTATGCTTTACTTGAATTTAATAAATAATTATTATTCATATTCTATTAAATTATGATTAAAGTCTTGATTTTTTGATTGATTGAAAAACATCTATAGGTTTCAAACGGTGTCATATTTTTTGATTCCAAAACATGTGTCACATTCTATGATTTTCATACTATAAGATTAAAAACAAAAAATGAATTTCATGAATTTTTGACCAAGTTGAGGTGGTCAAACATATGAGTCTTTATATTTATTTAAAGTTGTCATAAAAAAATTATAATTAATTATTTACTTGGAAAAAAATTATAAAAAAATATGCATCACATCGGGACATGAGTCCTCTACTTATATCTGAAATATTATAAAAAAATATTATCATTTTAATGTGGTTAGGGTGGTCAGATAGACACCTACTTCTTATTTTTTCCCTGAAATTTAAGTACTACGATATTGAAAATTCAAATTTGCACCAAATAGATTTATTTTTTTGTAAATAAACCTAGTAATTTAGAAACTACATTAAATTTTCTACAAATTATATTCTTACATATTTTTGAAATAATATAGATAACTTATTCGAATTTTTATGTCACGTTGCCTAACTCTGATTTTTCTGAATTTTTTGCCACTGAAGGGCCTATTTTTTTCATGATGATCCTACACATACCCTGTTAATGCTTCCTTGGTTCTTCAAACTATTGGTACCTATGTTATTTGTATCTTCAATTTGTATATATTTCCTCTTTTTTTCATCCGATTTGAATAATATCGTTGGGGGTACTCATGCAGATTCTTGTCTTCTTCATCTTTATCGCCTATTTTAGAGGAGTTTCTTCATTTAATCATTATAGTAGTCATCATTCAACAATTGTCTATAGATTTTTCATACTTATTTGGTGTTCTTCATGTTCCTATTATTTTTGGATATTCTTTCTGGATGCTTTTCAGTCCTTCATTTTCCTTTCTCTCTTTTTGAGATGATTTTTTCCCATGAGTTTTTCTCTCTTTTTTTCTCTAGTTGTGAGAGATTATATTTTTGTAAATGGGTACCTCATCAAGCCTTGATTTTTGGGACCCATCATGCATTCTTTTCATTTTATGCATTATTTTTTCAGTTTTATAGCTACTCCCTAAGTTCATCTTAAAGGGGGTGTTAGAGTAATCATGCATTAGCTAATAATTGATTATTGGACTAATTTATTCTCATTCACTTAAGATAAACTTAGGAGTAATTTTTTATGTTATCTAAAGCAATATTTTATTAGATTATTTTGTATCATCACATAGGATATTAACACTTTCCATGATCTAATCCCTTTATCTTTTAGGGTTGCTCCTATAAAGAACTTAGCCTCATTGTATTATCAACTCAACAATATCCTTGAACATTCTCGAGGTTCATTCTATAAATTTTTCTTGTTGATGATGTAGAAAATTATTGTTTGCATCTCGCTTACATGGAATGTATCTTTGTTAATTGTTTTACCTCACATCTCTTGTTTATTCACAATTCTAACACAACACACATTGTTGTTCAATTTCATTTTGTTCATGATCTTGTGGAAGATGGAAAGGTGAAGTATGAGAAGGTTGATACTTTAGCGAATGTTGTAGAGATGCATTGACAAAGTTAGTGAGCACTGATAAGTTGAGATGGTGTTTGAATTCTATGGGCCTCATAGCCTCTAGTAGTTAAATCCTAATTTTTAAATGGCTCTTCAAAGGTGTTTGATAAGTGGGATAATTCTAGGAAAAATATTTCTCAATCTTTGATTATTCTTAGCACGTTTAATTATTTAATGTTGTAATTATATTAGATAATTATCCCATGTTTATTTGTGAGTTACAACTTGTATTTTCCATTTACGAGGAGGATCCAAGTTGGAATTTATTATTTATAGGTGGAGTTATGCATGAAGGTAGTTTCTATTTCATGTTCAATTCCTATGGAATGTAAGCTTTGGAGGTGTATTTATATTTTCGTAGGTACAATTTTTGCTTGTTTAGGTCTAGTGATAATTATGTTGGCATATTGTTGTCATTGATGTATGAGGAAGATACTATATAGTGGACCTAGAAGAGATGGTGCAGAGTGATGAAGACAAGAGAATCTATTTGAAGATGTTACAAAGTTGCTTAGATGGTTGCAATATTGTCATGCAATATTTACATGATGATGCAGATGGTTCTTCCAATTGTCTGAGGTCAAATTTGTATGCAGATTTGATGTGAGTTTTCTAAGAGCTTTTGAGAAAAATAAGTTACAGGTCTAGAGGTTGAAGAGCTCATAAATGAATTATGTTTCCTCTTATTCATAATTAGGGTTTACTGGTTAAACCCAAAGTTTGCAAACATGTTATCGTGAATATAAATCCTATTTTTTTGTTGACTGTGTATCAAGGGTTGAAAGTCACATAAGTTACAACTTATTTATTTGAAGTCATGGGTATGACTGGCCCCTTCACCTTATGTTTACTGGCTTGACAAATATTAAGTAGCTATAATATTTCTTAAGTCGCTAGCTTGCAATTATTTCTAAGTTATGTCATGGAGTTCTACAGGTTCATAACCTCCTAATTTAGTGACCTAGTTAATGGAGTGATAAGGTGTAAGAATGGTTATATCAGTGAGAGTGAATGGTATAGGTGGCACTTATCCTAGAGTATTTTTGAAAACATGATAGCTATGTTGTTGACGAGTTGGGGGTTTTAAAAACTTTGTAACTTTTGATAAGAAGTTCTAAGTTTTAGATTTTTAGCGACTTAGCAGATGGATTGATAAGGAGTAAGAGAGAAATTTCTGTGGAACCAAGTCATAATGACATTTGGTGACATCAAAAGGTGTATATGGGGTAGTTTTCTACATACCCCACCAAGAATTTAGTGGGGCCTAGTCAAGACTATTGGGGCTAGCGGGGATGGGTGGAGATTAATCCACCATGGATAAATGATGATCATTGGTGTCTGGTGGGACCATATGAAGGATGAATTTATAGAAGAAGGTGTACAATCAACGGTTGCAATCAAGAAGATTTGGCAATTTTGGCTAAGCTCATGGCACTTATGGTGGGACTTACTCATACATAGCGAGGGTGTGGTGAATGGCTTAGATTGACTGATAGGCAATCCAATAGATATCACTAAATATCATTAGAGGATGTTGTAAGTGGTGGAGTTTTAAATTACCGTTTATTGGATGGTTGTGTTTTAAAGTTGTGGTGATGAACAAATATCATAATATTGTGTCATGAAGGTTGGAAATTGATGGTCCAAATTTGAATAGGGTAAGCATGAATAACTAACTGCATGTAAACAAGTTTTTGCCTACAAACCAACTTGGAGCTGAAAATTTATTGGTTTAACTACCTCAATGATAGATATAATGTGATGTACTACACATAATAGTAGTACTAATGGCCATAGCTCAACAAGTATCGAGATTAGATCAAATGATCAAGGGAAAGCACTAACTTCATATCTAATCTTAAGGTTTGGTATGATGCAAATGAAAGGAAATTCTTCGTAACAAAATTAAATTTTGGGTGGCTTGATGCAAGATATGTTAATATCTAGCAAAATCGATTAGATTTCTTAATGATCAGCTAGACAGTAGAGATAATCTCAAGTTAAATATTGCAGATTGGTGAAGAAGGAAGACAATTAGGTATTATCCAAGTATTGAGTCTGCTAGTGATGAGTGAAGTGAGAATAGTCTACAAGGACAAAGAATATTATATAAAGAGATGTACAACCAAATATGTAGTAGAAGTAGAGTGTGAAGAAATAAGATAGTGTAGTAGACAAAGAATGCACATGTATCCTAGACTATAATACAAAATATCTTCTAGGTGATGGAATTCAAAGGGAAGAGGAGGATGTGTTACTCAAAGTGTAGTTTTAGCAATAGAGTGTAAGTTGTAGAAAGTGTAACAATGTACTGAATGTATTCATGCATTATAAGTTACGCAAAACTAGTGTATGCATAAATGAGATCTCAATGTTGTAAGAGGTTATAGCCTCATTGTACCGAGTTGTAGCTCCTAAACAAGGGTGTTGTAGCATCCTTGAAGTTGTAGCTTCTAAATCAAGGGGTTGGTGCTTCCTTAGGTTGGTTCCCTAAACATTGTAGCAAGGATTCAGATTGTGAATCTAGATTTGAGCAGTAGAGTCAAGCAACATTTTTCACTGTGGTTCTTCCCATCTTGGGTTTTCCACATATATCTAGTGTTGTGGGCATTTGTGTTGATTTTTTTTTTTTTTTTTTGCATCTTTAGTCTTCAACCTAAATAATAAGATTTGGCCAAAGAAATCTATACAAATTATTTGAGCTAAGGAAGTAATTTGTATAAAGGTTTTTGAGGGCTCAAGTTTTTAGTATCTACTAATTCACCCCCCTCTCATTAGATCATTGTGTTCTAAAAATTGGTATCAAATCCCTAGGTTCCCTATGAGTATCTTAACCAGCTCTTTGTGAACACATATGGCCAATCAAGAAAGCTCTTCCTTAACCAAGCCACCTAAGTTCAATGGAATAGATTATACTTATTAGAGATCATTAATAAAAGGATATTTGGGATCTTAAGGCTTTGATGTATGGATTTCAATAGTAATTGAGTACACATCACCTGCCACACCTCCTACTGATCATGCAACTAAAAAGGACTTTGAGAATAATGAAAAATAATGGTTCACAATCATGAATAGTCTATCTAGGTTTGTGCATAGAAAATTTATGTATTGAAATAATGGACAAGATTTTTTGGATACATTGAAGAAGATTTATGAAGGAGATGACAAGGTAAAATTGGAAAAGCTACAAATACTAAAATCTAGATTTGAAGGTTTGAGAATGTGAGAGAGATTGGAGACTATATTTTTAGAGTTAATGATATTGTGAACTCTATCAAAGTATATGGAGAAGATTTTAAATAAGATGTGGTTGTGTTGAAAGTTCTTAGATCAATGGCATATAAGTATGACTCTAAGATATCAGTTACAGAAGAAGGGAGAGAAATTGACAAGCTGACTCTAAATGAGATACCTGGTATATTCACAGCCTATGAGATGAGGATGAGAGAGGAAGAATATTCGAAGAAATAAGTTGCATTCAAAACTGTTAACAAGGAGAAGGATATTTGATACAAGAAAAATAAGGTAGAACTAATTCCATTTGAAGATGATGAGAATGATGAAGAGGAGGAAAAAATCATCAGAAGACTAAGAAGAGGTTCTAGAAAATACAAAGGTAAGTTGCCATTTATATGTTTTGATTGTGATAATGTAGGTCACTTCGCTGCTATATGTCCCTATAATAATAAAATCAATTCTAAACAATAGGTAGATGAAAAAATAAAGAAACCCTACTACCCTAAGAAAATAAATTTTCAAAAGAAAAATAAAATTCTATACATCCAAGAAAATAGGGATGTATTAGAAAAATTGCAACAACTCAGATGATGAAAAAAACTATGCCTTTGTTGTGAGAAACAATGAGTTTCTCTTTATGGAAAAATATTTTGAGTAGCATAAAAAGGAAAAGGTTGAGGATCTTCTTGAAGAGGGTGAAGAAGAAGGATTAGTTGATCTCAAAGGAGAACTCATCTATGATCTTGATGATATTGATGATCTCAAAGATGAGATTGAGGAGTTAAAAAGGGAAAACAAGCATTAGAAGAAACTTGCTCAAAAAGAGTTAGATAAACTAAGCATGGAACTAGAAGAATCTACCCAGAATGTGGAAGATTTGAATTCAAAGCTATAAGAAGCCAAGAGAGTAGAATATGTGATTCAATCAAAGCTCCAAGTTGAAGTAGATAGATGCATAAAGCTTGAAGAAGATATTGTTGCTCTAAGAAGAGATCTTGAAAAGTCAAAAGAACAAATAGAGAAAGGTGGGTCAAATATTTTAGATGAATTATTGAGTACTTAGAATCCCACAAGCAAAGAAAACTAAGGTTTGGTTTTAGAAAAAGGGAAAATCTCGTTTGTTGATGCTTCTAATAAATTGTATGAAAGGTTTAGAGTAGAAGAAAATTCTAAACCTGCTAAGGAGAGCAACTACAAAGGAAAAGACTGCAATGAGAAATTTGCATAGTAAGAGAAAACTAAAGTAGAAGAGAAGCATTTTGTAGAAAAAAAGGATAACCAATTAGATCTTGATCACGAGAAGAATAACAAAAACTTCAAAAGGACTAATATTGATGGATTCACTAGGGTGAGATACATAGAAGATGAATACAAATAAGACCTCATCCTGTGCAAAATGCTATGACCAAGTATTCATGTCATATTTCTATGGATATTTCTATTCATGTAATTAGTTTGGTCATAGGGCTAGACAATATAGAATAATTCCTAAAAGGAGTGCAAGCTTTGAAAGCACAAATAAATTTTATCCTCTACTTGATATGAATGTGGTTTGCTATAATTGTAATAACTTTGGTCATATAGAAAAAAATTGTAGAACAAAGTTTACAAAACCAAATGTTAAGAATGAGAAAAATGAAATATTGTCTCCTAATACAAACAAAGAATCTGTTAATAAGGATGAGATGGTAGATAAAAGAAAAAAGAAAACTAGGAAAGCAAGGAAAGAAAAGGGAGAAATCTCCACACAATTATTTATTGCGCAGAAAACCCTGCATTCAAAATAAAACAAAATCTATGGGTAATAGATAGTGGTTGTTGGGTGATCTCACAATAGTGGTTTACAATTTCTGGCCAAATTGAACACTGAAATTAATGTTTTTAACTAAAACTTCACATTCGGGCACCTATAGAGGTTAAACCATGAGGAATTTGAAGATGATGCAAACTAGATTCTCATCATATTTTGTCTGTAGATTCTAAAAATATTTTTTTCAAAAATTTTGGAATCAGATTGCACTTCTTTTTCCATCTCCCACGAAAACTAGTTTTTTCAAAAAACAACATTTTTGAAAAGTGATGCACACTCTATAATGCATAAATTTTTTTCCATGAAGGATTAAATTCTAATTATTTTGAATTTAGATTTGGAACTCTGATATCTACTGCTTCCACTTAGTTAGATAGTTTTTTATTCAATATTTTTTCTTTAATCAAGTTTCAAAGTCAAACCAATTACAATTCAGACATAGCGCGACCGTATAATGTGTAATTTTTTTTGTACATATCAAAATTCTATTTTATTTTTTTGTTGGATCAAGGACTTCAATATCTGGTGTACTCATATATTTCAAATTGTTTTTTGATAATCTGCTATTTTTTCACATGTGCAGAACATAGACCTTCATTTTCGATGAAAAACCTATGTTTAATAAAACTAAAAAAATAAATACATAATAAAACCAAAACATATTAAAATTATATTCGTTGGATAGCACATTCCAAGGAATATTTTAAATAAATTTTAAATAAATTCATTTGATCCCCCAAAAGGCAAATTAAAAGTGAATTTTTATCAGCATTTTGATAGGTGTAAAGGAGACTCATTTATAGGTATGGTTTAAAACTAGTGAGGTTCTATCCAAGGGGGTTTGATCTAAGGTGGTTTGATCAAACCCTCTTCACTTGGAATACTTAAAATGGAACTTTTTAAGGCTTAAATAATTATATTTTCTAAAAATATGTGATTTTAGCAAACATCAGTTCCTCTCAAAAATTGTAAACCAGCTTTGTGGGATCACCTTGCTGTAAACACATGACTGGAGACAAGAGTAAGTTCGTCAAATAAGATTACATAGTGACAGTACCCCCTATGAACTATGGTACGACAGACCTACATTTGTGAAATATTTTAAAGTATTTGGAAGTAAGCGCTACATTAAAAGAGAAGATTAAAACTTGGGAAAGTTTGAATCAAGAATTGATGAAGGAATATTTTTAGGATATTCCACTCAAATTAAAGCCTACAAATGCTATAAAAAAGGCTAGACAAGATTGTGGAAAGCATTAATGTGAAGGTTGATCAAAGTATAAAACATATCAAGTATGATCAAGATAGACTTGATGATGGCTAAGACTGTGAAGACAATGTATAAAATTATGATGAAGAACCAGAGGAAATAGAAGTTGAGAAGGCTCCTTGGGGATAAAAAAGGACCATCCAATAGATCAGATAATTGGGGATAAAAACGAAGGATTTCATAATAGAAGGAGATTTGCAAACAACAAAAAACAAGTAAATTTTTCTCTCTTGTCTCAAATTGAGTCAAAAAAAATTCCTATAGCTAGCAAGGATGAGAGCTGGATAGAATCCATGGACAAGGAGCTAAACTAGATTGAAAAGAACAAAACATGGGAATTGGTTCCTAGCCTCCCAAGCAAAAATGTGATTGGAACCAAGTGGGTGTTTAGAAACAGTTTGAATGAAGATGGAATAGTGGTAATAAACAAAGCAAGATTAGTGTGCAAAGAGTATGCACAAGTTGAAGGCATTGATTTTGAAGAGACATTTGCACTTGTAGAAAGGCTAGAAGTAATGGGAATGTTTCTTGCATTTTTAATGTATAGAGGATTCAAAGTATATCAAATGGATGTTAAATTTGCATTTTTGAATGGAAACCTAGAAGAGGAATTCTACATAGAACAACCAAAAAAAATTTAGTTGTCAAAGGATGATGATTATGTTTACAGGTTGAGAAAGGCCTTATATGGTCCAAAAACAAGCATCTAGAGCATGGTATTCAATAATAGACAAGTATTTGCAGCAACAAGGATTCAAAAATGGATGTGCAGACAGTAACCTATATTTCAAATCTGAAGGTGAGCACATGATTATAGTTTTTGTTTATGTGGATGAAATCATTTTTTGTGGTTGCAATGAGAAACTATGCAAAATATTTTCTACACACATGCAAGATGAATTTGAGATGTCAATGTTAGAAGAATTGTCATATTTCCTTGGTTTGCAAATTGTACAAACTGATAATGGGATACTCATATCTCAAACAAAGTATGCAGAGGAAATTCTCAAACAATTTGGAATGGAAAATAGTAGAATAGTTAGTATCCCCATGATTATTGGATGCAAGTTGAGTAAATTTGGTTGAGTCAACTAAGGAAAATCAGATAGTAAATAGGTCAGTGATTGGAATCTTGTTGTAATTAATTGTGTAGACACATTAAAATGACCAAGGCCCGCAAGCAATATTTTATCACCTTTTGCCCTAGCATAATTATGACATTTTCATTATGTTTCTAACCCACCTTCAACTATTAATTAAATAATTCATAATTATTTAATTAATTCATAATCTTTCATTCATCCTGATTATTAAATAAATAAATCCTATTTATTTAATGGGTCACTAATTGTCAAAGCCTTCTAATAATTAAATAAAGTCATCAATTTATTTAATTAATCCTTATCATTAGTGTCCTCCTGATTATTAAATAAATATATTGATTTAATATATCACTAACTCCTAAATCCTCTTAATTAAATAGATTTGCTAATTTATTTAATTAATTAACTACTTCTTCTAAATTAAATAATTATTTTTAATTATTTAATTATAGCATGTGACACTTCTATATTTTTAAATAAAACCAAATCATTTAAAAATATCACATGGTTAACTGATTCTTCATTTAGTAATTAATTTCAAAAATCAATTACTTATTATCTCACAAAATCCTTATTTTGAATTAATTTAATTCAAAATGGAATTATTCCTCTACAAATCAAGTAATTTCTAAAATTACTAATTTTCTAAAATCTCATCCTCTTGTCTTCTAATTTTTACTAATTTCATCTCGAATGTCACATTCAGTCTTGATTTAATTCATTTAATTAAATCTTATTCACACATGTGGGCATTTTTCCCTAACCCTAATTGATAGTTGCTTTATTTTATATTGACCTTTGATTCTAGGGCATTCCTCAATCTCTCATCTCGACCGTCCATTCAAGATTGCATTTTCTATAAAATGACAATCTTGATCTCATTTTTGGGATCGATCATTTAATTTATTATTATTTTGGTAGTCTCATTATTAGCATTCTCATATCACACATAGGCATATTATTATTATTTGCAATATAGAATTAATTTTCTAGTTTGCATAGTTTATTTTATTAAATCCTTCAAAGGCATTTTGCTAAGACTAGACATATAGAATTTGCTCTCAAATTTGAGGGAATCCATTTATTATAACAACAAGCTTGAGGAGGTACAATGGAAGTAGTCATGGAGGAGAGAAATGGGTGAGACTATTCTAGTCTCATTCCTTTTCTCATGATTTCTCCTTTGCATTCCATTGAATGATTATTATGATTGCATGCATGTTCTAACCAAGATCTGTTTTGCAGGATTTATATTTTAGATCATTACATTGGTGAACCCGACAATCTAACACACATCTTGTAGGTTTTCATACGACTTCGTATTTTAGTTTGAAAGTACAGGTGCACAAAACGCCGTAATCGTAGGCTCTCGCGATGCAACTACTCTATCGAGCCGCATTTGCACTCATGAACGATGCATTCACAACTGTGCAATGCATTTGCTAGAACCAGAACTACAACCAACATCCTGAGTGGCATTTGATGAGCCACACATCTACCGAGCCGCATTTTCCGAGCCACATTTGCTGAGCCGCATTTGACTAGTAAAATTCCATTCTTTTTAGAATTGTAATCTGGATCCGACACGACTGCGGCCAGTTTTCTATTTTTTGGGATTAAAATAAACCAACCCTAGGGTAGAAATTTCATTTAAAATTTACCAATCCTAGGATAGGAAATTTAATTGGAATTTATCAACCTAGGATAGTCACCACATTTTACTTTTCTTTTGGTTAAAATGAACCCCATGTTTTTGTGAAGCAATATCTTCACATAGAATAAAAGACTTTCATTTGGGTTTAAAACTGAACATTTGTTTACTATGTTTGTTTGGATAATAGGCATATTCTCTCCCCTTTACTAGGTGATCAAAAAGCTAGACTTATCCATTTTTTTTATTTCAGCATTTCATGTTTTATTACAACCTTTAGAAGGCCTACCGTAGTGGGAAAAAGTACTCACCCTATGGAGATGACCTAAGTGGGAGCAACCAAACCCAGATTTTCCAACCCACTATAATCAAAAGCAAATTCAGGAAAAGTCCCCAATTCGATGACAATGTGCAAAGATAACCATACCCAGAACCTTTGTTCTAAAGGTTGGGAGGTCTCCTGAGGGAGTTTATCATTTTCCACACCGAACGAAAACCTTGACTAAGAAATATAGTGTAGAAGCCAGTCGAGTCAGTATCCAAACATTGTCTCAATCACGGTGCAAGGGGAGGGAAGGATCTTCCCCCAAGACACTCACCATATAATCACCATGGACTGTTTGCTCAGGGGATTCAGTATCCACTTCCGTCACCTTGAGTACGCACCTCAAAAAGACAAAAACATGGGCACCCTCTAGGGGGTGACATGGTTGTGTGAGTCGACGTGATTTTAAGATGTGGGTTGTGGTTGTGACAATGACATTTTGACTATTAAGAGTGAGTCTGTTTGAAGTAGTTTAGTTTCTATGTTTGTCAACTATTTTCACACAAACTTCAACAAACTGAACATCAAAAATCTCGGTCAAAAAACTTGTCAAAATGGTAAAACAGTGTTCAGGTTTCTAAATAAAATGACCTCTGCAATGCAATTACTCTGATAAACTGCAAGCATCACCTTGTGCATCGCATTCACTCTGATGAGCCACATTCGAGTCACCCTGAGTCACATTTTCTAGTGTCCCGCTGCATTTGTCATTTAGAGCTGCAATTGCTTAGCACTGATCCGCATTTGATCTATCAAACCACAATTTTCTATCATTGTGTCTCATTTGCCAGTATCAAACTGCATTCGCTTAAGTAAGTCGCATTTGCCAGTTCTAAAACTACAATCGACTGCATGTAACGCATTTTCCTATTTCAACACTGCATTTGCACCTTGAACCGCAATTGTTTTCTTTTGAGCTGCACTTGCTCTCCCAAACTACAATAGACTTGTCAAACCGCATTTGGGATCCCAAATGCCACATTTTCCAATTTACAAAACAAGTCAAAATCCTACAACGCATCTCCTTTAGTGCACTGCATTTGAGACCTTAAATGACGCATTTTCCTATCAATTGGGAAAACATTAATTCTATCAAAAACCAGAGGCCAAAATTTTTCAAACATTTTTTTCCTGGCATCTTTTCCCAAAAGTTTATGTCTAAAACCGGCAAGGCACTTGTCCAAGTCATCCATCTTTGCATTTTAGTCTTCATCTAGCTTGCAATCCATCATCGTCATCAACATAGGAAAAGTCTTAAGTCCTCAAATTCACACCTTTGGGATAGGCAAACTTTCCTTCCTTTGTCAAACCATTTTCTCAAAAATACATTGTCATTGGACCAAGTCAAAACAAATCGATCCTAAATCATTTTCCTTTTGGTGAGCTATTTCCAACTCACAAGTCTAGTGTGAAAGTCTCACCTTGTCATTTTATCATCTTGTCCTACGAATTAGTCCTTTGACAATCCAAATCGAGACATTTGGCTAGACTTTCAGTGGTTAGAAAACCTTTCCTCAAAATCATTCGACATAAGGCATCCCCTTTTATCACTTTGCATTGTCCGTTTGCATAGTCTTAGTCTCATTTCATCCACCATCATGACATGCTTGCTAATCAAATCAAATTCCAATTCAATAGTCAGGGTGAAGCACAACTTGCTAGGGACTTCAAAATGCTATACCTAAAATGCAAGTCCAAACACACCTCACCCTCTAGTCCTCCATCCATCCATCCCTCTTACCAACAGTCCAATAGCCCTAGTCCTCTATCCATCTACTATCAAGGGTATCCTAACACCATCCATGGCACTGAGTCACAATAAAATACCATTAGTCATACCCACCCTAACTTTGACAAGGGAAACCAACCCTCCATTAATCCACTCCAAGCCTCCACATCCTATCTTAGTCCTTCATCATATCTTAGTCCTTCATCTTATCTTAGTCCTTCATCATAGATTAGTCCTTCATCCACGTCATATCAAAATCTTCCATTCATTTCATATCCTAGTCCTTCATCATATGCTATTCCTCCATCCACAACATATCAGAGTCTTCCATTCATGTCATATCCTAGTCCTTCGTCATATACTAGTCCTCCACCCACATCAAATCCTAATCCTAGTCCTTCATCAATGACAAATACTTGTCATACATTCATGTCCTACCATAGCCCATCATCTCTCAACCAAGTCCAAAACTCCATGTCATATCCTACTCCATCATGCACCAATCCATTTTAGGACACTCCATTGGGTCAGGAAAACACATTTAGTCATGGTCTCCAAAGTCCCATCCCATCTCATAAACTTGAGGATACATGTCAAGAGGCAAGTCCAAAGCACAACATTATAACATCACCGTCATGTCAAGATCAAAGTAGTCCATTCCATGACTCCATCTTTATGTCCATCCACGAAGTCCTCCTAGACAATAATGGCATCCCAAATACACCTATCCTCGCTCAAGAATCCATCCAAAACCATGTCATTCAGGGGGAACCTATCCTCGGTCAAGACCCTATTTCCAATCATGATATTCAAAGTGCACCCATCTTTGATCAAGACACTATCTTTGATCAAGAATTCCACAATGATCCACTCCTTGACCTCTATGCCATTCACAATGAAATGCTTGAAGAAGACCCCAGTCAAACTTCAAGTATTGACACTTCCAAAAGTGAGACACTTTCCTCCATGGGACACATAGATGATCTACCACTAGAACAAGAATATTCTAGCATGGAAATATTTGCAAATGATCAAGCTATAGCTGAATTTAGTGGGCTCTATGACAATGACCATGAAGATGGTTTTGACATAGACTTGGAAGCACCAAGAGAATCATCGGAATCTGACAGGTCACCTAATCAAACTGAAGATATTAATCAAAAACTTGTCCAACATTTCAATAAAGCTACAACATCCTATCAATTAGGATCATCTAAGTTTTTCAGAGTAGGCTTTCTTATAGAGGAGAAGATTTCAAGAATTAATCTCCCTAATATTGATGGGTTATCATCTTGCTTCCAAAGTAACAAGGATCCCATCGCCAACAAAATCTGTCACAACATGCATTGTCAAGGTAAAGGATTAGGCCTACATGAGAAAGGAATCTTGGAACCTATACAATTCCAAGCACATTAAAGACATCAAGGTCTTAGCTATTCATTAGTCAAAAAATCAAACGATGTTAGTGGTCCCTCCTCGATATTGGGGGCAACTTTATAAATACAAATTTCAAAATAGGTATCATGAGTAGTCCTTGTCATAAGATTGTTGCCAATACCCCTTCCCTCCACACCCCAAAACATCATTCCATCATGAATCAACCTTCCATTTGGAATCAATAACAGTCTTACAAAATAGAAAATCAAATGTCAAAAGCCATCAAATCAGACAAAAATTCAAGCGGACAAATGAAGCTAAAATGGATTCTAAAACAAAATGGATCAAGTCAAGAATCAAGCAAAGAAAAGATGCCAAATTCACAAGTCAAACAAAATATGGAGCCACAACAAAAGAGAACTCCCACATAAAATACATGTCCACCTCCATCAAAATGGCCATCAAGAAAGACATATAAAAGTGTTTGTTCCAAACAACATCCTAACCCAACATCCAAAGCTTGGAGAATAAAAGCAGCTACATCCAAACATCCAACCAACCCATCCATGTCCACCATCATCCATCATAATCCTACATCATCCTTAAAGTCCAAACATCCCATGTCAAAAATCCATCACATCTTGGCAGCAACTCTCTATCATAAGGACTCTCATGGCACTCTATCGTGATATGTGTATTCTGATAAAGCCAACTCTAGTATCAACAAAGATCACAATGACATCAATTAGGTGTATGCAAGCGCTATCATCCTGACAAGGCAACTACTTCAAAAAGGCCATTATTGGCATGTCATGGCACCAGTATCTACATTGACATCGTCAAAGGCTTCAACATAGTCAGTGGTCATATAAAGCATCAAGGCAATTTGGAAAAAATGCAAAAGTACAAAAAAATGGAAAAATAGAAAAATCATCCCTTGATGAAAACCTGGAAAACAGGCATCTTGGTGACACCAAAAAAAATCAGAAAATATCAAAAATAAGAAAGAGAAAAATTATGTCCAATAGTGAAAACCTGGCAAACAGGCGCTTTGGATAAGTACCATGATGAAAACCTGGCAAACAGGCATCATGTGTAGAATAAATCATCTATGTGGACCATTACACTTGGGGGAAATTTGTCTCATCTCCCACTCCCTTCGCATGACATTTTCATCCATCCATCTTAGCCCTATCATGTCCATCCATTTTTCCACCTATTTTGATCTTGACAAAGACTGGGGCAAAAACATAGATCATGCTTTGGAAAACCTTTTGACTTGTCTATCTTTTGACCATACCCTATTTTGTATCATGGCATTACCATCATAGCCTCATGTGAGATTGTCCTTGACAACTATATTATAATAGCCATTCGTGTCTCCTATCTTTTACCAAGGCTTTCCATTGTCCTTTTCTACCTGCCACTCATCTTGGTTTCCCTTGTCAATGGTCCTGCAATCCTCCATCATCCCATTTTAGTCCTCATCAAGTCATTGCAAATGCAACAACATGGCACCCTAGCACATTATCCAAAATAGTCCTTGGCTTTGTCCCCAGACCTTCTTAATACTTTTATACTCTTGTCATAACATTGTCATCTTCATGTTGTTTCGGGATGTGTCCTTCCCATGTCAAGCAACATTGTCATTTTCACGTTGTTTTCGGGATGTTCCCTTCCCACATCAAACAATGTTGTCTTTGTCATCATCACCTATCCGTTGGTATTCAGCTTGTCTAGCAGCAAAATCATGGTTGTCCTTGGATTCATGTGTGTCGGAATCATTCACATACATTTGTTGCATTTTTTCGCAAAACATCAAAAAGTCATAAAAAATAGAAAAAGTTTCGAAAAAGACCTAAAAATTAAAAAATGTCTTGAGAAAACACAAAAACATTCAAAAAAGTGTCAAAATCCCAAAAACAGAATCAAAGTCAATCTCTGTCTGGTCATTCCAATCAATCTCGTCAATCAATCTTTTGTCCATGTTTGAACTACGTTGTCTCTATGCATTTCCTACGTAGGCAAGATTCATCTTTGAATCCCCGAGACATTAGGCCAGTCCTTTTAGGTTTGTCAAAATAAAATCATAAGTCAAACATGGTCGTGTCAGTCAAATAAGTCAGACAAAGTCACCCTTAGCACAAGGCAGTGATTCAAAATGTCAACGTCAAAATTGGTCAAAATCAGACAACATAGGCAAATCAATTACATAGTCAACATCAGTCAGCTTGCCAAGACATTGGTCAAAATATTGATCTCGTCACTTTTTGATCCTCTTCAAGATGTGTCCTTCTTGGATTTGGATCTCATCAAAGTGTCATTTTCCTTTTCAGGATGTGTTCTTCCTGACCTCAAGCACCCTCAAACCGTTAGAACCATCAAAACTATCAAGCTTCCAAACAATTAATCTTCGGCAAACAAACATTGGCAATGAAATTAAATGGTTGTTATTTTTTGGCTATTTTGTCTTATATTTTTATTGACTTGTCTTTTGGTCATGTTAGTAGCTACCTCAAGGATGTCCTATGGAGGATTTAGAGGTGCGATGATGTCTCATGACCTTTTTTTTTTTCTTTAACTGTTGTATGTGGATTGTCTTTACAAAAAGACTGGGGCAAATGGGCCTCTAGTACGAGTTAGGACATTCCTTGTCTACGATTGTCTATCTTGCAAGTGGATGACCTTGCACACCTTGGTCTATGTCATACCTTGGTGTTTGTTGTCCATTTGTGTCATTTTTACTGCCCAATGATGATTCGAGCAACATGTATTAGTACCTTGGCAAATATTGAAGGACTTTAACATGCATTTCATTTTCCGCACTAACTTGCATTTCCTTCTATCCTAACATTCATCTTTTTCTCTCTACCATTTCTTTGTCTCGTCATATTCTAGTCTTCTCATCAATTTTGAGAGCACACTCGTGTTCTTGGAACCCAACTTTCCTCTCGAGGGGGCATATCGCTACCTCCTCGTCAATCTTCCTCATACTATTCTGCACTAGGGCATATTCTTGACTTTTTTTCTTTTCCATAATGCAACAAGTTGCATTATGACAAAGAGGCACAAATGTAGACACATAAAAATGACCAAGGCCCACAAGCAATATTTTATCACCTTTTTCCCTAGCATAATTATGACATTTTAATTATGTTTCTAACCCATCTTCAACTATTAATTAAATAATTCATAATCTTTCATTCATCCTGATTATTAAATAAATAAATTCTATTTATTTAATGGTTCACTACTTTTCAAAGTCTTCTAATAATTAAATAAAGTCATCAATTTATTTAATTAATCCTTATCATTAATGTCCTCCTGATTATTAAATAAATATATTTAAAATATATTGATTTAATATATCACTAATTCCTAAATCCTCTTAATTAAATAGATTTGCTAATTTATTTAATTAATTAACTACTTCTTCTAAATTAAATAATTATTTTTAATTATTTAATTATGGCATGTGACACTTCTATATTTTTAAATAAAAATAGATCATTTTAAAATATCACATGGTTAACTGATTGTTCATTTAGTAATTATTTTCAAAAATCAATTACTTATTATCTCACAAAATCCTTATTTTGAATTAATTTAATTCAAAATGGAATTATTCCTCTACAAATCAAGTAATTTCTAAAATTATTGATTTTCTAAAATATCATCCTCTTGTCTTCTGATTTTTACTAATTTCATCTCAACTGTCAAATTCAGTCTTGATTTAATTCATTTAATTAAATCTTATTCACACATGTGGGCATTTTTCCCTAACCCTAATTGAGAGTTGCTTTATTGAATCTTGACTTTTGATTCTAGGGCATTCCTCAATCTCTCATCTTGACCGTCCATTCAAGATTGGGTTTTCTATAAAATGACAATCTTGATCTCATTTTTTGGATCGATCATTTAATTTATTATTATTTTGGCAGTCTCATTATTAGCATTCTCATATCACACATAGGCATATTATTATTATTTGCAATATAGAATTAATTTTCTAGTTTGCATAGTTTATTTTATTAAATTCTTCAAAGGCATTTTGCTAAGGCTAGACATATAGAATTTGCTCTCAAATCTAAGGGCATCCATTTATTATAACAGCAAGCTTGAGGAGGTACAATGGAAGTAGTCATGGAGGAGAGAAATGGATGAGACTGTTCTAGTCTCATTCCTTTTCTCATGATTTTTCCTTTGCATTTCATTGAATGATTATTATTATTGCATGCATGTTCTAACCAAGATCTGTTTTGCAAGATTTATATTTTAGATCATTACAAATTGCATCAAGGCTAGATATTATGCAAGAAGTGTGTTTAGTAACAATATTTCAGGCTACTCCTAGAGAGTCACATGTCAAGGTTATGAAAATAATTTTTAGATATAACAAGAGTATTGTTGACTATGGGCTATGGTAGTGCAAGAGAAAATAATTTTCTCTAACTACATATACAAATATTGATTGGGCAGAAATTTTGGATGATACAAAAAGCACCGATGGTGAAGTATTCTTTTTTGGAAACAAGTTGGTTTCCTAGATGAGCAAGAAACAAGAATAAATAACTCTATCCACTGCTGAAGTGGAGTATGTGGCTGCAACAACATGGTGCACTCAAGTTATATGGATGAAGAAAACACTCAAAGACATCAAGGTTGAGTACAAAGAACCTATCTCAATTCTTTGTGATAATTCAAGTGCCATAAACATATCAAAGAATCTAGTGATGCATTATAAAACAAAGCACATATCTATTAAGTATCACTTCATAAGAGAGAAGGTTACTGATAAGTAATTCAATATGGAGTATGTTCCCATAAAGGAATAGGTAGGTGGCATTTTCACCAAACCTCTTCCCAAGGAAAAATTTGAATACCTGAGGAAAAAATTGGGAGTCATCGCTCCCACATCATATCACTAGATACTAGTGTTAGGGCATGAGTCCAGGGGGATTTTCATCTATGTTTCAATCATCCCTAGAAATAGAAAGCATAGATCAATTCAAGTATCAATGGTTTTAAAAATTTCTAACAAATTGATGGTTGTATTATCCAAGATTCCCATTCTCTCTTTGAATTACCTATCAAAGGGGGAGTCTACCCTTTTCCATTGATGTCAAAGGGGGAGAAAAGTATGAACCAATGCTCAATTGAGTAGGATGTGTATGGTAGATATGCATATCAAAGGGGGAGCATTGAATTTTGTGTCCAATTGATGCAAAACTCAAATAGTTACCAGTCTCAAGTGATTTCAATTGGTATCAAATTCTTTCAACCAATTGGTATACGAATTTAGTTTTTCAATCAATGACAAAGGGGCAGATTGTTGGCATATTTTTTCATTGATGTCTGAGGAAGATACTATATAGTGGACCTGGAAGAGATGGTGTAGAGTGATGAAGATAGGAGCATGTATTTGAAAATGTTACAAATTTGTTGAGTTGGTTGCAATATTGTCATGCAATATTTATATGATGATATAGATGGTTCGTGTAGTTGTCTGAGGTCAAATCTATATGTAGATTTGATGTGGGTTTTTTGAGATCTTCTCAACAAAAATAAGTTGCAGGTCTAGAGGTTGAAGGATAAGCTCAAAAATGAATTATGTTTCCTCTCAGTCAAAATTAGGGTTTACTAGTTAAACCCTAAGTTTACATTTGTGGCATCATGAAAAAAAGTTCTATTTTGTTGTTGATTGTGTATTAGTAGTTTCAGGTCACATAAGTCACAAATTATATCTTTGAAGTCATGGGTATGATTGATCCCTTCACCTTATGTTTATTGGCCCGAAAAAATATTCAACAGCTATAATATTTCTTAAGTTGTTGGGTTCCAAGTTTTTCTAACTTATTTCATGGGATTCTAGCATTTCATGACCTCTTTCCTTAGTGACTTACCGAATAGAGCAATAAGGTGTAAGAATGGTTTTATCAGCGAGAGTGAAAGGTATCAGTAGGACTCATCCTAGAGTCTCTTCAACAGACTGATAGCTATGTTGTCAGTGAGTTGTGGGTTTTTAGAACTTCGTAACCTCTGATAAGAGTTTCTTAAGGTTTGATATTTTAGGGAATTAGCGAATGGAGTGATAACAAGTAAGGGAGCAATCTGTGTGGGATCCGAATGGGTGATCCCACAATTTTGGTTTACAATTTTTGGGAGATTTTATTTTTTGCTAAAATCACATATTTTTAGAAAATATAATGATTTAATCTTAAAAAAAAATATTTTAAGGATTCCAATTAAAGAGGTTTTGATCAAACCACCTTCTATCAAACCCCCTTGGATAGAATCCCGCTAGTATTAAACCATACCTTTAACGGAGTCTCCTTTACACTTGTCGAAATGCTGATAAAAAACAACTTTTGATTTACCTTTTGGGGGATCAAATGAATTCATTTAAAAAAAAAAATTTGTAAGTATGTAATCCTTGATATAAGCTTCCCAAAAAGTATAATTTTAAATAAATTTAATTTAATTATTATATTTATTTTTTATTTCTTGTGAATGTAGGTTTTTCACCAAAAATCAAGCTATATGTTCTGCACATGTGGAAAAAGAGAAGATTATCAAAAAAAAATTGAAAAATAATAGTGCACTAGATATTTAATTCCTTGATCCAACAAAAGAAAAATTGATACATACAAAAAATGTTATGTTGTATAGAGTCCACCTATGTCTAAATTGTAATTGGTTTGACCTCGAAACTTGATTAAGGAAAATATATTCAATAAAAAACTATCAAACAAAATGAAAGAAATAGCTATCATAGTTACAAATCTAAATTAAAAAAACAAAAAAAGTTATCCTTCATGGAAAAAAGTTATGTTGTATACGATGATCATCACTCCTTAAAAATGGTGTTTACTGAAAAAAAAATGGTTTTTGAAGGAGATGGAAAAATAAGTGCAATTTGATTCCAAAAAAATTCAAAAAAATATATTTAGAATCTACAGACAAAATGTCATAAATCACTAATCTGCATCATCTTCAAATTCCTCACAGTTTAGCCACTATATGTGCTCAAAAGTGAAGATTTAGTTAGAAAAAAAAAATCAGTGTCCAGTTTGGCCAAAAATTGTTAACTAGTAATGTGGGATGACCTAGTCATAATGACGTTTGGTGACATCAGAAGGTGTATAAGTGGCATTTCCCTGCATACCCAACTGAGAATTCTGTGGGGCCCAATCAAAACTAGTGGGCTAGCTAGGAACGATGGAGGTTAATCCAAGGTGGATAAATGATGATCGTTAATGTTTGGTGGGACCAGATGAAGGATGAAGCTACAAGAGAATGTGTATGATCAAAAAATATGATCAAGAAGATCTAACGGTGCCCGCTAAGCCCATGGAACTTGTGGTGGGACATGTTCATACCTAGTGGGGAATGACTCAGATTGACTGATAGGAAATCCAATAGAGATCATTGAATATTGTTAGAGGATGTCATCAACGCTGGAGATTTAAAAGACCGTTTATCAAATGGTTGTGTTTTAAAGTTGTGATTATGAAAGAAGGTCATAGTATTTTGGTGTGAAGGTTAGAAATTGACGATCCAAATTTGAACAAGGCAAGCATGAACGGTGAATTGCATGTAAACAATTTTTCACCTAAAAATTGACTTGGAGCTGAAAATTTACTAGTTTAACTACCTCAATGACACATGTAATGTGATTTGATTCACATAATGGCACTACTGATGGCCATAAAGAGAAGGATTGAGATCAGATCAAATGATCGAGGGAATGCATTAACTCCATATTCAATCTTAGGTTTTGGTTGATGCAAATGAAGGAAAATTCTTTGTAACATAATTAAATGTTGGGCAGCTCGATGCAAGATATGGTAATATCTAGTAAAATATATCAGATGTCTTAATGTTGAGGTAGATAATAGAGAGAATCTTGAGGTAGAGATTGTAGGTTGGTGAAGAAGGAAGAAAATTAGGTATTGTCCAAGGATTGAGTTTGTTAGTGATGAGTGAAGTGAGAATAGTCTACAAGGATAGAGAGTGTTGAATAAAGATATGTACAACCAAATATGGAGCAGAAGTAGAGTGTGAAGAAAGAAGATGGTGCAGCAGACAAAGAATGCACATGTATCCTAGACTATAATACAAAATATCTTCTAGGTGTTGGCATTCAAAGAGCAGAGGAGCAAGTGTTTTTGAAAGTGTAGTTTCAGCAACAAAGTGTAAGTTGTAGAAAGTGAAACAATGTGTTGAATGTATTGATGCATTATAGGTTATGCAGAATGAGTGTATGCATAAATGAGATTTCAATGTTGTAAGAGGTCATAGCCTCATTGTACTAAGTTGTAGCTCAGTTTATGGGATTTTAGTCTCCTTGGAGTTGTAGATCCTAAACCAAGGTGTTGTAGCATCCTTGAAGTTGTATCTTTTCACTCAAGGATTTTGTGCTTCCTTAGGTTAGTGCCCTAAACATTGTAATAGGGATTTGGATTGTGAGGATGGATTTGAGCAGTAGATTCAAGTAGCATTTCTCATTGTGGTTTTTCCCATCTTGGGTGTTCCACATATATTTCGTGTTTTGGGGATTTGTGTTTATTGATTATTTTGTGTTTGCATCTTTAGTATTCAATCTCAATATTAAGAGTTGGAGAAAGAAATTTGCACAAAGTATTTGAGCTAAGGATGTAATTTGTATAAATTTTTTTGAGGGCTAAATTTTTTAGTATCTACCAATTCACCCCCTCTCAGTAGATTATTGTGTTATAACAAATTGGTAGTTATTAAATTACATGTTGTAACCTATGGAAACTGTTGAATGGAAAACACAACTAAGAGGGGGGTGAATCAGTTGTACATTAAAATATCCAAAATTTCATAAATATTCAAATCCACATCCACTTAATGAGCCCTCAATTTTTTAGAATGATTTAGAATGAATGAAAATTAAAAAAACTAAAACACATCAACACCATGCACAATAAAATACCAGATTTATGTGGAAACCCCAAGAAGGGGAAAACCACAATGAGGATTAGGTCACAATATAAATTAGTTGCAACACTAAATACAAAATGACTCATGGCTAGAGGGATCACTACCTAAAAGAAAGAAGGGGTCACTGTTAGTGGCTCACTGCCAGATTATAGAAAATAAGAAAGAAGAATGTTATAGTGAGAAATCCATCTCAATACAAAAAAAATGTCCACCA
Source organism: Sequoiadendron giganteum (assembly GCA_007115665.2). Taxonomy (NCBI): domain Eukaryota; kingdom Viridiplantae; phylum Streptophyta; class Pinopsida; order Cupressales; family Cupressaceae; genus Sequoiadendron; species Sequoiadendron giganteum. Next base: position 91,472,533 of record CM021107.1, read on the forward strand.
CAACATCACTAAAAATTTTGTATCCTCTCTAAATATTGTAGACACCTTCTACTCACTACTTCCAATGGTCTAACTCATTAAAGCTTGCATTGCACTTCACAAATTCAAACTTTAAAACTTTGCACTTTGCATCACACACTCTCTACACAATCCTGCATCAGCGCAACACTTATTTATACCTTCTTCATCCTTCAAAAAATTATCCAAGGTCATCTATACAACTCAACCATGAAAATTCAAATTAAGTCGGCACTAAGCATTCCTATGGTGGAAAGAAATGAAAGTGGGCAACATCACATCTTAACTTAGACCCAAATCATACATATCCACCACACCACGCTTCCACAATCACCTAAGAAAATCCACAATTAGTGTAAACATCCAAGGTTGCTTGAACCTATGTAAAAACCATTAACATTTGTGTACATGCTTCCTCAAATTCAAAGACAACACATGGACCACACAACATTTGAACATAATTTGGAATATTCCATAGACACCCTAAAATCCAAAAAATTATTTGCAACAACTTTCACCTGAAGAATGTACACACCCAATACACTTAGACAACCTTCCATATAATTTAACTAAATAAATCACCTTACAAAGCACTAGATCATAAAAAAATTCAACTAAAGGTAGATGTGAACTTTGTTAGAAAACTTCCATAATAGAAACCCAGAAACCAAACTGTGGAGAAATGCAGGGCAATTTCATTTCTACTAGATAACATAGCAGCATAGTTGACACACTGGTGAACACAAATTCTACACAAAGATCTAGACCAAAAAAATTTAAATATAACACCTATGAACACCTTTTATCAACATATGTGAACCACACAAGATCTTCAACATAGAATAAATGTAGAGCAAAAACCAAAACACCAATCTATATGCCAGAATGCCTCTCCAACACACTATTTCCTCTTTTATTTAAATTTTCTCAAATCACTTGGAAACCAAGCACTAGAGACATATTATCATCATCTTCAACACTTCCACATCACCATTAAACCAACTACAACATATTTATGCATCCATAAATAAAATATTATCAAAGCAACAATAGAAATTAACACCAATAGTACTTACTAATGACAACATAATGAAACTAATCAAAGAATCATCATGACTTCTCAAACATTACTAGGTGACACAAATGACAACACTAAATACTCATACTTGAAAAAATCTCCCCCTTTTTCATTCATGGTAACACATGATGTGAAAAACCATCAACAATAAACATAAAAGATCTGATCACCAACACACTACTCCATCATACGTATCTCCTTTACTTTATCTCCCTTTCTTTTTCACATTACTCTTTGTCTCCCTTTCTCAAGTAATTTTTTTCACATTGCTTCCTCTCTCCACCTTTGACATCAATGGAGAAAGGGAAAAAAATTGCATCTCTTTCCCCCTTTGGCATTAACATACATACTTTATCTCTCCCCCAAAGGTAATACCTATAAGGGAAAATAACTGCTCTAAAACAACCTTTTCCTTTTTACTACTCTGGCATTCCTATTTGCAACAACCAACAAATTACTACCTACTCCCCCTAAGAGGTAGCCTACAACATCAGTTTAGAACAAATAATGAATCTTAAAATCAACTAGACTGATGCATATCCTTATGCATCTAGTTTAAACAAGGAGGGGTAATAACCCCTAAATTATCCCAAAGATACTTAAATGTATCCTTAGGAAGAGCCTTAGTGAATATACAACCTAATCCTTTGTAGGCACATACTTAAGCTTCACTTCATTCTTTGCAACATTCTCTCTCAAAAAGTGATACTGGATTGAAATATATTATTTTTCCTTGAGTGCATCACCAAATTTGTAAAAATGTTAATGGCACTTGTATTATCACAAAATATAGAAAATGGCTCATCATATGCAAATTTGATATCCTTCAAATTTTTCCTCATCTACAACACCTATGTGCAACAAGATTCTACTGCAATATATTCCACCTCTATAGTAGATAAAGACACCAAATCCTACTTCTTGCTTAGCCAAAACACCACTCCACATCCAAGAAAGAATGCACCACCACTTGTAATTTTTATGTCATCCACACAACCTATCGCATTTGAATTTGTATAAGAACTCAAAGAGAAATCAATAAAATTCGGATACTACAAACCATGTTCTAGAGTTCCCTTCAAGTATCTAAGTATCATATTCACTATTGCAACATGTGACTCTCTAGGTTCTTCTTGAAATTTAGCCACAAGATAGACTACATGCATAATATCCTATCTAGTAGCAGTTGCATATAACAATTGTCAAATCATTAATCATTACTTCATCTAATAAGCCTTAGGAGATTCATATTTTTTTCTTAGCTTGCAACTAGTAACCATAGGAGTACATACTTGTGTTGGAAGTTTGGAAGTCTATCATTGTTGACTCAACATGGCAACATGAGCATGAAGTGTACATACATCAGTTGACTCATCTAACACGGTGTTTTAATTGATGCCAACATTGTGGGGAAGTATTTTTTGTGTCATTTGTACAAATTCTAACTATATTGGAAATAATTTCTACCAAAAAATTGGCTAAATGTTTTTTGCTAATGGAGATGTAGTTTAGTGCATCAAATTTTGGGTCTACACTTCATTGCATGAAGAGTTACAACTTTGCACTTTTAACCATATCATTATGATTTGATCATACAACTATATTCAAGATCTCAAGAAGTTTTGTGGAGACTACTAGAAGATATTAATGACAAAGTTCAACTTTCTATATCACTATCATCTCTTTGTTTAGTATACCAGTGTGGGAGATTCCACATTTTCTTGAGTAGAATGTTTTGATGTTGTGGTTCTAAATTTAGTCTCGCTAGTGTCAACGAAATGAGAAACTAGAGAAATATCAAATCCAAAAGGTTCATATTTTGGGAAGTGTGTGTATGATTGGAAGTATTTCTGATTAGGTCATATTCCTAGTTGACCTAATAAATGATATACATTGAGAATATTAAATATACATTATGGATGTGAGTTGGATCTATTTTGGGTCCATGTTGACATAAAATTAAGTATTGCACATTATTCTTGAGGTTGAAGATGATTTTGAATCTTGTGTGGTGTCAACAAAGGCTATTTTGGATTATTTTTTCTTACATCTAATTAGGTCGACCTGTAATGCCCCGCCAAGTAACCCTAAAGGACGTTGTAATTAACAACTTAAGTGAAACAATTTTTATTTTTTTTAAGTGTAAATAACATACACATTCACTTACTAATTAACAACAACCTCTAAGGCTACAAGGTTAGGATTACTTAAACCCATAAAAACATACATCTTACATATAACCATAGCATTATATACTTTATGAAATAAACATCATACAACATAAGGATACCACATGACATAATAAGATAAACAACCAAGATACAATTTCATAATCATTTACTAAATCCAATAGTTACATCACTCATTCATTGAATGAGGCAATAATGCATAAGTGTTACAATTACAACATTCCACCTCATAACATAAGAGGGATAAATAACTTATACAAATAGAAATATTACAATGCAAGAAAATACAATAAGAATCCATGAGCTGTCCATCTGGATGTCTCACAACCAAGTACCAAAGATAATGGGGACCCAACGGTGTATGGTGCATGCTCCACCCAACCAAGTGGTACCCGAAGGCCCACCCCCCATGCTAGGAGATAGTAACAACATAACATGGAGAAATATCTACAACCACTATCTAAAGGCAAACTCATACTAACATAACCAAACAAATTCATTAAACAAATACAACATTCACATCACTGCCATAGGTCACATTGTTTCCAGACATAAAATAGATCAAGTATGTTTAGATAGCCATACACATAAAACATTTAACAATTGTTGTCCTAGAAAGAGTTTCATCGCATAGTAGTCATGAGATCTCCTCTGGGAGTCCTTCATATGCTCCGGTAATCCTAGTGATCTCAACTGAATCTTGGCCCTCATACTCACTCATGCGGCCTCAAATACCTCTTGTACTGACAAGATAAATGACTATGCCATTTCAGGCCTTCTCACTCATCCCAAGTCTAAATGAGCCCTTATGTCTATGAGTGAGGCTTAAATTATCTTGATTAGTGTGGAAGGCATCCTAATCATCTAAGTAAATTAATTTAATTATCACTTGATTAACTCACTTCTGAAGGTTACCCGGTTTACCTCTTTGGGCTTCGACGCCTAACAAAATCCACTCTTCTATTCGACAACACACACCCAAACAATCCACCAAGGGAAACACAAGTGCATACAAACTAGGCATCATAACCAATCCAACACAAGGAGGAAACAAATAATAGAACTCACTCCAAACATCTTGGAGGCAACGAACACATAGACCACTCCTTTCACAGGAGGCACAAAACATCCCCGTTTGTGGAAACCGAGTAAATACTGAAAAAGACACCATGCACAACCCAAGGGAACAACAACTGGTTGACATAAAGAATCGACAACCCTCATCCTCTAAGATCTTCTGGAAGACTTACAATTTTGGACTAACACTTAATCCCATATCCCACAATCCAACTTGACGACATAGCTACAAAAGCACTCAAGTCATTAATCAAATCTACTATTTGGATTTTCTAAATCCATACTCAAGCAATAGATAACGTTGACAAAGTCAAAGGCATGATAGCTGGTCAACTCGAATAATCATTTAACCCTATTACCTCTTCCCTTATTGGAAATTTAAAACACTTAGACTCACTTCCCATTATGAAATATAGAGAAAATAAACCATTTAAGGCAACCACGAGAAATTTACTATTTTTGGATATACTAAACCCATATCTCTTTCATATTTCATTCTCAATAAATTAATTGCTCTAATAGAAATTAATTAATTAAAATAAGTAATTTCCTCTCATTAAAACTTCTTTACTTTAAAACGACATAAATCTATGCAATTAAATCTTTTCAATTTTCTAACCATATTCTATAACTCTTTCAATTTCTTATTTAAAACACGTAATATCTTCAATTTAAAATATCTTTTTCCATATCTATTTGACCATGCATTCAAATCTTATCTTTTAAAATCCCCATTCACAACAATATAAAACATTTTCCCTTTCAAGATAATTGAGATAACTAAACAAGTGCATTTAATTTACAACATAAGAAATACTAATTTAAATAATTTAAATTAAATTCAATGTTTTTTTTTAAAACCAACTTAAGTCCTCGACAACTAAATCTTTTCAATCTCTCAACCAAATCTTATATTTCTTCTAGTTTTCCAACTACACACTATGTTCATTTCATCTAGTAGTTTCCCCTTCCAAACTTTTATTGCATGCAACCAATTACTCAAAGCATTAAAGATACATTCTAATGTATATGTTACATGTAATATAAACATTTCAATATTTTCTTCAATTATATTAACAAAGTAAATATTTCATTCCCATAAACAAATATGTTCAATTCTTCAATCAAATATTGCTTCTTATATCTTTCATTTCCCAACTAAACATTTAATTCTTCCAATTATCCAATTAAAATATATAATTCCTTTCTAAATCCCCACATATACAAAATATATTGGAATTATGATGGAAGTGTCAGTTTTGATGAGTGTATGTTATTTACACTTTAAAAAAAAAAAAAATTGGTTCACTTAAGTTGTTAATTACAACTTCCTTTAGGGTTACTTGGTGAGGCCTTACACAACCTAATTGATGTTTGAAGATGTATTTGGATATGAGATATTTTGGAATTGAAAAAGATAAGGATGATGATGAGTATAGGTGGATGAATGAGCATAGTGACATATTAGGTTTGAGTGGTTTTATATGATGCAAACATGCAAATTTAGTGGTAAGAGATCAGAATCAGAGTAGAAATACTGAGTGACTACTTAGTAGGTTATTACTTCATAGTTGGAGCTTCAAAGGAACTGAAATATAACACAAGAGAGGTGAATTTTGTATCAGTTCATACCTTGGTAGTGAGCCACCATTTTTGTATTATACTTAACTCTGTTTGTGAGCCTTATAAGGATAGCGTGTCCTGGTTGTGATCCCCTATAATATACTATATTTGGATATAATATATTGTGAGCTAATACTCACCATGGCTTTTCCCATTTTGGGTTTTCCACATAGAAATCCTAGTGTTCATGTGTTTTGTGGCTTTGTGAATTATTCATGCTTTCATTTCTTATTTCACTTAATATGGTTTTGTAATTGAATATGCTATGTTGAAAAAGTTATAGAATGCTAATTCAGCCCACCCCCCCCTTTCAGTATTCTAAATGTTCAAAAATTGGTATCAGAGCTCGGTTCCTTTAGAAAATACTAATTTATCTTGAGGAAGATCTTGGAATTTTGAACACATGGCAAACAAGAAGTGTCTTGTTCCTCTAGAAGAAATTTATGTAATTTAATATGTATAAGATGATTGCATTTTTGACAAAGAAGAACTGAAATTTTCTCTTGAATATCCTGACAGAATCGAAACTAAGAACGAAAGATTAAACGAAAGCCTAGGAGAAGAAAATGAATGCATCAAAAAATTGAGAGAACAAATCAAGAAGTTTAGAGAAAGGCATAGGGAAGTCAATATACAGTGGAAGAAAGCAAGTGAAGAGATCATCAAACTAAAAGTATAAATGGAAGAAAAGAAAAGGATTGAGAAATGTCTGATTATTGTGGTATAAAACAAGACTGAAGAATGCTCTAGACTTGAACAAGAATTCATAAATAGTAGATCTGATCTGAAGAAGGAAATAATACATGAGGATAAATTCAAGGTAAGCACTACAATGCTTGATGAATTACTTTCAATAGAGAAACCCTCTAAATATAAAGGTGGTTTGGAACTTGAAGAAGGATAGAATTTACAGGAAAATTAGACACCTACCAAGGTTGACAATCAAAATAAAATTCAAGGCAATAGGAGACAATTCAGACTTCAAAGAAGCAACTTTGGAAGACCCTCTATCAGACAACCAAATTCCTAGAGTTACCCATCTTTCAGTGGTATTTTTTTTCATGCAATAAATATGGACATAAAGAAATAGAATGTAGGAGTAGAATGAATTAGAATGTTGGATTCTTCTTTGGACAATGTTTTGCATGCAATGAATTTGAACATAGAACTACTGAGTGCAAAAGTCAGATGATGAATATATATAATATAGGGAGAATGTTTCAATATTTCAATGGCTACTATTATGCATGTAATATATTTGGACACAAGGCTAACCAGTGTAGATCAAGAATGAATAGAAGTAAGTTTGGTCAAAACAATGTTGTGTGCTACTTTTACAAAAAACTCAAACATATTTCAAGATTTTGTAGAAGTAAAAATAGAAGATAGATCAATCCGGAAAAAGGAAATGAATTTAAGAAGAAATTTGTAGAAGGAAATATTGTGATACAAAATTTTGTGGAGCATTTTTAGATTAACTGTGGACAGAAGGATTTGAAGTTTGACAAATTTTTCTAAAGCATTTATTACTGACACATTTATTGACATGGGTCAAATCATGGAGTTAAAAACATATTTGAGAATAAAAATTCATTTCATGTGAAGGAAATGAAAATTTAAAGAAGAGGAAGTGGGTTCGAGGCATATTTCGAAAGCAAAATGTATCAAAACCCTAATATTTTTTGAAGCAATTTCAAGAGGTATTCTTCATACAAAATTCTTCTCTGGAATTTTTATTTTTAAATGCAATTGATGGTTCAAAGGTAGTAAATTTTTCATACAGACACTAAATTAAATTGAAGAGGAATTCTTGCAAAAATCTTTGGAAAGACTCGATGGGTTCATTTTTTGGCACTCCTCATAGATTTTTTCTCATTGAGGATATTTATGCATACATATATGGGAAAGTAGAAGAAATGTCCTTTGTTGGATCAAGTGTTTTATGGACAAGTAAATTGGAATAAAATTACAATACCATAAAACTAGAATATAAAACCATAGTTGAGAAGAAATCGGATGTATGGTAGAAGTTTCCACTATTTTAATTCAACAAGTACATTAGGATTGTATTGAGCAGGATTCATTACAAATCTATTTGAATTTGCGATGCACACTCGATAAATAGGGAAGAAATATGGGATGTGACTGGTTTGTGATCCTCTTCACGAGCTCCAAGATGAAATTCTATTGATGACCAAGAAATACTTGAAAATACTAGTGAAACTCTCCAAGGGAAGGAACTCATCTTGAGTACATTTGGAAATTTGGCTATCCAGTATGCCACAATTTTTGTTGGGCATAAAATTTATCTACCTAATGATGGATATATAGTCTCTACTACTAATACTCACATTGTACTTGACATGATTTATAATGGTGTATATTATGATCTTTGTGAGTTACTTTGACATCACTTGATGAATAATTTGAAAGAAATAAAAAAGAATAAAAGACTACATTTAGGTATAGTAATTTGATAGTTTTCTTATTTTTCCACTTCATGAAGGAGATACTGGTAAATTGGAAAATTAGAATGTTCAAATATAGAAATAGTAGCACATCAGGTAATAAATCTTATGTTGAATCTTGGTGGATCATATGCTCAAGAAGATTCTCTTGCAGTATTCTTTAGAATGTTTTAGATGAGGATGAATAAGAGAATAATAATACGAGAGAATGTGGTGGAAAGATACTTCAAAGACATCAATCTCCTTGTCTCTGCTGATTTTTGTTACATAGAAGAAATTGAGGCTAGACTTGTGTGGATTTTTGAGTTAGATTATGATGTGACTGTTATGGGAAAGAAATGAGTCATAAGAAAGGACTACATAGGAGAATCTAAAAGTTATCAAAAGAAATGTGTAGATGCACATCACAGATTCTTGAAGGAATTAAAGGGTGTTCAATCTTGTGAAGAACAAGCATAAGACTTAATATCATATTGCCTAAATTGGTCTAACTAGACAAAAAATACAAAGAATGAAATGAGTCAGAATGAAAGTTGGATAAGAACTCAAGCATATGTTTATAATTTATCTAGTAAAAAAAAATTAGAAGTGGTCTTACATCATGCAACTGTAAGACAATTTATTTAGCTTACAAAATATGAGGATGGAAACAATCAAGTAGTATGTAGCACTAAAATAATTAGTAAAACTAAGGCACACTCATCTATCCAGTTCCCTTGCAAGTGTTAACAATCTATCAAAAATAAATCTTAGCCCCAAAACTATGGAAGAAGGAATAGAGTCTCTAATAAATATTGAATTAATATACAAGACTCTTGTAGATGCAAAAATTTATTGGGAAGAAGGAAAGTCTACTTGGAAGGATACTCTGAAGAATCTCAAGGGATCTTCATCTCCAAGTTGATATATCTTAATATTTTTTTATCAAATTATCTTTTTTTGGTGATGCACATATATAGATATCCAAGAGAAAAATACTATAACCCTTCTTGACCTTTTCCATTGATGTCAAAGAGGGAGAGATAATGTGAGAGATAGTAGGAAGAAAAAAAAAATTGTTAATAAATTTTGGGGGAGAGATATTGTGTTTTATTAATACATTTTGAGGGAGAGATAATGTGAGAGATAGTGGAAAAGTCAAGATCAATTGTGAAAGGGGGAGTTAAATTTAAGAATAAATAAGCTTTGATTCATGATATGGATTTTATTTTTGATATGCATGTTTCCATCAATGACAAAGGGGGAGATTGTTGGAAGTTTGGAAGTGTATCATTGTTGATGAAACTTGGCAACATGAGCATGAAGTGTGCATACATTAGTTGATTTATCTTTCACAGTGTTTTCATTGATGTCAACATTGTGGGGAAGCATTTTTGGTGTCATTTGTAGAAATACTAACTATACCAAAAAGCATTTCTATCAAAAAATTGGCTAAGTGTTCTTTGTTGATAGAGTTGTGGCTTAGTGGATCAATTTTTTGGTCCACACTTCCCCACATGAAGAGGTACAACTCTATTATTTTAACCATATCATTATGACTGGCCCATGCATCTATATTAAAGATCTCGAGAATTTTTTTGAAGAGTATTGAAAGATATTGATGGTAGAGTTCAACTCTGTATATCACTGTCATCTCTCTGTTCAATTTACCAGTGTGGGAGATTTCACATTTTCTTGAGTAGAATGTTTTGATGTTGTGGTTCTAAAGTTAGTCTCACTAATGTCAGTGAAATGAGAAACTAAAGAAATATCAAAAAGGTGTGTATTTTGGGAAGCATGTGTATGATTGGAGGTCTTTGTGATTAGGTCATATTTTTGGCCAACCTAATACATGATATGTGTTCATAAGATTGAATATACATTGCAGATGTGAGTTGGATTTATTTTGGGTCCATGCTAACTTAAAATTAAGTGTTACACATTTTTCTTGAGCGTCAAGATGATTTTGAATCTTGTGTGGTTCTAACAAAATCTATTTTAAATTATTTTTCTTACATCTAATTAGGTCAACCTAATTGATGTGTGTGGATGTATTTGGGTATATATGTGAGATATTTTGGAATTGAAATGGATAAGGATAATTATGAGAATAGGTGGATGAATGGGCATAATGACATATCAGGTGCAAGTGGTATTATATTATGCGAAAATGAAAATTTAGTGGTAAGAGATCAGAATGATAGAAGAATTGTTAAGAAACTACTAAGCAAGGTAGTACTTCATATTCATAGATTCAAAGGAACTAAAATACAACACAAGAGAGGTGCATTTTTTATCTGTTCATACCTTGGTAGTGAGACACCATTTTTGTATTGTACTTAAAACTAGTTGTGAGCCTTATAAGGATAATGTGTCTTGGCAATGAGCCCCTATAATATACTATATCTAGATATATTATATTGTGATCTAAGCCTCACCGTGGTTTTTCCCATTTTGGGTTTTCCATGTAAAATTCTTCGTGTTCATGTATTTTGTGTCTTTGTGGATGATTCATTCTTTCATTTCTTATTTCAGTTAATATAGTTTGGTAATTTAATATGTTGTGTTCAAAATGTTATAGAATACTGATTCACCCCCCTCTTAGTATTCTAAATGTTTTAACAAATTGTATAGAAACTTCCATTCCAAACTTCTTCAATATTTACTTGACATGCATTGATTGTGAAATGAATATAACTTTCTTTGTTTGATGAGTTTAAAGTTCAATGAATAAATTCATCTCCCCAAACATAGACATATCAAACTCTTTCTATATCTCTTATATAAATCTCTTGCACATAACTTCATTTCCTCTTAAAATTATATCAACATACAAAAGCACAATCAAGATTTGATCTTTTTTAACTTTTAAATAAAGATTACTATCTATGATACCTTTATTGAATCATTGTTGTATCAATTACATATCCAACCTTGTATACCAAGATTCAAGAGCTTACTCCACTCCATAAAGTTCCTTCCTCAATCTTCAGACCATATCTGGGTTTTTTGATAATTGAAATCCTTTCGATTGTTCAATGTATACTTCTTCCAACTCACCATTTAATAAACCTTGAGATCCTTATGTGCCCCGAAATAAAAAAAACATCTTAATAGCTTCCCTTCTTGTCACAAGAGAAAATTTATCCTCAACATTTCTTCTGTCTACTTGTGAGTATCCCTTACACATAAGCCTTTCCTTGTTTCTTACCACTTCTCCATTCTCATTTAATTTATGCTAAAATACCCATTTAGTCTCAATCACATTTTCATTTTTTGGTCTTGGGACAAGTTCCCAAGCCTAATGCTTCTCAATGAGCATGAGTTCTTCTTCCATAACCTTGATCCAATACTCATTTTTTCATGCTTCAATCACTATTTTAGGCTCAACTTTAGAAAGTAAACATAGATTTACTTATTCTTTAGCTATAGAAAATTTTCTTCTTGTCAAAATACGTTTTTTTTTGTCACCAATGATCCGATCCTTAGAATGACTCTTCTGCACATACTTCGGAGTCTTAGGGATCCTTTCTAGAGCTTCTTCCTCTTTAATCTAAACTTATTTATTTTTGCCTTCATCTTTGTCATTTTCTCTACAAGAGGACTCATCTGATTCATATCCATATATCACAAGTAAGTTCTTTTGTAATTCTTCATCCACTCTGAAAATTCCACTCTCAATAATATTATTATGCCTCTTGTTGTAGCACTGATAAGCTTTGGTTCTTGTAGAATATCCAAGGAAGATACCTTCATTATATCTTATATCAATATTTCGTAAGTTTTCTTCATATCTTTTGATATAGCATTTACTTCCAAACACTCTGAATTATTTGATAGTAGAAATCCTTCCATACCACAACTCATAGGGAGTCTTTGAACTATTTTATCTTGCTTGAAATCTATTAAGAATGTAGACTAAAATATGAATTTCTTCTCTATGGTAGACTTATGATAGGTTTTCCTCTTTCATCATTATTCTTGCAGCTTTCTAAAGAGTCATATTCTTTCTTTCAACCACTCCATTCTGTTGAGGAGTCCTTGGGGAAGAAAAATATTCCTTTATCCCATGATTCTCACAAAAATTGTTAAACTCATTGGAGGTGAATTATCCACCTTTTTTAGACCTTAAATACTTGATTTTCATGTCCATTTCATTCTCAACCATAACTTTGAATGATTTAAACTTATCTAGAGCTTCTAACTTTTTTTTTAGAAAAGTAAACCATGTCATTCTAGAATAATCATCAATGAATAGCATGAAATAATTTTCACCTTGAAGACTTCTTACTCTAGTAGGACCACAAAGGTCTATATACACCACCTCCAATAGTCTAGTAATAGATTGTTTTTTAACTTTAAAACTTATTTTTCTTGCTTCCCAATTTGGCATTCCTTGTAGACAACATTAATAGGCTTTGTGATCTTTGGCAGATCTCTCATAGCTTGAACTAAACTAATCCTCACTAGGCTATCAAAATTAATGTGGCACATCCTTTTATGCCATATCCAACTTTCGTTAATCTAATTCATAAACCAATGATCATCAACACCTTTAAGTTGAAAAAAAAATCAATCTATCCTTCTTCTAGTAGCAACCACAGTTCTGGAGCCATTTTTTTATCTCACATCGATCATCCTAAAACATAATATTATATCATTTTCTATATATTTTTCCAACACTCAAGAGGTTATGTCTCAAACCTTTAACATAAAGAAAATCATATGTATTATGCTTTCCATTAAAACTAATAGAACCTTTTCCACATATCTTAGCAGATGTATCATCGCTAAACTTAACTAGAACTCCTTTATATTTCTCAAGTCTAACAAACTTAATTTTATCATTGGTCATATGATTTGAATATCCACTATCAATGATCTAATACTTCTTCTCCTCTCTAGCTTGAAAATTAGTGACTATAACATTATGACCTACTTCCTTAGAACTTTCCTTAAGAAATATCTCAAAGTGCATCATTAGATACAACTTTAATATAAATGAACAAGCATTCACTATCCTCATCATCCCCATAATCAAATTTCATCATGAGATATACTAGCATATACTCTAACATAATAGATTTTCTTAATTGTGTTACCTTTTTTTTTCTTTTTTCTTGTCATTCAAATCTCTATTTGGACATATTGAAGAATAATGACCTATCATATCACAACTAAAACATTTGAAAGGTAACTTACCTATGTACTTACCACTACCATTTTTCATTCTCCTCACAAAATTTTATTCTACCTCATCAAGATATTCTTGATCTAATTCATCAGTATTCTTTGGTTTTCCATCCTTAAAAGTAATCTCAACTTTTTCATTAGCTGGACAAAATTCTCTTATTTCAAAAGTAGATAAGGAAACATACAATTGATCTCTAGAATATTTTCTTAAATATTTTCTTCCTCAATAGCATAAACTTTATAAATGTAATATTAAGGAAGAGTTCTCAATACCTTCTTTGCCACTTCTTCTTCTTCAATTTTTCCACTAAGACCTCTAATGAAATTGACAACTTCGTCCACCTTATACATATAGCTTGTAATTTTTTCATCTTCAAAAATCCAAAGGTTCTCAAATGTGATCTTTATATTCTACATCTTAGATTGCTTAACCTTATCATCTCCTTCATTAATAGTTTCTGACTTTGTCTAGATATCTTTAGTAGATTTCAAATTCACTACTTTCACTAGCTTAGTGTTAGAAAGACCACTTAAAAGAGAACTCCTTCATTTACCATTATTCTCTTAGGTCTTGATCTCATCATCAGTACGCAGACTATTAGTATTCATAGTATATCTGTTCTCAATAGTCTTCCAAACTCCAAATACAGGAGATACAAGGAAAAATTTCATCCTTTTCTTCTAGAAACCATAGTCCAATCCATCAAACAAAGGAGAACCCCTCTTATGTCCCATCCCAAATCTACCTCAAGCAGATAAGATTTCTTCCAAGGAAAAATTCTTTGCTACCAATTTTTGAATGCATAAGATGATTGAGAGGGAGGTGAATCATTTGTACATCAAATCTATATCAACTTAATTAAACCTTAATCTATAAGAATGATTTAGTATGAAAGTGAATAATAGAAACTGAAACACATCAACACAATGTACAATAGAAGACCATATTTATATGGAAAAATCAAGAAGGGAGAAACCACAATGAGGATTTTCTCACAATATAAATAATTGCAACACTGAATAAAAAAAGGCTCACTACCGTAGGGCTCACTTACTAAAAGAAAGAAGGTCTCACTGCCAATGGTTCACTACCAGATTATAGAAAATAAGGAAGAAGAAAGCTATAGTGATAAATTCATCTCAATGCAACAAAAAATTCCACCACATCATCACCAACACATTTTCAACCTCTTTTAAGATTGTATACACATTTTTCTCACTACTTCTAGTGGTCTAACTCATTAAATATTGCACTAAACTTCACAAATTTTCACTTTACAACTCTCCACTTCGCATCATACACTTTCTATACAATCCTCCATCAACACAACACTTATTTATACCTTCTTCATCCTTGAAAACATTATCCAAGGTTGGTTATGCACCTCAACCATGCAAATTAAAATTAGGTAGACACTAAGCATTCCTATGGTGGAAAGGAATAGAAGTAGACCATATCACATCTTAATTCAGACCCAAATCATACATATACACCATGACACACTTCCACAATTATTGAATCAAATCCATAATCAGTGTAAAAACCCAAGGTTTGTTGAACCTATGTAAACAACATATATTTGGGTATCAATTGATGGGCTATTTAATGGTGAATATTTGAGGCCAAAATTTGATGACTATGGGTGTATTAACCTTGAAGTGAAGTTTCAGATGTTGGAGGATGTAGGTTGTGATGTCAATGACATGGCTTCTCCCTATGAAACCTATCAACTATGTGTTTATTCTTGGGAAGCATGCCCTTGGTTTAAATAAATGTAAGGGAGTTAATTTTTAATTTGAAAGTGTTGGTTTTTTAAATTTTTATGGGAAAATATTAATTAGATCAAGCTCTATATCTCATCTTTTAACTAGTGTATATGACTAAAACTGACTTTTGCTATTTTATGTGTTACTTGTAATGAAAATGTATTTTATTTTCATGAAAATCAATATAAGACTTTATTTACCTTGTTTATATTTTTTCACCATACTTTTTTAGAGATTTGGGGGATTCAAAGAAACTCTAAATGCATATTTATTATTTTTTATATTAAAATTTTGTTAATTTTTTATCTCAAGCGTGTAATAAGATAATTTCACTATGAAATAATTTACGCCACATGAAAAAAATTAAAGATTGATATATCAAAATAAGATATTTTAGGGATTATTAAGTAGAGGATGTATTTTTTATATTTTGAATGTTTGAGCTCTGCAAGATAGATCATTAGTGTTTTATATCAACTAAACTCTATGTTGCAATACTAAGCATTGGTTTGATGGTATAAATTCAACCACTCGCCCTATTTAAATCAAGAAAAAATATTGTAATTTTTTTATTAATTTATTTGTTTGGTCATTAGGAACAACTCATTGTTGTATTTTTTTACTAAAATTGTTATTATATTGTGACTATTAAAACCATAGAGGAGTGTCTATGATGTATCAAATTTAGTTAATGGTATTGTAAGAAACTAGCAATGACATATATCTACAATAATTTTTCATCAAGTTTTCTTTATAGTTGCATCATTCAACCTAGCTACCTAAAGTTAAAGATTAACATCTTAATACAAGTAATCCTCAACAAAGTAAAATGGTCAAAAAATATTACAAAGTCATATTTGCGTGAGGATTAATTCTAGTTTTTATTTATTATATATTAAAATATCTTTGGAAAAAATCTTTATCGAACACACACAAATATTGAGATGGGGGTGAATCATTATCTATCAAATCTTAAACCCTTCAAATCTGAAAAACTTTAGGAATATGAAAAATTAGACTTTTAATAGGATCAAAAAATTATGAACAAATCAACAACATTGCAAGATAAATAAATAACTAGACATAAACAAGATAACACTAGATTTATGTGGAAAACCCATGGAGGGAAAAACCAAGAGAGAAATCTCTCAATATAGGAAGCTCACTGCTTACAAAATTATAATTTATTTTAAGGCTCACTACGTAAGGAAGCACATTTCTCCCTGAAGGACTTGCAGGCCAAGATGTACAACCTTAGGAAAAGATACAAAGGACTTGTAGTACTGAGGTGCACAACCTTTGGGAAATATACAAATTACAATGAACTATTAAAGAGACTCACTATCTAATAACAAGATACATGAATATATAAAACTATTACATATCAACAATACACTCTGTTGATTGAGGTGTTAAAGCTCATTTCCCTTTCCTTTTCTACAACTCACTGATTCATTCCAAATTCTCACACCATACCATTCTCACACTCAACCTGCAACTAAATTTTTTTTTCATTCATATCCTTCACAAGATCTCAAAACATCAATTAGGTCTCCAAAATAGAAGATAAACAATGATCTCAAAAACTCAACCACAAAAACATAATGTGGTCATAATAAGTAGAGAGGACCAAATAAGAAATTATTACATCTTTCAATGTGATCCCACACAACACATATACTAGTGCACAACAGCCCAAGTGGGCAACAAGGAAACATGTAGATGAAATGTGTAGCACAATACCAATCGGCCCAAAATACATCGTCAACTAAAATTACTAAATATAGATAACAACAAGATAGGTCAAGACCCAAATACATCTTAAAAGAACCTCAAATGTTGGTGTAGACCCCCAAGAACATAGTGCAAACCAAAAGGCAAGCCCTATCAACCAAATTGTTAGAAATATAGAGTCTTGCAACATGAGCATGAAATGCATATCGATTGTGCTAGCTATTCTTATGTTGTCATTGATGTCAACATGGTGACAACTGTAGAAGAATTTTATTTGGTATACCAAAAGTTATTCTCTACCAGAAGTGTTCTTTACTGATAAACTTGTTTGTTGGTTTTTGAGTCTAGAATTCATCGCAAGAAAATATATTACTCTCATATCTTAACCATGTTATCATGGCTCATTCAGACAACCATTTCTAGGATCTTGAGAATTTTTTTTTTTAAGAGTAGAAAGTTATCATTGAAAAAATTTAAATTTGTACACTACATTTATTTCACTACTCAGAATATTAGTGTGGGAGAATCCACATTTTCTTAAGAACATTATAATGCAACAATTCTAATTGTAGTCTCTCTAATGGTAATGTGATGATAAACTGATGTAATATCAGATCTGGGAGGTGTTTGTGTTGAGGAGTGTATGTTGATTTGGATTTTTTATGTTTAGGTTCTATTCTTCACCGACGTATCATATGACATGCATTAAGAACATTAAATATACCTTTTGAATTTTTTCTATAGATCTTCATCGACTTGATATGATGCACTACATGGATAAAAAAGAATTAAATCTTATATGGTGTTGAAAAGAGTGTTTTGGATTGGTTTTATTTCATCTAATTAGGTTGAAATAATTGACGAATGGGATATACTTGTATATATATGTAAGAATCTTTGAAGGAGAAATATGGATCTTGTGTGGAGTGAACATGTGAAGATGTGAGAATGGGAAGGAGAAAGAAGAGAGGTATAGTGAAGTGTGAAGAGGATTAACGAATGTTTGAATATATGAGCCTAAATGATTTATTAGTTGAGGATCATAACATTATTTTTGAGTGACTATTGTGGGAAGCAATACTTATTTTTCAAAGCTTCATTGGAACTAAACCCTACACACAAAAGGTGTATTCCATCAGTTCATACTTTTGGTAGTGATTCACAACATTTGTATCTTTGCGGTTAGCCATATTTTGTATTCATGTTGTGAGACTTTCAAGGATAGTGAGCCATGTAATATACTGTATTCAAATATAATATATTGTGAGCTAATCCTCATCATTGTTTTTCCCATTTTGGGTTTTCCATGTGAAAATTTTGGTGTTCATGTGTGATGATGCATTTTATTTTCCATGTTCTCTCTTGTTGATTTAGTCAAAGTTGTGATAATATTTAGATGGATTTTATATGAATGGTTTTATGGAATAGTGATTCACCCCCTCTCAATATTCTAGATATTTAACACAGATATCCATAAATTTCCCAAAACCAACTCAAAACAATATGCAGTACCAAAGAGATAAATCATTGGCATGTAGACCACAAAGAGATGTTATATGAACATCTAACACCACCTTTAGATACTTTTTTCATATTGTCATACCACAAAAAACCACCACAATCCAAAGAGAAATGAAACAATTCATCTTAGAAGCAAAAAATACACAAGTTGCATTAGATGAAACATTAATAAATCAACTTTCAAAATACTTTATTACATGAAAAATGAACTAAGACACCACACAAGCACTAATAACATGCACACTAAGCCATGGAAGCATAAACATCAATGCATAGTAATGTAGATCTAGTCTAGATAACCAATGAAACTACCAAATCTTTACAAATACTAGAAACCTCCTTAGCAACATTGATGACCTAAAAAGATAGGAGTACATCATCCATAGAAAATAGACACTGAATCCCAAACCACAAGACCAAAACTTCAAAGGTGTGGGAATGCAAATCATTTTCCCAAACACTCTTCAAAGCAACTTCCTGTAGTAGAAACTTTCATCAACATGTGGAGACCAAAAAATCCTTGTAGAAACACATACTTCCTTAGGATAAATAAGAGAGATCATACAACATACTAGAGATCATCTGCAACATATCTCCAACTTTAACATTCATTCTAATCTTCATCTTAATGCTTCTAATCCTCATCTTAATATATCATCATGATATCTTTATTGACAGTAACCATACATAATACAACTCTAATTTTCATTAAAAAAGGTATGCCATCCAACCATTAACATCAACAACTCATCCAATCAAGGCATGGCTACATCCAACCATGAACATCCATGAACATAAACAATTTAATTGTTAGCATAACATCAATGAAATCCCTAATTGAGTGTTGAAATCATTGACAACCAATTCCAAACATGTGTGCAAAAATCTCACAAGAACATGTGCAAAAATCTTCCTAAGTGTTGGCATCAATGAAAAATAATGCCAACAATCTCCCCCTTTGGCATTGATAGAAACACACACCTGTAGATTCTCCCCCTTTGACATCAATGACAAAGGGGGAAAATATCTTCAATGAATCATTAGCACATTCTCCCCCTTTGACCAGCAACACTTCTTTAAACAATCATATAGGCTTCCCCTATTAGTAGCAACCAACCAACTACCTACTCCCCTTGAGAGGTAGTTGTAATGCCATAAATTTGCACCCTTGGAAAACTCCCTATTTATTTTTCCTTTACATTATAAAATATATGTTTGTTGATGCAATCCCTACCACTATTAGTTTTCTCCATCCGTGTGGCATTATCTTTTTACATTGGGGAAGGAATCTCTGTCAGGAATGTGCACACACCATGTAGAAATCCACATGTCATACTAGCATCTTGATAGGATTCCTACCCCTATAATCTATAGAACTATTATGTCTTCGGTTGGCTACAAAGGTAACAACTTCTATGATTCCTTGGCTGGGGGAATTGACATTTTTTCCTCCATTTCTTGCATTCAAACTAGACTTCTTGATATTCTTCATTCTCTACTGACTCTCTCTTCATTCTTTCATGATCTGCACACTTCACACTTCATTATTCACACTTGACTCTTTTTGCAACACCATTTCTCTTGTTGGATTGTCAACCTTCATCTTCTCTACATGGTGGTTTCATGCTCTTCCTTTTGCTATTGGCCTTGAGTGCATGTAGTTTAAAAGGTAATATTCTTGTTGTTTGATTGCATCATCATGCCTTTAGAGTAGTATTCTATTTTTTTGTACTCTCTACTTGGTTGTATCATTTCCTTTCTATTATCCATCGATTTATCTACCTTGTGGCATTATGGATGTCTATGGAGGTGGGAACACCAAAACGAGGGTCTGATTGAGGCAAACCTCAAACACAACCCAAAAATTTTCTTGTTCTTCTATGTGTAGGTGCAAGCCCTTTACTTGGAATCAGCTAGAAGATTGGATTGCATATTAAAGGTGGGTATTCTAACTCTTATCTATAAATTTCACATTAGAATAGCTTGAATTATTCTTTTTGTACTCTTTTATTTCTATACATTCTTTGTAAAACTATAAACACTCTATTAGTTGGGTCATTTTCTATTTGTTTGCTAGACCCCTGTCCATATAGGATGTCAATGCACCAGCCTCGAGTCTATTTCCTACACTTTCATCCTCAATAGTGAGTTTTCTATTCATTAGTTTGAAACCTTTGAGGCTAACTCACCTAGTTTCCAAAACACCTATCTTTAGTAGAAGGAAAGCAGTGCACTTCTTGCCCTTTCTTTTTTATCCTCTCTCTCAACTTGTCACAATTTTTGAGCTATTTTAATCCATTTCATTCCTTGGGACTCTCCCATGACTTGGAGTCTCATGGGTGATGAATCCCCTTCTCTACACTTTTGGTGAGCCTAACATGAAAGTCCTCTTTTCCTTTCTTATCATCGGATATTCTTCTCTCGTGTCTTGGGTGTGTTATGGACTTCTGTGTTATAAAGCTTTATGATATTTACAACTCAGTTGAAAAACTTTGGGAATGTTTTTAGAATAATATTATGACACATAGAGATGGATTCGAAGAAGTTCACTACTGGTTGTATCTGTAAAGAAGTAATGTTAGGAACAAATACAAGTTTTTCTAGTCCTTTTGGGGAGTCTCCTCTGATTCATATGCCTCCTTCTTCTTATTCTTTCTCTATGGAGGAATAATATGATATTGATATCCTTGGTACATAGCTTCTTTCCATAGATATGAGACTTGAGGAGTTTGAGAAGTTTTTGGAGAAATAAATAACTTTGGCCAAAGAAACTAATGTTGTTACTACATTGAGAGCTATGTTAGATAAATATTGGAGAGGTGTAGAATTTATTTGAGGCCCTATATATATTGTGGACACTCATGTCCCAACATATAAGTCTAAATAGGCCACTGTTTGAGATGTAGGCTCCAAGATCAATGAAAGACAGATAGAATTATTGTTGCCTAAGGTATCGATGTACATGGATGAGATTGGTACTTCTATTGACACCACATCTGGTCCATAGCCAACCCCCACCTTTAAAGAAAATGAGATACCCTTGGGATTCACCTCTACCACCCTGAATGCTCCTAGTGGAAATCTTGGAGTCCATGTTGGTTTAGGTGGTGGGGTCTCTACTGGAATGGGGCTTGGTGGCTCTTGGGGTTCTAGTGGGTTTGGTGCAGGTTCCTTTGGTCATGTTTGATCTTTGGACACAATCTAAAATGATTATTGTAAAAATGGTTCATGTTATCACCTGAATATGCACCCTTTGTTGAACCTTATTCAATCATTCAGTGAAACATTAGAGTGATCCCAAGGTGTGGGTACCTTATATGAGATCAAACCTCTAGAGAAGTTTGGCTTCTTGTGGTGTCACCTAAAACTACTACTTATCAAGGAAAAGGGTAATAAGGAGCATGAAAATGAAACTAACCCCATGGTGATACACCAAATTTAATTTCTTAGACTTATACTATTTTTTTAACACACAATTTTCTCAAAAAACTTAGCTTAACTTAACACAACTCAGATATTTTAGCATATCAATGCATAAGTGTTTTGCAAGGAGGCTTGGTTCACTTGTCACTTTTGAAGGAAAAGAGTTTCCACAATTAAAATAAATATTGAACTAGTGCACAACTTACAACCTGCAAAACATATGTTTCTTCTACCTAAAGGTGCTAAAATGAGACAAACATTAAAGGAATTACCAAAATTCACAAGAACTTCATCAATCAAACACTGCACACAATGAAACAGCTTCTAATAACGTAAAAATGTTTAATTTCATTGATAATAAAGTTGTTACCAACTCTATACTTTCCTGGAGCAAAGTTGGAATACTATATTTTTCTTGTAAGAGCTCCAAAATAAGCCACCATACATGCTGAAAAGAAGAAATAACTACCTTCACAAATGAATAATGGAGCTACTTAAGATTTTCCTAATAGTTCCACCATAAAATAGTAACAAGTAACCCCTTTGGTCATATGCAATAGAAAATCTAAAAATATAGCTCCTAAATCTTCTCCAAAAAGGATCCAAAATGTTGAAAATGTCAAATTGACCATGTCCAACCATAAAATCACCCCAGAAAATCTCCAAATTGCTCCTAAAGACTTCAAAATGGTCAAAACAAACCCCTATTTGCTTGAAATGTGTTTTCCAACCTCCTTGAACCTCCCTATATGCTTGCAAAATCATAAATATTTATCAACCCTTATTCATCTCCCCTTTGACTCAATATCGAAATCAATGCCTCCTACTCTTGCATTTACATAACATTCAATAAAGTGATTTATAATCATCACTTAAATAAATAAAAAAATTACATTTTCAATTTTATGCAAAATTATAGGAAAAGCCCATGACTTGACCATATTTGAATAAAGGCATCAAGGCATTTAAAGAGAGTTTTAAGGGACTGTTTAGACTTTGCAAAAATGAAAAAATGGCAAAAGGATTAAAGCACATAATATCATTACATTAGTTTGAAAGGGAATTTTTTTAAAACAAAGGAAAAATTGCCTTTCCCCAATTGGTCAATTTAGGGTTTAGAAACCATAAAAGAAACCTGTGGGAATCACTTTACAATTCTCCTTTATTTTTTTCATTCTAAAAATTTTCTCCACTCACGTTGCCATGGACTTGAAACAGATGGTTGAGGGTTTGGTGTTGTTGGGATGTCAAGCTGCAGGTAGGACTATGTATGAAATCTTGCTTTCTTTTCATATTACCTTAAACTGAAAAAAACTATTTCGAGCTCCATTTTTCCTTGCTTCAATAATGAGGAATGTTTTTTCTTTTTTTGCACAAATCTCTCCTCCAAAGATGAATTTAAAAGTTATTTTTGAAAAATAATGCTTGAATTCATGATTCCATTACCATTATCTTTTGTGTGTTCCATGCATTCCTCTAGATTTTCTGCATTTTAATGCCACGTGTGTGTGTTTTATTTTCAAAAAATAGCCATGCTTTCACATTTTATTGTAAAAACCACAACTTCTCTCACTTTGCATTTTACCTATTATGATACAATCATACATGATTATAATATGAATGAGTTTTTGTTAGAAGGTGATCAGTTAAAACAAGAGCTATCTCAGTCAACTGTGACACAAGGAAATTCTGCCCCATGGAAAAAAAAATGGTTTGCTAAATGATTCAAGACCATTGCACAATATGGGTATAGTTCAAAGACTCTACGTATCTTTTCCATTCCTTCATGAACACTACCCTTTTCACTGACTAACAAATCCAAGGATTTGTAGTTTTACATCTACACTCTATGGCCGAGATCTCTCTTTGTTTACTCCCTGGTAGGCACTCGAAGGTTTTCTTTCCTTTTTCTAAAACTATGAAGCTTTCTCAAGGTTTTCCTTTACTATCATACTGTTGACATAGGATTTTGCAGGTAGCAGCAGTCTTATGGGAAACTTAGCTATTGGGGGACATAGTCCACTAGCTAAGTGACCTCTGGGGTTTTATGGAAGACAAATCTTCGTTTAGTGAGGGACGTAAAAGGTTAGAAAGACAAAAAAACATGGAAACTAAACTATAGGTGATGCGCAAGAATCATACACAAATTTACTAGAGCACACTGCTGGATGCAAAGGCCTGAACCATCAGAATGTTGTTATTAAGTAAATTTTCTCAAAAGCACTTTAAAACATAAGAAACACCCTCTAATTTTCATAGCATAATCTGACATAACTTTAGCCAACACAGAGGAGTCAAAAATATGATTTGTATTTATTTAGCTATGAAAGATCACAAAAGTTGAAGAACGGGCATTCATACATTATAGGAAAATAACAACATAGACTAACAGTATTACTAAATAAATGAAAAATAGAAAGGTTGAATTGATTGGCACAGTCTACAATCTTCAAATTTAATAAAAATATTATAGTGGCTTTAACCCAATGCTCAGAAGCTTTTAGCAACTTAACAACAACCTAATAAAAGAGAAAAAAAGGTTGATAAATAGGCCAATCCATTGCCTGAATAACCATAGAGACAGAAAGTCATGAGAAAACATCGATGCCTCAAATCATCTTGAGTCACCACCAAAAAGAATGATCACCTAGCAGTGCACCAGTAATGCCATTGCAGGGAACAAAAAACCATGCGGCAATAGAAACAAACATGCGGCACCATAGAAGAAAACATGACAACAAGCGAGTGTAAATGGCGTAGCAGCAACTCCTAGATAATCGGCGCATAATAAACTACCACACATCGAATAGACATGGCCTAGAAAAATGAATAAGGGATGCCTAGTGAAAAGCTCTGAGAGGGAGCCACGTGGCACATGTCGAACGATAGAAACTTCATGGTGGGCCCAATTTGGAAAGCGACCAAAGGAAGCCACGGGTCATGCAGATGGAGCCCAGAAAAAGAAAAGTGATATGGAAAAGAAAAAATCTTTGAGAGGAAGCCACGTGGCATGTTCCGAAGGTTATGAGTGATTAAAGATAAGGAATAGCCGCAAAGATAAAATAAAAACTGTGAAGGCTAGCGGTTTTTTGTGAAATAGTTTCATGACTCACAGGGACATTTTTCCTGCGGAATGAAGAACCCCAGAAACCTCAGTTCAACATCCCACAACTTCTCACAACTTTGAGAGGGCAGCTAGCAGACCTGTCCATACTTCGTTTCATGGCACAAAGAGAGCTCACAGATTTTCATGTGCTAGCTTGAGATCGATAATTGTCTTGAAAGGAAATCCGCCACATATTTTCATCTCTAATTCTAGCTGGAAGAAGAGCTATGCCAACTGATGCACGATCCCTTCAATATTCTCGGTGATTGGAGACTGATCAAAAGATTGGAAAATAGAAAGTTCATGCTTCTTCTCCTCGATCTTTGCAACAATGTGTTCAACACTTGCTACTACCTGATCTGCGATGAAGGGTGAAGGGAGGCCTCTCTGAGTTAAGCAGGAAATTTTTTCCCTCATGTCACTGGTAACTTGGTTCAACCTGGCCCTACATTTTTCCACTTGTTGGACAACCTCATGCATAGAAATGAGAATGCTTATGCCCATTTTCATTGTTGTTTGGTCCTAGATACCTACACAACTCAGAGCCTCATCAGAAGCTATATACAATTTTCCCAACAAAATCTTGGCCTTCAGTACCTTATCAGAAGTCACCTCATGTATCTGTTGGATTGTTTCACTGACTATTCCACATAAGTTGGCCACTTGCGCCATAAATTTTAGGGTGGGTTGTAGAGTAAGGCATAATGCCTTGAATTTATCCCAATATGATGCATATAACTCCTTGGAAATCTCTAATGATCTCATATGTGGTGCAAGAGGTTGGGTCTTGAAAATATCCAACTCCGCTACTATGTTTTTTAAGTCCGCCTTTAGCTCTAATAAGCTTTTGTCCAATGAAAACACTTGTTGCCTTAGAGTGGAGACTTCCTTTTCTTTTTCCTCCAAGGCCAATTCGGCCTTCTTTGTTTTCTGAATCTTCGACTCTAAAGTGGCATTCATTTAATTTATTTCATCACTTGTGCTCTTCCAGAGCTCCTTCATACCTTCACTCAGTTGTGTTGATTCAGTGCGGAGCCTTTCTTCACTCGTTTGAATCTGCTCAACCTCATGTTGGAGGTTTAGGATGATTTCCATGCTCATAACATGTAGGTCCTTGATTTGGCTTTCAAAAGAACTTCTCTCCTTTTCTAGGTGACTTATCTCATTTTCTTAGGCTTTATACTTATTCACCCAGATATCAACCTTTCCCTTTAGCTCCAATATCATCTCCTCCCTTTTCCTTGCATGGCAATTGAGCTTGAGCTAATTGGTGGTTACTATCTTTTGAGTCTCCTCCATCAACTCGACCTTATCCAATGGACAAGTCTGCTACAAGTCTAGCCCAATGGCCTTAACAAAGTAATCAGTTGGTATAATTTTTCCTACCGATTTAATCCCATTGGGAGTGATCTTTGTAAACATCAACAAATTCTGGCTCTCATTAAACATAGTTTGCAAGAGAGGCTTTGCCCACCTTCCTACATCCTTTTGTCTTCTCTTTTGAATTCAGCTAGCTTGGGCACTCTTATTTGCCTCAACTTGCGAGAAATATTCCTGGGAAGGGATACCCAGTCCACCAGTAAAAGGAAACTCTCGAGGGACTACTAGCAGGAAAGATACCATACTCAGAGCATTAGTGGTTTTGCTAGGCCTTGTAATAATGGCCAAGGAGAATTGTGGAATGAATTGGTCGCTTGGAGAGGATGATAATGCAGTATCAGAAAAGGTCAGAGAAGCACCAACTAAAGGGTTGGGCCTCAAGGATAAAAATTTTTGGTTCATGAGCCTAGGAGTGATGCCAAATTGTGCTCTAGGTAAGGGATGAAAAGAATAGGATGAAAGTGGGAAACTAGGAGGGGAAGGACTCGACTGCCCAAGATATCCAATGATGGAGAAAGCTGGTACAAATGAAAAATTTGGGCCAAACGAAGAAGAGACTAGAGACATAGTAGAAAGAGAAGAGGGAAGAAATGATAGTTGAGGATCGTGAGGAGTTGTAAATGATACAACCGCTTCCTCCAACTGTCGCTTTTCCTCTCTACCAGATTCTCTTGTTTGTGGCCTCTTTTCATCTGAAGAATTCCCGAGGTCTAAAATGACCTGTCTTCTATGACTAGTAGTCATTCGGATCTTCCTGGTTGATTTAGAGGAGTTGGATGGCTCTGACATTTGTGTGTTTGATGAATCCTCCTATTGGGAAACCTATTTACTGACATCTTCTTCATGTGTTGGACCCTCTTCAGTGGTAGGGGGATTTTGAGTTACCTCTTCTCCGAGCTCCATGGCAATCCTTCCTTTCTCATAGTGTTGCTCTGACGTTGAAGGGTTCAGAGACCTTTCTGCATCTGGATGTGTGTTCTTCCAGATGTCAAGTTTTTCATCGAGATCCACCTCTTCATAAAGCTTTTTTGTTGCCTTAATCTCCTAGCGGTATATCCAGAAGTCTCAAATTTTCTCGAGCTTCCATTCAAGCTTATTCAATTGGCTGCATAGAGACTAGTTTTTCTTCTAATTTGGGTTTGGCTTCCTTGATATGTAGTAAAAGTTCAGCGATGGTGGTCGGTTGTCCTGAGTAGGCAAATATTCAAGGCTTACACATAACATTAAATTCCCCTCTTCAACATTTATTCGAGGGTCCTTGAATAATCGGGGCTGATTTCGGATTCTTATGCCAACCTCCGATAAATTATTTTTGGGGTTGTATTGCCAAGTGTCATTTATCACCACCAACCCAAGGTGTCCCAACTTTGAATATAGAATCTCCGAAGTATTAATCTTTGAAGTCCTTTTCTCAACTAGCGACACGAAACCAAACATGACTAGAAATATCAAATAGGAGGTTAAATGCTTTCCTCCACATTAATCATTATAAAGATTACATAGCTTCCTCAACACTTCTAGGACCAGGACTTTGTCAGAAAGAAAGTGTGGGAGCTAGAAAGGTTCCAGGGTGAAACCTCGCATGCAAAGCATAGTAAAACCTATGCCAAAGAACCAATCACAGGGTGGCATGAGCTTTCCCAACCAAGATTTATGTCTTGGAAAAAGACACATAGACATGTTGATCCCAGATCTATCCAAAGCCCGCAAAGTTGGGGCTAAGAATGAATCTGAAAATGTATAGTAATAAAAAAAATTGATAGGACAAGAGTCCATGTCCAAACTGGCTTCCTTTTGCCAGTCTCGTCAAAAATAACCTGAAACATAAATGTCTTGAAATAGTCTAGATTCTGATGCAATATTAAGTAGGCCATGAAAGAGGAATAGTTGAATCTAGAACTGACCTCGAATTCTTACAACTATGACTTTATCTCATCACTAATAACCTTCGCAAAGTCCAGAAGTTGAGCCATGTTGTTCCTTTTTAGCATAAAGTTGAGACACATCTGAAACTCAAATAATTTCTTGTTTATATCCAAACCGCACACCAGTGCCAACATAAAACAGATAGAAGAAGACCCAATTTTTAAAGCACCCAAATTAAATGGAAATCTGGGTGGTGTTGAGACATTTGTTGGCTAAGCAGTTTCAGTGTGGTATAGCTATGGTGCCATTTTGAGAATTCCCCACTTATCATGCATCCTTTTTATGTCAAAAATTTCAACATTATGGGTCAAGGGTAGCAGGATGCATAACATATCATGAATAGATTCAGGGCTAATGACTACCCTGAAATTAGGGCCACTTCTCACTCTGGTCTCTAGGTCGAAGCCTATCATGCATGCCGCCACAATTTATGGGAAATGATGTACTAGAGGAACCATATACTAGGGAAGCCCATAGTCCCGTAGACGTTTATAGAAGGGGTCCTTTAATTTCTTCATTCTCTCACATGCAACTTCCCTAAGGCTCTTGGGATTGTGGCATAACTTAGGATCCAAGACATTATCCCAATCCTCCGATACCAAAGCCTGGTTTCTACGAGAAACTGCACTCAATGTTATCTGGTCCGCCTAACTCATGAAGGGCCAGCATGGCTTTTTTGGGACGCCTGGGGTAGAATAAGACTCCCGAATATAGATATCTACATAGGGCACCTTTAATATTTTCTCATCTATATTCACTGGGGTCAGGGCCTATGTTGAACTTTCTGCAATCTCAGCCAATTCTCTGTATTCGCAAGAACCTTTCATAGAATTTCATAAATGACTTAGCTTCTAAAAAACTCTTTCTCTCTCATGAATGACTTAGTCATTTTATCTTTTGATAAATTTCACAATAAATGTGCTTTGCATGCTCAACCTACTTTTTAATTTTCATAGAAAATGGCTGAGCAAGTGTACATGCCAAACTTTCAAATTTAGTTGCTATATGCGTCACAAGCATTTCATGTCTGCAAAGAGATCACCAACCTGCCAATTTACTCTCCATATTTAAGAGACATGACTTTGCGTGAGGTGGCATCTGATTTTTCTTGGATAGCAGAGCAAGACAACCTTGCCATATCTTTCGGAAGCTCTTTTGCATTTACTAATTTTCCTGATTGTACTTCGGCGCATAACCCAACAACATGCTTAAAATATTTGCCTTCATTCATATGGGATGATAGCTTCTTATGGTGACACCTAGCCTATCTTTATTGACTTTGGTAACTTGAATAGAGCAATTTGTAACTTTACCTGATTATTCCCATCGCTTCACACGTCGCAGCATTGAAAATCGAGGCTTGACACCCCTTTGCCTCTGTTGTAATTATGGCTTGCCTCATTAGGTGAACCCTAGCTAGTCTATAAATAGGGCCATTAGGAGCATTGCAAATCACAATTATTTCTATCTTTCTTTGCTTAATAAGCTTTAGTTATTTAAACAATTTTCATTTTCTAGCTAAAGTAGCAAGCAGCATGGGGACACCAATAAGACTAGTCTATATTAAGACTCAAGCTGCTTTCCTAGGAAAAATTTGGTGTAGGTGCTTGGAGCGCATGACAGGCATAAAAAACCTATTATATGTGAAATAAATTAAATGGGTTCTTGGGAAGGACTCAATGGAATATGAGGAACAATACCAAGTCAACACCAGCATCTGTTCTCACTTCGTCACCTCACTGTTGGATATCAGTGTATCCAAATGCAAGATCCTGAAGCTGACAAAGCGAGTGTTCCCTCAGCACTACTTCAGAGAACTGTAGTAAATAGTGCATGTTGCCCAATTTGATAGTGGGGTCCCCTTAGTTCACAACATGTGCTAGTTGTTGTTGCATGGAGGACCTGTGCCAACCAGGCCCTTCCTATTCAGCTTTGATTTGAAGACTCATGAAGAGAATTGCACCAAGGTTCGTGTCAGCTCCTTTTTCCTCATGCAGGTACATTACATCGAACCATTCTGAAACCTCTAGTGGTATGAGGACTTTGAAAGAATGGTGTTCCCTGATCTTGTTCTATTGGTTGCTATTATTGCTAGTCCATCTAATGCTTGAGAATTTGAGAACCAAGACACTCCCTAATTTTTATTTTTCCCTTTTCCTTGCCTGCGCTCTTTAGCGGATATATGTATATATTTCAATACAAGGAAACTAGCCCCTATCTTATGTGATGTAAATGCTCTGGTCATAATATATAATACTTTTTTTTTTTCCAAATCCTGGCTCATTTACAATGTTTTTTCTATTTTTGCACTACTATTGTTATTTCAAAGAGAACTGAGAAAACCCAAAACTTAAAATAGGTAAAAATAATTACATATTTACAATTTACAAAGCCATCACAAAGGGAAAACTAATTAAATTTCTTAATATGTATTCCATTAATTGGAATACTTAAGGAATTACCTTCCATATCTTCTGACTCGAAAGAGCTGAACTGTTTACACTGGATGATTTTCAAAGGCCCTTTCCAAAGACTATTGAATTTTAAGTGTTGTCTCGGCTTTGCTCCATGCTCGTTGAACTTGAGCACCAAGTCCTTGGGTTGTAGCTCTTGATCTGATATCTTTTTATCAAACTATTTCTTTACCACTTGTTGGTGGTTGTTCATCACCTCAAGGGCATGCTCTCTCTTCTCCTGAACATCGAGTAGCTCAAAAAACCATACCTCCTGATTGGATAAAACTGTGGTTTCTGAATTACTTTTTAAATTAGATTTTGATGTACTTTTTGGAAATAGCTTCCTCAGTTCATCCTAAAGTGTCAATCCGGGAATGTAGGCTTTTGAAATATGTTGTGGAAATATGTCAAAGAATTTCAATTAACAAACCAAGGGTTGATGGATGCAACCTAATATAATTTACTTATGGGAAAAATTCAGATTAACAAACTTCCTGTCACAAGTGTGATAAGAATGTATGAAGAAATAGTTCTGCATAGAAATAGATTATTGGCACTTAATAGAAGAGTAGTAAAGTATCAAAATAGAAATCTATTTGAGAATAATGTTTCACAGATTTGAAATTGAACTACTAAAAACAAACCTTCAATACTACTTAATAAAAATATGGAACAATCCCACTGACTTATTCAACTACTCTTATGTTTAATGATTTGCATATACCAGCAAAAAGCTATTGAATGAATACAGATTGTATGGGTAAGTATTTAACAACTTAATACTGATTAATGCCTTTGTGGAAATGAATCACACAACAAAAGATTTAGATAGCAATACAGTAATGAAATATTTAAACAACTTATAGATTCAAAGCATATATTACCACACACATAATCTAATGCAACAATCACCAATCAACCAAGGAAGTGGGCCCTACCTTCGTCGGTCATTGGATGATAAAAACTTGCGTTCACAGAATTATGCTACTATAGAAAATCACCACGGTTCTGCTTTTAATTATGTATATTGATATATAGTTTTAGCGTACACACATATATATACAGATTGAAGCTTACCTAAATGTCTAATAGTCTTTTAGATGTAATTGATAAAAAAAATTTGTTGTTAGTGGCTTTCAACCAACAACCTTTAGAAGATAATCAAAAATAGTTTTAAAGTCTTTGGAAATTTTTCCAAGAATAGCGTAACAACCTAAACAGAATGACCAATCTTTGATGAGTAAAAAAAAAAAATGACACTATAACTTCAGCAATTCAGTTATCCTTCCACCGATATCCTTCATGCGCATTTTCAACCATTAAACACTTCCTGTCACCATAATCAAAAAGATAGTTAACAACAGTCAGCAAAATCGGTATTTTCACTAGTTTTAACCTTTTCTTCTATTTCATAAAATACCATCTATTCATTAACAAAAAGTGACAGGAACGACAAGAGACACTAGGAAAGATAACAAGGTTTGACACAAATGAGAGGTAAAAGGATGACACATTTTTCCCTCATCACCTTCATCGATCCATTTTGTTCAATATCTAGATATTTAAGCAATTGCAGGGCAGGGATTTCCATGGCGATAGACAACAATGCCTCCTTGTCATAGACCATCTCGTAAGGAGATGTCTTTAGTATTTGCTTGGGCATGATACAATCTACTCATAGCATTGTCTAGAGGTTCTTATTCCATTCTCTTTGGTGTTCTGAGCCTATCCTCTTGATTAACTTGATGAGGTTTTTATTTGTAGACTCTACGAGGCCATTCCCATGGGGATAATAGTTGGAAGAGGTTTTTAGGAAAACTCCATACTTTCATGCAAACTGGCTCATCTTCAAGTAGAGGAAATTTTTGGCATTATCGGAGATGATTTTTTTGGTGGGCCAAATCTAGTCACCAACTCCTCCATGAATTTAACAATCTCTACTTTCATTGCATTCTTCAATGACACTGCTTCTACCCATCTGGTGAAATAGTCTGTTGCTATCAATATCCACCTATGTCCAGCTGAAAAGAAAGAGTTAATCATTCCAATGAATTCCAGACCCCATTGAGAAAAGGGTTCTTCTACTACTATGGGCCTCAATGGCATAGCAACATTCTTCCTCTTTCTGGCATAAGATTGACATTAATTGTAAGACTTTATTAATGAAAATGCATCATTGAAAAGTGTTGGCCAAAAATAACTAGCACATATAATTTTAATTGTTGTAGTCCTTGCAAAAAAATTTCCTCCAACTCGGCCATTGAGGTATTGATCCAATATTCTCTTAGCTTGTTCTTCATTTACACACCTTAGCAGGACGTCATTAAAATTTCTTTTGAACAGGACACCCTCCAAGAGAACTTAATTATTATTTTGTAAATGATAGAAACGCCTTTTAAAAGAAGGGAGATTGATTGGATACCTTCCTATTTGCATGAAGTTCATTCTATCCTCCAACCAGTCATCATAAGAGATTTCATTGTTCAGTAGCACGGGTTCTGAAGCTTCAAACTCTGTCACTAGTTCACTGTTTTCAGTGAGGTACTCACAAAGTCTCTTTCCTTTGACAATCTTGACAAGCCTGAATTCAATATCATACTCTAGGATCTTAGTAATCCAATTATCTCTTTCTTTGTTATTTCTCCTTCCATGATATACTCTCGCACAGTAGGATGTAGTACACAAAAAATCACCTTATTATATGATATTAGGTGTTAGAACTTCTTAAGCCCTTTCACAATGGCAAAGGCCTATTTTTCTACAAAATTGCATTTTACCTCATACTCTTTTAAGGTCCGTGAGTAGAAAGCAATAGGAGACTCCCTTTTATCTTCATCATCCCTTTGCATAAGCATAGTGGCAATATTGTTGCTACCACCAAAAACATACATGATAAAATACTTTGATAGGTCCGGGTTTAATAATATAGGGGAAAAATAAATAGCCTCCTTTATAAGCTCAAAAGCTTTTCTGGCCTCCATTGTCCATTTGAAATTCTGGTCTTTTTTAAGCATCAAGGTGATAGGTTGAATGATCCTTGTAAAATCTGCAATCAATCAACTAATGAAGTTGACCTTACCTAGAAATGATTGCACTCCCTTCTTGTTTATGAGTAACGAAAGATCCCGGATTGCATCAACTCTTTAAGGATCAATGGAAACCTCCTTTGAGACAACATACCCCAATAGCTTCCCCTGGGGAACTCCAAACACACATTTCTTCATCTTCAAAGAAATCCTAAATTTTTGGCACTTCTGGAAGACAAGCTCTAAATGATCAAAGTGATCATCGGTAGATTTTGAAAATACTGTCAAATCATCCAAATAGATAAGTAACATTTTAAGAATTAAATCCTTAAAGGAAATATCCATGGCTCTTTGAGAGGTGGCTCTGGCATTCTAGAGTCCAAAAGGCATCTTGGCATATGCATATGTTCCCCACTTTGTGGTGAATGTTACTTTGTGTTGGTCTTCTTCTTTTACCTGAATTTGATTGTAGCCCGAAAATCCATCCAACATTAAAAAAAATCGGAACCAGTTACGATCTATATAATTACCTCCAATGAAGGCAAGGGGTAATGATCCTTTAAGGACACTCTATTCAATTCTTAGAAGTCTACACACAGTCGTATATCTCCATTATTCTTTCAGACTGGTACCAGGTTTGACACCCAAGTGTTGTGTTTGATGGGAAACACTATTTGGGATGCAATCAAATTATTCAATTCTTGTGACATAAGAGATTCTATCTTTAGGTTCGCAGGCCTTTGTCTTTGATGAACTGGCTTCGCTCCTTTTGATAGCTCAATTGTATGCTCAATAATCTTGGGATCGTATCCCTTAAGATCATCATATGACCAGGCTACTACACTCGGATATCCCTCACAGAAGTGCCTTAGTTTGTCTTTATTCTTCTGAGAGACTTCCTTCCTGACCTTGAGCTTTCTGTCTTCTCTGATATTCAAATTGGTATAGTCACCCTTGTCAGCTACGAGCTTCGTTTTGTCTCTTGTTGCATCATCTGAATCAAATAGGCTCTCCAGAGTGAATAAGCCTCTCGAAAGCTTGTTGGATTTCAAATGGATAACTTGATCCCAATATGCTTCGGTGATCTTTGGTTGTAGTTGATCAACAAATTCCCTAGATGACTTAAGAAATGATGCAATATGAGCATCGCTATCAAACACTTACAAATCTTGATTATTATTTGGAACAATAGATCTTACAATTACTCTCACCACATGCTTATTTTTTAATAACTCGAAGGCTAGCTCAAACTGATCTCTGATAGTCACCATCTAGTCGGATTTTGAGTTCTTTTCTCTTTGTATAGCTTGAGTATTAAATTCCTCAAAGTTGTCAATAAGATCCTAGACTCTATGTCGATAGGATCGCATATGAACATTCTTTGCAGCATAATTTCCTTGGATTTGGTTGACCACCAACTCCAAATCTCCAAACACACTTATCTGCTTTGCACCCATTTTTTTCTGCAAGGCTCAAACCATTGACAAGGCCTTCATACTCTGCTTTGTTGTTTGAACATGCAAACTAGAAGTGGTAAGACCTCAAGGTCTTATCCTCATATGGAGATGTCAAACATATTCCTCCTCCAACTCTGGCTCTGCATCTCACTTCATCAGAGTGCAAAGTCCATAACTCTGAGGGTGTTTCACCTCCAGACTCCTTAGTAACTTTGGGCATAGACTGCCCTTCCTCATGTATGATATAAGTCCCAAGTCCAATTGTGTGATAATTCCCAAAAGGGTATTGTATCAATAAACTCATTCAACAAATTTTCTTCATCCTCCGTTTGGGAGTTAGTAGCCTCTTCTTCTTCCAGAAATTCCACATTAAACCTCTCTTCCTAGGTAATTGAAGTATGTGTCGCTTCAAAGTTGAGTAAAGCCTCATCAGCAACATGCTCAAAATGCAAATTTTCCAACACTAATTTCATCTTGGCTCCATGTTTGGTCCTCAAGATCAAGTGTGACCAGTCTAGTGCTAGATATCCTTCAACATTTGTTGTGAACTATTGAGATAAAAAAATCCCAAATAGAGGAGGAATATCAATGAGTAAGGTATCCTAATTTACAGTGATATGGGGCAAACAAAAAATTTCATAGGCAATCCCTTGATTAGCTCGACAATATCAACTTTATTTTCATCTAGCTACATGACTCCCTTATTAAGAGGCTCATATTTTAAACCCAAGGCATCAGCTACTTGCTTAGGCATGACCATGGTGCTAGCACTAGATTTGATCATACAATTATGTAACAGTCTGTTGCCAATTATAAGTGTTAGAAAGAAAGGCTTGGGTTTAGGCTTACTCTCTTTCTGGATTCTTTCTTTTCTTCTACTTGATTTGTTAGCACTTTATCCAGGTTCAGCCTAGATATCTTTTCTTCATTGGATTGACTAGGCACCTTCACATCTTCCTCTCCTAATAATTCCTTTTTCAATAGCACCTTCTGCTCTAGAATAGCCAAGACATCCCACAAAGAAGCGTTGGCTGAAGATTTCTTCAATTGTTCTACCATGTTCAATTGTGCTCACGACTGATGAGTCACAATTTCTTTCTCTTTAGGTATTATAGTTGGTTTTGGCCTCGTGGTTGGTACATCTTATTGTTTAGCAATAGTCAGGACAGTCATAGGAGCCTTTTTCCTTCGAAGGAAGCAGATTTAGAGAACTGGGAGGAATCATGTTAGTTCCTTATGGGATTGACGATGGGCCTGCCAGGGGACTAGGCGTCGGCTAAGATGAAGCATTAGTTGGTGGAGATATGAATTCTTCGGTGAGTCTCCACTTTGACCGTGTGTTGTAATCAGACTGTACTCATGGAATTTGAGTTATAGTAATGTCATTTGGAAACATTAACTCCTCTCGTTCCATCCATGAAAAGAGCGCTTGGTCTAGAACTATATCTGACTCTTGTTGAATGGACATCCCTTGCATTTGAGCAGTGAGGACAACATTCTCCATTTGTTAAGAGGTGTATGATTGGTTGTCAGGATTAGGTGCACCGCCTTGGCTACATTGTTCTATGGTATTTTTTTGCAAATTTCCTCATGGACAATTTCTTAGCATGTGAGCATCGTTACAAGGAAAGCAACATGAATTGGCGTCTTCGGCTAAGTTATTTTTTCCAGCAACTAGCTCTTTATTTGAATTAGGATGGATGATCTGCATCGGCAGGGTCACCAAAACAATCTGGTTATTTGGCTGAGCCTGAGTATTTCCACGCAATCTATCTTGCCACTAATTTGATTGGTACAGATTTTTTCCACCTTGATAATTTTGGTATGTCGGATTTTGGTAGCTATATTGCTGCTACTTCATGGTATTCAATTCATTAGTCATGGCCCACATCTGTTCTCTCATCTCATTCATCTTGGTAGCCAAGGGATTAGGCACTAGAGCCATAGTCGGAGCTGCACTTAGAGTTTTTCCAGGATATACGTACATAGATTGGGGAGGAGATGTAGGTGCGCTAGTCGAAGGAACTTTGACTTCTATGGTGTTGCCCTTGGGAAACAATGGCATGGTGGGTCTTGGTGCCAACTTTCTAGCAGCAATCAAGTTATTTTCCACAGTGATAGCCAAGGCATAAGCATCAAGAAGAGTTTCTCTGCCAAGAGCCTATAGCATCATGGAAATATCAGGGTTGATGGACTTCAAGTAGAATATGAATGACAAATCTAGTGGCGACCAACTACCAATAGGCACTCTCTGCCAGGTCACATAGAATTGTGCATTGAAATTAGGAAAAGCTACATGAGGAGCTCACTTTATGTTTTCCAGTTGATGATACAATGAAGACCTATTTCCAGCATTTGAAAACACACTTAAAACAAGGTTCCAAGATCGTCCCAAGTAGCAATAGTATTAGTGTGAAGAGTCCTATACCAGTTCAACGCCTTTCCTCAGAAGGAGGCAACAAGCAATCTAAGAGCTACATTTTCATTTGACACATCATGTACCAGACATACGTCTACCACATCTTATAGGTGTTCCATCGGTGTCTTCGACTCATCCCTGGAATACTTAGGGATAGATTTTAGAGTGAAAGCAGGGATTGGGGCCCATACTACAGGAGGCACAGGTGCTACTAAAGGATTGCCAGCATCCCAGCTACGTAATTTCTAGTAGACATAGGTGTAGGAGAAATAGGTGATTGCAGAGAAGGAGGAGATAGAGAAGGTGAAGGACTACCTCATCTACTTCTTGAGTGCACAAAAAATAAGGGTGGTACGAGCTAGCCAGGGAATCTTGCATTCTGCAACCTAGTTATAGGTCAATAGCTCATACACACTTATAAGATCAGGTGAACGTGCTAGTTTGTGTCCCATTGGGCATGCCAAAAAAAGAATTGTTGACACTAGATTTTGTAGGTAGCAGCAGTCTTATGGGAAAATTAGCTATTGGGGGACATAGTGTGCTAGTTAAGTGACCTCTGGGGTTTTATCGAAGCCAACTTTTCATTTAGTGGGTGAGGTAAAAGGTTAGAAAGATATAAAAACATGAAAACTAAACTACAGGTGATGCACCAGAATCATAGACAAATTTATCAGAGCACAATGCTAGTTGCAAAGGCCTGAACCACCAAAATGTTTTTATTAGGTAAATTTTCTCAAAAGCACTTTAAAGCATAACAAACAACCTCTAATTTGCATAGCATAATCTGAAATAACTTTAGCCAAAACAGAGGAGTCAAAAAACATGATCTGTATTTATTTAGCTATGAAAGATCACAAAAGCTGAAGAACAGGCATTCATACATTATAGGAAAATAACAGCACAGACTAATAGTCTTACTAAATACATAAAAAATAGAAAGGTTGAATTGATTGGCACATTCTGCAATCTTCAAGTTTAATAAAAATATTACAGTGGCTTGTCCCAATGCTCGAGAGCTTTTAGCAACTTAACAACAACCTAATAAAAGACAAAAAAAGGCCACATAAATAAGCCAGTCCACCACCTGAATAATTGCAAAGAAATAAAGCCACGAGAAAGCATCGATGCCTCAAATCATCTAGAGTCACCACCAAAAAGAACGATCACCTAGCAACACACCAACAATGTCTTTGTAGGGAATAGAAAACCATGCGGCAGTAGAAATGAACGCATGGCACCATAGAAGAAAATGAGGTAGCAAGTGAGTACAAATGATGCAACAACAACTCCCAAATAACCAACACACAAGAAACTACCAATTTTCGAGCAGACGAGGCCTAGAAGAAAGAATAAGGGATGCCTAGTGAAAAGATGCAAGAGGGAGCCATGTGGCACACGCCGAATGATAGAAACTGCATGGTGGGCCTAGTTTGGAAAGCGGCCAGAGGAAGCCAAGCATCGCATAGACGGAGCTCGACAAAAGAAAAGTGATATGGAAAAGCAAAAAGCTTCGAGAGGAAGCCATGTGGCACATGTCAAAGGCTGTGAGCGATTAAAGATAAGACACAACCATGAAGATAAAATAAAAACCTTGAAGGCTAGCAATTTTTTATGAAACACATACCCTATCGATGTCCTTGTGATGGCTATATCATTTTTTAACTCTTCACTCTTTCATGATTGTACCATGATATTCTACTACAGTTGATGTAAGATCAAGATTGAACTTGAGTAAAAATATCTCTATTGTCTTACAATGATCATATTGGGCTATAATGAATGCTCCTTTGATGGTATGATGATGCAATAAATATCTTTTTCCTCTTACATAGGCTAATTTCTTTATGATTGTCATCATCTTTGTATCTTTGCATCATTTATAATGATTGTCCACTTGAAGTGTTTGGATTGAGACTTCTTAGCCATTATTTTTGAGTTAGACCTATTATCTTAATGTCACTTTTCATTATTATTGATTCCCATGTCTTGGATATTCATATCACTTTGTAATCCATTATCATGTACTTATTGAACTGTCACATTCACTATAGCATGATCATGTTAAAGGCTACACTTGTCCACTACCTCATAATTGTGGATGTTTCCCTTAACTGTATTGAAGGTTCATGGTTCATGTGTTTCATAATAGTCTTTGCATTTGATGATAATGGACATCATGATTGTCCATTTTCTACCTTTGAATTGAAGTCGTTGTTACTTGGGCATGTGTTATTGCACTGTAAACCCTTTACAAAGCTATTCAAGATTTCCTTGTTGACTATCATATACTCCTTTGAAAAACTTCATAGGCTATAAAACTTGGCCATTCTTCATACTAGTCATTCCTTTTAGAAGGACTCCAACATTACCTTCATGGCTTCATCAATAGCTGTGTCACATAAAGTGCAAGACAATACACATACCACTACATCTTCTTGATTGGGTTTGAATGATTATTAAGCAAGATTCACATTGTACTCTTTGTTCCAAGAAACATTTTTCTCTTTTATGATATGTCACAAGATCTTCTTGGATTTTCTTCTAATATTAATCATCAAAATAACTGTGGCTTTGAATATCTCTACTATTTTGAATAATGTTTTCATTATCATGTCCTACATGAATTAATAGTTAATGCATATGTTATCTTTTGATGGTTTTCATTGCTACTATGCTCATGAAATTTGATAATCTTTAACAGTATGTTAGGCTCAACCCTTGCGGGAGCCACATTTTACCCCACATGCTATAATCAGATAAAAGAAAATAGTGACAAGGATTTCACATGTTCCTGCATAGGAAGCAAACATGTTAGATAAAAACAAGCATATGATAGATGTGTTTGAAAATTCTATTAATTCCTTGGACATCTATAGTATTATAGATATTTTAGTGCACATGATTATATTATATGTTTATAGATGTATGTGCATATATGGATTACTGACCTTTCATTTCTCTAACAAAATTCTCTCTCTCAGATGTAGGAAACTAGGAGTAACAGTTGGATATAGGACAAGCATAAGACCACAAAAATGATGCAAGACAACTGAACTAAGACCTGTCATTCAGGAAATGGTGGGTCACCCTTCCTTATATGTGCATTTATTTTTCCTTATATCTATAAATGTATAATGTTTTCTTTCATTTTCACTAAAAGAGTTAGTCTCACAGCTTGTGTGAGACCTTATACATTTACATTATAAATAAAGATTACTTTTCTTGAAAATATTATTCCAATCTCTCCTATATTATATGCATTTGCATAAATGCAATCTAGTATTGTAATATTTTTATTTTTCTTTATGCACATGAATGTAATTTAGTAGAAATAAAAATGTACCTTCTTTTCATTTGTAAATCACAACAACTCTACCTGATTGAGCTATTAGAAAAAATAGGTAACATTTTTTGTGACATTTGTTATATGTTTTCCTACTAAACATTAGACTAGTCACCTTGGCTTATCCATTAGGCACGGAGTCACTTAAAAAACTAAACCATACCTAAAAAAAAAAAATTCAATACTGTAACTCAATTGAAAATTTCATGACACCTTGGAAACTTATTCAAACACCAAACTTCAAAAGGAAAACTACCTAACTATGTTGAACAACACTTAGGGAATTGAAAACTACATCCAGAAACCTATTCTAACCTACCCTAGCCAACAAAGAAGAAATTCAAACAAAGCCATTGACTGGTTTTGAAAAATAACACCCCTTTCTAATCAACAATTCATTCATTACATGATTATGTATTGCTGAAAAAACATGAAACACGTGTAGATATTCAATAGAATGTTGCAATGTTTCATGAAAGATGCAAATGAACTCATTTACACCTTGATTTTGATCATTCCTATTGTTTTCCTAGAGTGGACAAGTGAGCTGAATCTGATTACTTTCAACTGCAACTCCAAAATCAGCTTCTTCTTGAATTGCATCCTCATACTTGGGTGCAATCATGACCTCTTTTACTTCAGTGGCCTCCAAACTAGCTAAAAATCTGATAGGACAACCCCTTGAATGAATAAAACTTGGACTCCCATTGCTAACTGCTTCACTTTTCTCCTATTTTCATGGTTGTCTTGCTTCATGGCTATATTTAAACTAGAGAGAAGACAATCTAAATTCTTAGAAAAAATAAGATTACCTTCACCTTGCATAATAAGTTGCCATGTTGATTCCTCTTCCATGGTCAATGGAAAATCCTCTTCCACTAGGGTGGCTAACAACCCATCATAGCTATCTAATCTTGGAAGCCTCTTACAGATAGCTAACATAAGTTCAAACTCACCACTATCATCCAAGCAAGTACACTCCAACTCAGGCTTGTCCTCTTCAACGAAGGATGGAAAAAATTAAAACATTGCAATAGCCCCTTCCAACCAACTTTTACCTTGCAAAATGGGTTCATGAGAGGTTTCTTGATTTGAGAGAATAGACTCCTCTTTATCAAGACCATATTCCTCCTGTTGCTTCAACACTTGTTCAATCCTATGAACCTAGACCTATTGTTCTAGTCCAACATGATTGTCAACTACTTCAAGTTGGTCTGCTTCCTTGTTATCCAACTTTAAAAAAAATTGTTCAATTATCTCTATGCATGTACCTCATCATAAAGCTCAACATTAGATTTTTCATGCATAACATAATCAAAGATATCAAATCTTATACCTCTGAAAATGGTGTTAGGTTCAGTTTTATGCTCTTCTTCATGATCTAAGGCTTGATTTCCTTGTTGATGATCATGAATCAGCAACTCACTATACTATTTGATCTCTTCTGGCTATTCTGATACTACAGTTGGGGTGATCAAAATCACACCACCTTCAACATGTTGAATGAATGAAGGTAACTCATCATTCCAAACCATATAAATTTCATGTTAATCAGTATCTCTAACATGTTCATCATGTTGTCTTAGTTCAATCATTGAAGCAGTTTCATCATCTCTTACCAAACAAGGAAGCTAGTTGGTTAGAAAATTCAAGGATTCATTTGGAAAAGTGTTTTCTTGTTCAATATTTTTTTGTTCTAACCTATACTGCTCCATAGCTAAATGAACTAATTTTATGTTTGTAGCCTCCTCCAACTCTTGTATGGTAGATGTTCAAACCTCACAAGGTAGAGAAAATTTCCCTTTCCAACTTGGAATCTTAGGGGTAGAAGGTTTCCTAAAACTTTGTTGGCATTCATAATCTAAGTAAGAACGATTAATTTTCACCTGAGCAAATAAAAACATCATTTTCTCCTCTTTAGCAGCTATCTCTCTTTCAATACTTTCTTAAAATGGTATTCCTTTTGTCACCCACTCTTGATCATAAACAAAGGATTGATCAACCTACTCTTGCTGCTGCAATATAATAATTTTCTACTTCTTGATATCAACTAACATCCAATACATGTGTGAGAACACCTTATTAACATTACTAATCTCCATATGGTCAAGATTTTGACTCAAAGCCTGCAACACACGGTCAAGCTTTTGGATTAGATCCAACAAATTTAGGTAAGGGTGCTCTTGAGGCTGATAATGTGAATAATCATGTTGGTTGGCATTAAAACCCTCTTCCTAGAGTTGATTTTGATCATATATTGGCTAATATTTAGATTGAGTAGGGATGGGAGGGTGGTAAGCATGTTGAACATGTTGGTTATCTACTGCTATTGAGTTATTAAGACTAAAACCAGCACTGGAGTTGTCTTGAAATGATTGATAAGGTGTAAAGGAAAAAATTTCATGAAATGGTGAATGGTATGACATATTTTCATGATACATTGACATGTTTTTTACTCATAAGGATAGAATTTAAGAGAAACTAGATTTACTTTGTAGTAACTGTAATATACCAGCACTTAGACTGCAGAAACCAATAGAAATATTCTTCCCAGATCTACCATGTGTGTTGAACTTGCCTCCAAAAGGTTGAAACTATTATTTTACACACCAAACAACAATAACAAAAGAACAAAAGAGACTGAAAACTAGTTCTCTATCCCATTGGGCACACCAAAAATTTTATCACCTGAATGTGCACCCTTTGTTGAACTTTGTTCAACCATTCAGTGAAACATTAGAATGATCCCAAGGTGTGGGTACTTCATATGAGATCAACCCTCTGTAGAAGGTTGGCTTCCTATGGTGTCACCTAAAACTACTACTTATCAAGGAAAAGGGTAAGAAGGAGCATGAAAATGAAACTAACCCTATGGTGATACACCAAATTTGATTGCTCAGACCTATACTGTTGTTTTAACACATAATTTTCTCAAAAAACTCAGCTTAAATTAACACAACTCAAATATTTTAACATATCAATGCATAAGTGTTTTGCAAGGAGGCTTGGTTCACTTGCTACTTTTCAAGGGAAAGAGTTTCCACAACTAAAATAACTATTGAACCAGTGTGTACCTTACAACCTACAAAACATATGTTTCTTCTGCCTAAAGGTGCTATAATGAGACAAACATTAAAGGAATTATCAAAATTCACAAGAAAATTCATCAATCAAACATTGCACACTATGAAATAGCTTCTAAGAAGGTAAAAATGTTGCATTTCATTTATAATAAAGGTGTTACCAACTTTGTACATTCCTGAAACTGAGTTACAATACTATATTTTTCCTATAAGAGATCCAAATTAAGCCACCATACATGTTGAGAAGAAGAAAGAACTGCCTTCACAAATGAATAATGAAGCTACATA
This sequence comes from Sequoiadendron giganteum, assembly GCA_007115665.2. Lineage (NCBI taxonomy): Eukaryota > Viridiplantae > Streptophyta > Pinopsida > Cupressales > Cupressaceae > Sequoiadendron > Sequoiadendron giganteum. Next base: position 91,517,087 of record CM021107.1, read on the forward strand.
AGCTTTTCCAAATAGTTCCAACAAAAAATAGGAACAAGAAACCCCTTTGGTTGTATGCACTAAAAAAGCTAAAAATATTGATCCTAAATCTTCTCCAACAAGGCTCCAAAATGTTGAAAAGGTCAACTTGACCATGTCCAACCATAAAAGCACCCCAAAAAAGCTCAAAGTTGCTCCTAAAGACTTCAAAATGGTCAAAACAAACCGCTATATGCTTGTCATATGTTTTTCAACCTCCTTCAACCTCCCTATATGCTTGCAAAAGCATAAATATTTAACAACCCTTATTCATCTCCCCTTTGACTCAATCTTGTAATAAATTCCTCCTACTCTTGCATTTGCATACCATTGAATAGAGTGATTTATAATGATCACTTAAACAAAACAAAAAATTTGACATTTTCAATTTTATGCAAAATTAAAGGAAAAGGCCATGACTCGGCCATATTTGGAAAAAGGCATCAAGGCATTTAAAGAAAGTTTTAAGGGGTTTAGACTTTGCAATAATGAAAAAGTGGCAAAAGGATTAAAGAACATAATATCATGGTATTAGTTTGAAAGGGAGATTATTTTAAAAAGAAGGCAAAAATGCCTTTCCTCAATTGATCAATTTAGGGTTGAGAATCCCTAAAAGAAATCTGAGGGCATCACTTTACATGTCCACATGATTTTTCTCATTCTAAAACTTCTCTCCACTCACGCCACCATGGACATGAAATAGAGGGTCAAGGGTTTGATTTTGTTGGATTGTCGAGATGTAGGTAAGACTATGTATGAAATCTTGCTTTCTTTTCATATTTACCTGAAAATGAAAAACTAATTTGAGCTCCATTTTTCCTTGCTTCAATAATGAGGAATGTTTATTGTTTTCTGCACAAATCTCTCCTCCAAAGATGGATTTCAAAGTTATTTCTGAAAATTAATTCTTGCATTCATAATTCCATTACAGTTATCTTCTATGTGTTCCATGCATTCCTTTGAAATTTTTTTTATTTTAATGCCATGGCTATGTGTTTTATTTTCTAAAAATAACCATGCTTTAACCTTTTATTTTAAAAACCACTTCTCCCACTTTTCATTTTACCTGCTATGATACAATCATACAAGATTATAATATGAATGAGATTTCGTGAGAAGGTGATCAGTGAAAACAAGATCTATCTCAGTCAACTGTGACACAAGGAAATTATACCCCGCGAAAAAGAAAATGGTTTGCTAAATGATTCAAGACCATTGCACAATACATGTATAGTTCAAAAATTGTACGTATATTTTCCATTCCTTCATGAACAATACCCTTTTCACTGACTAACAAATCCAAGGGTTTCCAATTTTGCATTAGTACTTTGTGGCCGAGATCTCTCTTTGTTTACTCCCTGGTAGATACTTGAGGGGTTTTTTTCTTTTTTCTGACACTTTGAATACTTCTCAAGGGTTTCCTTTAATTCCATACCCTATCAATATCCTTTTGATGGCTATATCATTTGTTAACTCTTCACACTTTCATGAATGTACCATGATATACTACTATGATATATGTAAGATCAAGATTGAACTTGAATAACACAATAAATGTTTTCTTACAATGACCATATTGAGCTATAATGACTTCTCCTTTGATGGTATGATGATGCACTAACTCTGTTTTTCCTCTTACATCGGTTAATGTATTTATGACTGTCATCATCTTTGTATCTTTGCATCATTTGCAATGACTGTCCACTTGAAGTGTTTGGATTGAGATTGTTTAGCCATGATTTTTGAGTTAGACCTATTATCTCAATGTCACTTTCATTATGATTGATTCCCATGTCTTTGATAGTCATCTCACTTTGTCACCATTGTCATGTGCTCATTTAACTATCAAATTCACTCTAGCGTGATCATGCTAAAGGCTACCCTTGTTGACTACCTCATAACTATGGGTGTATCCCTGACTGTGTTGAAGGTTCCTGGCTCATCTATTTGATAATAGTCTTTACATTTGATGATAATGGACATTATTATTGTCCATTTTTTACCTTTGAAGTGAATTAATTTTTACTTGGGCATGTTCTATTCCATTATGAACCCTTCACAAATCTATTCAGGCTTTCCTAATTGACTATCATGTACTCCTTTGAATAACTTGCATAGACTATAAAAATTGGTCATTCTTCGTCCCAATCATTGCTTTTAGAATGACTGCAACATTACCTTTGTGGCTTCATCAATAGCTCTGTCACATAAAGTGCAAGACAATAGACATACCACTAGATCTTATTGATTGGGTTTAAATGATCATAAAGAAAGATTCACATTGAATTCTTTTATCCTGGCATAATTTTTCTCTTTTATGACATGTCACAAGATTTTCTTGGACTATCTTCTAAGATTAATCATCAAAATAATTGTGGCTTAGAATATCTCTACTCTTTTGAATAATTTTGTCATTATCATCATGTCTTACATGACTTAATATGTAATGCATATGTTATCTTTTGATGACTGCAATTGATGCTATGTTCATGACATTTTATACTCTTTAACAATATGTTGGGCTCAACCCTTGTAGGAGCCACATTTTACCCCACATGCTATAATAATATAAAACAAAAAAAATAACAAGGATTTCAATTGTGCCTACATAGGAAACAAACATGTTAGATAAATAAAAGCATATGATAGATGTGTTTGACAATTCTCTTGTTTCCTTGGACATATATAGTGTGCTAGCTATTTTAGAGCACATGAGGATCAGATTGTATGTTTATAGATGTATTTTAATGTATGGACTAGAGACCTTTCATTTCTATAACAAAAATATCTCTTTTAGATGCAGGCAACTAGAATTAGTAGTTGGATATAGGACAAGCGAAAGATTGAAAATGATGTAAGATAACTCGACCAAGATCTGTCATTCAAGAAATGATGGGTCACCCTTCCTTATATGTGCATTTCGTTTTCGTGTATCTATAAATTTATAATATTTTCTTTCACTTTCACTAAAATAGTTAGTCTCACAGTTTTTGTGAGCCCTTATACATTTACATTATCAATAAAGATTAATTTTCTTGAAAATATTACTCCAATCTTTCCTATATTATATACATTTGCATAAATGCAATCTAATAATGTAATCTTCTAATTTTTCTTTATGCACATGAATGTAATATAGAAGAAATAAAAATGTAACTTCTCTTCATTTGTAAATCACAACAGCTCTACTTGATTGAGCTATTAGTGAAATTAGGTAATAGGTCAAATGAAAAACCATATAGTTAGCCTATCCAATGCTACTTCTCAACCTATCTTTCAACCTTTCTTTCACCACAATCCTTTATCTATTTCTATTTTAAACACTCTTATCCCTTAGGGGATGAATATTCCAGAGATTGTAAAATATGGTGGTCGTGGAGACCCTCAGATGCATGTTTTGACATTAAATAGTATGTGCACTAATTTTTTTCACCACAATGCTCTATAGCTAAACATTTTCCTAGATCTCTTAAGGACACTACCCTTGATTGGTATTGCTCCTTACTAGATAACTTTATATTCTTGTTGATCAATTAGTAAATTAGTTCCTACAACAGTTCCAAGTTAATATCAAGTCCAAGATGACCTTTTTAGATCTCTTTCGATGTAATAAAGGGGACCAGGAGAAGGTAACTAATTTTATCACTCGATATCAAGCATTATTATCTCAAATCGCCTACCCTTTGCATGACTCAAATGTGCAATTTTTCTTCATTGGAAACTTATAGAAATCATGGAAAGAGAATTTTTCCTTAATAAAATATCATTATTTTCCACACCCATGTGTCACATTGTTTAAATACTAGTAGATGGTGGCATAGTTTTGGGGTTCATCCTCACACTCCAATTCTAATAGCCGATATGTAGTGTTAATTTCTGGAAAAACAAAGCTATCACAAATATTGTCATTATACCCAAAGATAAAGCTTTGGGACACAACAAACACTTCATGAAGCTATTAGAGTCATACACTATTGTTTTCAATAAGTTGTTAAAAGATAAAGTATTAACATTTCCAAAAACTTGACCTCTGAAATAGCCCTATCCTGATTGGTATGGTGAACACCAATTCTTCTAATTCCATCGAGTACATGGACCTAATATTGAGCAATGCATACACCTACAACATTAGATCTAGGACCGCATCGATGATGAGACTATACATCTTGATGGAAAGAAGCATAATTCCAATAATTATATGGCAAAGGCTAACAGTGAATTACAAATCTACACTAATCTATTTTCATCCCATTCTGTAAACTTCGTAATCCAATATTCTACATAATCTTAAGTAGTCCCATCTGAGTAGGTGAATATGGTTTCATTCACATGTACTCCTCCGCCTTGAAAATGTGATTACTGCACTTGACATAACATTTACCTCACATGATGAGCCTCTCAATAAAGAGCTCTCCCCTTTATACATCCCTGCCTGAATCAATGGAAATGTCATAATTGGCATTTTATTTTATCCAACGAGTTGGGAAAATGTGGTAACAAAGGAGACATTCTTCATAAATGGTTGGAATTAGGACAAGTACGAAGAGTTGGAAACCACCTCTATACACATGATGGACTCTTAGTTGTTCCTTTAGGTTCTATTTCTTTATCAGTCTTCATAGGACCCGAGACTGTTAATGCTTCTTTTGTTATCATTCCAGAGTCTGATCTATTCTGAGTTGGGTTGGGTATTTCCTGGCTTGACTCTATGAATGGTGTTGCCTCTATGGCTAATAAATATTTGACACTCATTCATGAAGGCCCTTTTTATATAGTGCATGATACTATTTATAAATCATTGGTGTCGTGTGAGGGTTTTGCACTAGATCACTTATGGCATGTCCCAATTAGACTTCTCCCTCATAAGGGAAGTTTATTATATAAGGCCTATATTATGTATAAGACTAAGGGCTTAGCACCAAAGTCTAGTTATCTGGTGTCCCCATATGTAGTCTCTGTGAAGGGCTCCATGATTTCTTAGTAGCAAACTACTTCTTCTACCTAGAAAAAGGGGAAGGACAAGCTTTCTTGAGCTCAAGGGCCTTCTTCTTCTTCCATATCATCTACTCCCACTTCTACTTCTCATCTTGTTGTGGAATCTTCGGCTCCTACTCCCATGCCTTGCATGGGGAGTCTGATGGTTCCCACATGGAGGAAATCTAAGCGTTAGGTCTTTGAATTCCCTATCTTTCCCACCGTTCCTAGGCCTATTGTCTACAGAAAGGGGAAAGTTCCTCATGGGGCTGCTCCTATGTATCAACCTTTGTATCCTCCTACTGCTTCTCTACCTATCCCTAAGGTAGAGAATAGGAAGAGGGCCACTACCAAGGCACTAGTTTTGGTTTCTCTTCATGTAGTTTATTTTTCCCCTGTGCTTCCTCCTCTTGCTCTTTCCTAGAATCCTACCATCCCACCGGCCATGATTGTGAAGGATAGTCCTATGGTTGAGTAGTATTTTTTGGCCTCTTCTCAGGTTGCATCTTTCAGCACCCATAGTCAACATAGCTAGCTTACACATGAGCGCAAGCATAGGTGAAAGGATCTTGCCACTGAACATGCAGCCTCATAGAAGATGGAGGAGGAGCCAAGGGCCCTTGTTTCTTTTTCTACTATTTTGTATCCTTCTATTGTCCCTACTATAGTTCTAACCACCTTTGAATTACTTTCATCTCCCCTAGCAAGTGATAGTGATCCTCACCCCAAAAGGGTGTAGGTCTTCATCACTCCTTCCATGGAGCATCCTCTTTTGATGTCCCTCTCGAATATCTCTCCCTTTTCTCAACCCATTGACATGTCAAACACCATAGTGTTGTCTACTATGGATATTTTCTCTTCCTCCTTACCTCATGCTTCTTTCATTAGGATTGTGTATCCTCTTTTGAAGTACAAGTTGGAGGATGACCTCACTTCAAGTGGAGGTCAGAAGAAGTGGTCACTTTCTTCAGAAGGCAATTCTATCTTAGCCAGCACCATCATTGTGATGAAGGTGGCCCCTATGTCCCTTGATTTTGTCACTACCCCTCTTGATGAGGTTGGTAGTGTATCTCGAGTGCCTCCTTCTTCTCCCACCCAGTTAACACATGGAACTCCAATTAATTTCATATATAAATTAGTGGATGATACCCCAACTCTGTCAATGATCTTTGCAAGATTGATGACCTTTACCTCACAAGAGCTTAGTGAAGAAGAGATTGAAGAGCCTTCTTCCTTGGCCCTTTTCGTATGGGAGTTAGAGGGTACTACCCTCACTATCCCACCCTTTCAGGCCCATCCTCCCTCCCCTAATAATGACCTACATTGGGAGAGGGACAACCTATTGTTCGATGAGGAGTAGGGTGGCACTTCTTCTTTATCTATATATTAAATATATATATGTTCCCATATGCCTATTTTTATGTGTTTTTTATCCTACATGGAGGACCCTTGCTACTCTTTTAGGTTTTGGGATACAAGCTTGGAAAATTTATCATTAAATTATGTGTATCATCATTCTTGTATGTTTTGTAAATTTTATTTTTGACCATTGGGGATGATGCAAAGCACTGGGGGAATTCGGGCCTTCTTCCATGTTGACTCAATTTCTATTTTTTATTTTTTCTTCCTATGCTCTTCTTGATGATCTAAGTACTTTTGGGATTGATGATTGTTTTTCATACAATGTATTATATATAATTTGTATTTATGAATAGATTTTCCCCCGAACTCTCAAATCCCCTTGTCTCTCTTGGTTTCTTCATCTATGTTTTCTTCTTGATGTTGTGGTTCTTATGTGTTGTCCCTCATGTGTGTGTAACAACTTACCATGAAATACATCTCATCATGTGTTTCATGCCACATCTATACCTCTCCTTTCTCTCCTTATGATTATATGTGCTTCTTTGTGTAGCACACACCATCCTAAGGAAGGGCTACCATGATGTTCTGATTTTTAATATTGGTGAATTCTTTTGAAAGGGATTCTTTGGTGTAAAAAATTTCTTTACAATGAATTCCTTAATGAAACAATCCCTTATTGAAACTCATCATTTTCGAAAATGATGAATTCTCTCAAGACTCCTAGATGAAATTTTCTTTTGAAAAGTGTCTCATATGTGAAAGAATCTAAAAACTTTCCTTTGAAAAAGGATTACTTTTTCTAAAATGAAAGAGTCTAAAACTCTACCTTTGAAAAGGAGCATTCTTTCTAATAGATTCCTTGATGAAACAATAATTTGTAGAAAATGTGATGTTTTTCAATTGGATTGTTCCTTTGAGTGGACCTCTTGGTGTATTCAAGGGTTTCTAAAGGGACCCCTTTGAAAAATTCTCTTTCAATTGCATTCTCTAGTGTTTTTTAAAAAAAATGAGTGTTTTGTATCTAATATTCTATGTCATTGTGTTCAACATTATATATACTCACATCTAGCTTAGGGGTAGCCTAGGGGTAGCCTAATGAGAGCCAACTTTTATGTGGTTATCCTACAATAGAGCTTGCAGCGGTTGTAGTTTTATATGGTCAATGCATCTATTCAGGTTGTGTTTTATCATGTTGGCTTATGTGTCTTATGATTTTTCACCTAACATGTTTTTGGTGAGATCACAACTTGCTTTGCTGGACCAAGAACCTATGAAGCCATCTTTTTTTTCTATAGCTTTGCAGGATTGAGAACTTATGGAACCATCTCTCTCTTTCACGTCCAAGTTTTTTAGATCAAAGATATGCTTCCTCAATGTTATTGTTATATTCTCTTCAATATCTTTCTACTTTATCTCTCATTCGCACTGACATCTATGCTCTTTAAAGTGGTGGAAAAAGTAATGGCACAAATTTGCACCCTTTGAAAATTCCCTTTTTCTTCATTTACTTTAGAAAGTATAATTTTGTTGATGCAATCCTTACCACCATAAGCTTTCTCTATCTATGTGGCCTTGTCTTTGTGCATTGATGGAGGAATCTCTTTCAAGGACATGTGCGTGCCACATAGATGTTCACATGCCACAGTAGCATCTTGATAGGATTCCTACCCCTAGAATCTACAAAACTATTATGTATTTGGTTCATTGCAAAGGTAACAAATTCTATGCTTCCTTGACTAGCAATAATTGACCTTTTTGACTCCATTTCTTGCATTCAAACTAGACTTCTTGATATTATTCATTCTCTATTGACTCTCGCTTCATTATTTCATGCTCTATACACTTCACACTTCATTCTTCGATCTTGAAAATCTTGCCGCAGCACCATTACCATTATTGGATTGTCAAGATTCATCTTATATATTTGGTGGTGTCACACTCTTCCTTCCACTATTGGCCTTGAGTGCTCGTAGTTGGGAAGGTAATATTTCATCTTAGTTTTTTATTGTATCATCATTTGTAGAGTAGTATTCTATTAAAAAAAAATTGTTTGTGCTCTCTATTTGGTTGTATCATTTCCTTTATATTCTCCATCTCTTTCTCTATATTCTAGCATTTTTCTTATCTATGGAGGTGGGAACACCAAAATGGGGTCTAACTGAGGTAGAACTCAAACACAACCCCAACATTTTCTCATTATTGTATGTGTAGGTGCAGATTGTTGCTTGGAATTAGTTAGAAGACTAAATTGCATGTGAAAGGTGCATTTTTTTACTCTTCTCTACCATTTTCATATGGGAATAGATTGAATTATTCTTCTTTTTGTACTATTTTATTTATGTACTTTCTTTGTAAAACTATGAAAACTCTTAGTCAAGTCATTAGTAGGCCCTTTGTATTTTTTGTCTATTTGTTAGACCCATATCCGTACAAGATGCCAATGCATCCCTAAGATGTCAGTGTGTTTCACTAGAGTCTGGTTCATGTGCTACCATCCTCAAATAGTGAGTTGTCTTGTGAGAAGTCTGAAACCTTTGAGGCTAGTTCACCCAATTTTTGAAACACATGTCTTTGGGTGGTCCCACAATAGTGGTTTACAATTTTTGGCCAAATTGGACACTAAAATTATTATTTCTAACTAAATATTCATATTCGGGCACCTATAGCGACTAAACCATGAGGTATTTGAAGATGATGCAAACTAAAGTCTTATTAAATTTTGTCTATAGATTCTAAAAAAAAAAAATCATTTTTTTTGGAATCAGATTGCACTTCGTTTTCCATCTCCCATGAAAACTCATCTTTTCAGAAAACAACATTTTTAAAAAGTGATGCTCACTATATACAACATAAATTTTATTGTATGAAGGATAAAATTCTAATTTTTTCAAATTTAGATTTGTAACTATGATATCTAGCACTTTCAGTTGGTCTCATAGTTTTTAATTGATTATTTTTTCCTTAATCAAATTACGAAGTTAAACCAATTGCACTTCAGACATAGGCAGACTCTATACAACATAACTTTTTATGTATGTATCGAAATTCAATTTTTTTTTTTTTAATGGATCAACGACATCAATACCAAGCACAAAATAATTTTTAAATTTTTTATTTTGATAATTTTCTATTTTTCCACATGTGTAGAACAAAGACCTACATTTTTGATGAAAAACCTATGTTTAATAAAACTAAGAAAACAAATACAACATAAAACCAAAACATATTAAAATTCGTTGGATAGTTCATTTCAAGGACTACCATAATAATTTCAAATAAATCTTAAATGAATTCATTTCATCCCCCAAAAGGTAAAACAACAATGATTTTTTATCAGCATTTTGATAGGTGTAAAGGAGACTCATTTATAGGTATGGTTTAAAACTATCAAGGTTCTATCCAAGGGGGTTTGATCTAAGGTGGTTTGATCAAACCCTCTTCAATTGGAATCCTTAAAATGGAACTTTTTAAGGCTTAAATCATTATATTTTCTAAAAATATGTGATTTCAGTAAAAATCAATTCCTCTCAGAAATTGTAAACCAGCTGTGTGGGATCACCCCTTTAGCAGAAGGAAAGTGGTGTGTTGCTTGTCATTCCTTTTCAGACTCTCTCTCAACTTGTCAAATTGTCTAAGGTGGTTTATGGAAGTTAATTCCTTGGGAATCTCTAGTGATCTATATTCCCAAGGGTGAAAAATTTCCCTACTCTATAGTAGCATACACCAATCCAAGTGAAAAGGATATGACATGAATTTCCCCCCTAGATAGACGCACCATCTATGCATATAAATTGAAAAAGGGGAGGCAATAACCCCTAATTTTTGTTAGAGATACTCAAAATAATCCTTTGAAAGTTCTCTAGTGAAGATGTGTGCAATATAATCCTTAGTAGGCACACACTCCAATTTGACTTCTTTCTCTACAGTCTTCTCCCTTAGAAAGTGATACTAGATAGAATTATGTTTTGTCTTAAATGCATCACCTAATTATTGGAAATTTTAATTGCAATAGTATTATCACACAATATGGGAAGGGTTCATCATATACCACCTTTATATTCTTTAGAGTCTACTTCATCCAAAGCACTTGGGTTCAACAAGATGCTGCAATAATTTACTTAATTTCTATTATCGATAAGGACATTGAGTCCTACTTCTTACTAAACTAAGAGACCAATCTATCTCCCAAGAAAAATGCACTTCCATTGGTGCTTCTTTGGTCATCTACACATCCTACCCAATCAACATCAGTATAAGCACTCAAAGAAAAGTTATCATTCTTATTATACCACAAGTAATAATTTGGAGTTCCCTTCAAAGATTTGAATATTATTTTTACTACCTTCTCATGAGTCTTCTTAGGATTAGATTGATATCTACAAACAAAACATAATACATGCATAATATTAGGTATAGAAGTAGTCAAGTACAATAATCCTTCAATCAAAGACATATAAAGAGTCTGATCAACATCAAGACACTCATCAGTCTTTCTTAAGTCATAACTAGTAACCATAGAAGTACTTACTGGTTTGGAATCCTCCATGCCAAACTCCTTCAACATCTCTTTAACATACCTAGCCTAAGAAATAAATATTCCATCATCTAGTTGAACAATTTGAATCCCAAAGAAGAAAGACAACTCACCAATCATAGACATCTCAAAATATTCATTCATTTATTCTATAAACCTCTTACACATATTATCATCTCCACCAGAGATAATGTCATCAACATAAACAACAACTATCAAAATATTATATTCCTCAACCTTAATTAAAGATTAATAATTTTAGTACCTTTTGTTGTGCATGTTTTGCACACACACTCCGTTTGGAATGGGGACCCTCTTTTTCATTTTACCTTGTCAGGTCATTTTATTCTTGCCTCATTTTGCATGCCTCTCATTTTGCATGCCCCTCATTTTGGTGTCCTAGTTGGTCAACGTGACCTTCAAAGTCTCATTTTTGGCTAACCATATTTTTCCCCTAAAATAAAAAATTGCCAAGTCTTGGGTTTTTCAGGCTTCGCCTCCCGCTCACTCGATTCGCTTTTTCCTTCATTTTTGACTTTGGAGACAAGTTTCCCATAGATTTGGGATGTTTTTGTGGTGCCTAAGTGAACTGCCAAAGTTTCGTCGAGTTTCGAGAAGTTGCAAAATTTTCATTCTAGAAATTAGTTCCTCCGCTGTTGTTAGGGAACTATGTATGTCCGATGCTGTTTTGGAGACTGGCCCCTCAATGGCCGTTTTCGAGAGTCCATCTCCCTTTTTCCATTTTGGACATGTGTTTGCCTTAGGCATTCCAAATTCGAGAGCCCAACCCCTCCATGGCTATTTTTGAAACTCCATCCCCCCGCCGCCATCTGGGAACTCCATCTGTCCCCAGCTATTACAGAGACTAGCCCCTCCATGGCCATTTCCAGAACTGTGTCTCCCTTTTTCCATTTTCGACATTTTTTTTCCTTAGGCATTCTAGCTTCCGAAGCTCGGCCCCTCTGTGATTGTTTCCAAAACTCTATCCCTTCATCATCATCCAGGAACTCTGTTCGTCCCCAATTGTTCTGGAGACTGGCCCCTCTATGGCCGTTTCCAGGACTCTGTCTCCCTTTTTCCATTTTGGACGTTTCTTTGCCTTAGGCATTCCAGCTTCCGGAGCTCGGCCCCTCCGTGGCTGTTTCTAGAACTCCATCCCTCCACCACCATCTGGGAACTCTGTCCATCCCCAGCTATTTTGGAGACTGACCCCTTTGTGGTTGTTTCCGAGACTTCGTCTCCCTTTTTAAGATTTGGACATCTATTCCTTAGGCATTCTGGCTTCAAGAGCCCAGACCCTCTATGGCCATTTTCGAAACTTCATCCCTTCGCCACTATCTAGGAACTCCATCTGTCTCTAATTGTTCCGGAGACTGGCCCCTCTGTGGCCATTTCTGAGACTTCGTCTCCCTTTTTCCATTTTCGACGTTCGTTTGCCTTAGGAATTTTGGCTTCTGGATCCTAGCCCGTCTTTGGTCATTTCCAAAACTCCGTACCTCCATCGTCATCTGAGAACTCTGTCTATCCTTGGTTGTTCTATAGACTGGCCCCTCTATTTTTCGTTTCCAAGACTCTATCTCCCTTTTACCATTTTGGACATCTGTTTGCCTTAGGCATTCCAGCTTCCAGAGCTCGACCCCTCCATGGCCGTTTCTGGAACTCCGTCCCTTTGTCGCTGTCCGAGAACTTCGTTTATCCCTGGCTATTCAAGAGACTGTCCCCTCTGTGGCCGTTTCCAGGACTTTGTCTCCCTTTTTCCGTTTTGGATGTCTGTTTAAGTTAGGCATTTCGGCTTCCAAAGCCCAGCCCCTTCATGGTTTTTTCTGGAACTCTGTCCCTTTGCCGCCCTCCGAGAACTCCGTCTGTCCCTGGCTGTTCCAGAGACTAGCACCTCTGTGGACGTTTCTGAGACTCTCCTCCCGAAATGTTGTCCCTTCGTCATCGTCCAGGAACTTTGCTTCTAGATTGTTGTCTTTCCGTCTAACATCCACTGGTTGTTGTCCTTCCGGTCTATCGGGTCCAAAACCCAAGAATTTTTCCCTCAAAATTCCATTTCACCTTGACTGTTCCAAAAAACAATTTCCTAGTGGCTTTCTCGCTTCACAACTTTGGGTGCCCCAATGATGACCTAGATGCCTCCTAATCCAAAAATGGACTTTGACCAACATGCAAAAATTGCATCCTCTCCTACATGAAATTTTTAAATTCCAAATTTGAAGTTAGGAGATACCATCCAATTCGCCCTACCTAGTTTGCCCTTTTCAAAATGACATTCTTAAAACAACATTCCAGCCTCTTAGGCCCGAACCGTCCAAACTCCCTCCAATAAACTGTTAATGGAAATTCACACTAAATAATATGATCTTTTGATGATGCATGGATGGATATAACAAGTATTTTGTAATATTTGATTACCATTTCCCTTGATTTGTGTATGAAATTACTTACGAAACTTCATGCATGCAGGTTTCAAGAAGCCTACCATGGGTCAGTCGGGAGACCCATTGAGAAAGTTGAACAAGGAGAAGCATGTGGCTCCAATCACCATTCATTTTATGCCCATCTTCCCTCGTGGTGCCCATCAATAGATCTAGCATCAAAAGAGGGCCTATGCCAAGGAATTCAATGACAAAATACAAGGGGAGTTGTCCTACTTTTCACCAGATGATGATGATCTTTATGGGGTTGTCCAACCAAATCGGAGGCAACCAATCCATTGATGCCAATTGTCGACAGACCCATTTGATCTAATGAAGAATTTTGTAATTCCATTGGGAAGAAGGCAGCTCTTAGGCAGTTTCAGCTATAGTAAAAGGGAAATCAGCTAGAAGACAAAACTTCTACAGTGACTAGCCACTACAAGACAAAATAGGAAAAAGACAAAGATGTTCTTTAAATTGCTGAATATTGTGGGGTAGGTGAAGCTCTAATGTAATTGAATCTGAGCCACACAATGTAATTCAATTCTAGCCATTCATTTAGGCTTTGGAAAACTATAAATAGGGGTCTCCCCCTTGATTGTAAGGGGTTGGAGAGCTATTGTATAAACATTCTACAACAATAGAAAGAAGCATTGTATGATCTATGGGTGTTACTTTTTGAGTTTCCTCATTATGTGTGCATGGTTCTAACTTCCAATTTAGTTTTAGTTGTTAGTTTCTTGAATGGAAGTGATGATGGTTTTTGTTTTTATAGTATTTGATGAGCTTTTAGCACATACTTTTGGCACTTGTTGATGACAAGTTGTTGTGCAAAGTTAGCCTGGGCTTCTTTATTTGATTGTTGCAACTTAGTTCACTTGCATTTTGATGATGTGTGTATGCAAACTGAAAATCTACAGTCCTTAGACTATTGCACTGGTTTTGTGTAACTGTAGGATCCTCTTGGCCAAGAAAAACATAGTTTAGGGAGTTTGTTTACTGTAGTAGCCTCCATGATCACTATTCATTCGTAGTTTCAGATCTAGAAACCTTATCTCTTCCCTACCCTTTTTCCTTTTTTTAATAAGTAGCCTTAGGCATGGTTCATTGTACATTATAAATCTAAACCTGATGTTGAAATGGAGTTCAAGATTACTGTGTGAACATGCAGCAAATGGTCAGCAACTCTCTCATCTTCAGAACTCCATCTACAGATCCAACTTCCGCACTTTGTAACTCATCCATAAGTTTGCCTTGTGATTCTAGCAACTCACATAAATCAATTGATATATTCTAAGCACTATTAAGACCTAACATCCAAAAGACCTTGGGATAGTGTTTTGAAATTTTATTATGGAAGATTGTCTTTCAAGAGAGGTGATTCACCTATGCATCGCCTATGTTGTGAATTGCATAAAAAACACATCAATAGAACTGGTGCTAGAGGGAGGGAATGATATGTTGAGGCTACAAAGGTGAGTGTTGGATGTTGAAAATAGCACTTTCAAGGAGAGATCTAAGATAAGGAGATCTTTTTTAATGTTGAAACTTGAAATCAAAATTTTTTTTGGGCAAACAGTAGCTGAGTTGAAATGGACTAGCATGTGTAAATCAAACAAGAAAGTTGTCCACCAGTCATCAAGAATTTCTCCCTCTTCAAGAGAATTTGTGCACCATGGATGATAGGCTTTATGGTGAGTCTTTGGGGGAAAATCACATAGTAAACTTTTCCCCCTTGATGAGGTACCATCAATTGATGACTTCTTTCCATTGGGATTTTTACTGTGGATGTATGCTCATGTCGAGGAAGAGCACATCCCAAAAGATGGTAGCGATGAAGACATACTCCTTGAGCCTTTGAATTATGATGCACTAGAGTTTCTAGATTGGGAGAGGGGTTCCTTCTCTATCTATAGCGATAGTGAACAAGGGGAAACGAGTGAACATCATAATGAGATGCATGAGCAACAAAGAGAAGAAGACAAAGGAGGGGGTGTTGAGATAGCTACCAACAGAGATGAAGCACCTGATCGACTACAAGATGCAACTTGGAGTCCTTCTGCCATGATTATTGTTGATCCTCCTCCATATTTAGATGGTTTCAATAGGACAAATTTGTACATGTCATCATCCCATGACACTAAGCATCATGAGGATAATTTTGACACTTGGGAAAGGACATGGGACACTGTGCTGCCTTTTCAAGACAACAATCAAATGGATCCCAAGTTTGTGGATGATCAATGTGGGGAAGTACTTCTTTTTGAAGAACTGCCAGTGGAGGTTGTAGGTCCCACATGTAGATTAGAAGAGGTTTTTTCTACCCTATTCTCCTAGCCTTATGCAAACTTAAGGTCTTAAGGTTTTGCACCCTCCACCACACCCACCCGAGGCTACCAATTCACCCATTGATGATGTACTGCTAGCTCTTGATTGTCAAATGATTCCACCTCCATGTGATGAAATCTAGGTTCTATCCTTCCTTGCTCCTATTAATTGTCATAGCTACACTTATCATTTTGATTATGGCAATGACGAAAAAAAAACATGTTTATGGATTAACCATGGGTTTGGTGAGCCTCCTTAATTGTTGATTCTTCATGATGTTAGGGTAGAATTTGAATGCTGCAATATTGAATTTATTTTCTTTGAGTATAAAGATAAATCTACATGGTTGAGAACTATAATGATTTCCCATTTGCTTGTACATGCATTGTGAAATCCCTTGGGTGTGAGTGTCGGTTGGCCTTGCCTGAATGTAGTTCTTTGTAAATATCTTTGTACATAACTCGTTTTGAGTAGTGTAGATTTCTTGTAAATACTTTGTTTTCTTGCTTTCATTAGGTTGGTTATTTTGTTGTAGGTTGCTTTCTTTAGGGTAGTTTCTTCGTTGTCTTCTTTCATTGTCCCTCTTTAGTTAGTTTTGGTGTTTGCTTTTCATTTTATTTCATTTACTTTTGTTTGCTCTCACTTTGTTGTTGCTTTACTCAGGGTCCCTCTGCTTTTGGTTGGGTACATTTTTGCGCACAACAACCATTCTTATTTGTTGGGGTTGTTCTAGGTATTTCTTTGTCAAATTCTCATAAAGTGTTCAGAGTGGATGGTGAGGATCTTCTGTTAGTATCAAGTGATTCAAATGTTTGATTTAAAGTGGAAAAGTCATTGGTTGGTTTGATTCTGAAGTATCTTGGAATCTGATATCTCTCACATATTTTAAGGATTTGATGGTCATTGTAGGTCCTTTGTGTAGTCTAGTTAAGTGAAAAATCTAAAATTCTACTCGGGCGCCAATGTGATTCTCGGCCCTGAGAGTGAGCTTCATTTCTTGTGGGATGAAATCAAAGAACTAAAAAGAGAAAAGAAAGAAAAGAAAGAAAAGAAAGAAAAATATTGAAAATCAAAGGAAAATAAATTCATCTTTTCAGGGGTATACGAATAACTCTACCGAGGCTATGGATGCCCAGCCGACAATAGAGCAATGTTCGGGAGAATCACAACGACAACCTCGTCGAGGCTATGGACGTCTGACTGGCAGTGAGGCAATGTCATGAATGCTTTTGGGGTTAGAATAAACTACGTAGCTTAACTTAATGGAGCTTAGGTTCTTGCAGCAACTAAAGGATGGAAATTAACACAATTGCGCACACGTTGATTTTTAGCATACATAAGGTTGGATTAACTAGTGGTTTTGGTCCTTTGTTTGCCCTACCGTGAAGGTCAAAACTAGAGATTATGGGTTTGTGATTTCAATTTTTCATCGAAATGCTCTGGACCATTTTGTTGTGCATGTTTTGCACACACACCCCATTTCGAACAAGAACCCTCTCTTTCATTTTTCCTTGTCAGGTCATTTTGTTATTGCCTCATTTTATGTTCCCCTCATTTTGTGTGCCCCTCATTTTGGTGTCCTAGTTGGTCAATGTGCCCTTCAAAGTCTCATTTTTGGCTGACCATATTTTTCCCCTTAAATAAAAAATTGCTAAATCTTGGGTTTTTCAGGCTTCGCCTCCCCACTCGTTCGATTCTCTTTTTCCTTCATTTTTTATTTTGGGGACAAGTTTCCCATGGATTTAGGATGTTTTTGTGGTGCCTAATTGAACTGTCAAATTTTTTTCAAGTTTTGGGAAGTTGCAAAATTTTCATTTTGGAATTCTGTCCCTCTGCTGCCATTTGGGAACTCCATTTGTCCCAGGTTGTTTTGGAGACTAGCCCCTCCGTGGCTGTTTCAGGGACTCCATCTGCCTTTTTCCATTTTGCACATTTGTTTTCCTTAGGAATTGTGGCTTTCAGATCTTGGCCCCTCCGTGGCCGTTTCTGAAACTCCATCCCTCCCCCGCCATCTGAGAACTTTGTCTATCCCTGAAAATTCCAGTGACTAACCCCTCCATGGCCATTTCTGGGACTTTGTCTCCCTTTTTCCATTTTTGACGTTAGTTTGCCTTAGACATTCCGTCTTCCGGAGCCCAATCCCTCTATGGCCATTTCCATAACTTCGTCCCTCTATCACCATCTGGGAACTCCATCTATCCCCATCTATTCTAGAGAGTGGCCCCTCCGTGGCCGTTTTCGAGACTCTATCTCCCTTTTTCCATTTTGGACATCTGTTTACCTTAGGCATTCTGGCTTCCAGAGCCCGACCCCTTCGTGGCTGTTTCTGGAACTCTGTCCCTCTGCTGCCATCCAAGAACTCTATCTATCCCTGGCTATTCAGAGACTGGCCCCTATGTGGCCATTTCCAAGACTCTATCTCCCTTTTTCCATTTTGGATGTCGATTTTCCTTACGCATTATGGCCCCTTCATGGCCATTTCTGAAACTTCATCCCTTCGCTGCCATCCGAGAACTCTATCTGTCCCTAACATTTCCAGAGACTAGCCCCTCTGTGGCCGTTTCAAGGACTTCATCTCCCTTTTTCCATTTTCGACGTCTATTTTCCTTAAGCATTCCGGATTTTGGAGCCCAGCCCCTCCATGGTCATTTCTGGAACTCTGTCCCTCCGCCATCAACTGGGAACTTCATTTGTCCCTGCTTGTTCCATAGACTAGCCCCTTCATGGACATTTCTAGGACTTCATCTCCCTTTTTCCTATTTGGACGTTTGTTTCCCTTAGGCATTCCAACTTCTAGAGCCTGGCCCCTCCATGGCCGATTCTGGAACTCCATCCCTCCACCGCTGTCTAGGAACTTTGTCTGTCCCCGGCTATTCTAAAGACTAGCCCCTCCTTGGCCTTTTCCGAGACTCCATCTCCCTTTTTCCATTTTGGACACCCATTTTCCTTAGGCATTCTAGCTTCCGAAGCCCAGCCTCTTTTTGTCCATTTCCAAAACTCCATCCCTCCACCGTCATTTGTCCTAGGCTATTTCAAAGACTAACACCTTCGTGGCCATTTTCGAGACTCTCATCCTGAAATGTTGTCCCTCTACCGCCGCTTGGGAACTTTTCTTTCGGATTGCTATCTATCATCCACTATCTATCATCCTTTTAGCCTCCTGGGTCCCAAACCCTGGAATTCTGCACTCAAAATTCCATTTCACCTTGGCTATTCCAAACAACAATTTCCTCGCAACTTTCCCGCTTCACAACTCCAGGTGCCCCAATGATGACCCAGATGCCTCCTAATCCAAAAATAGACTTTTACCCACATGGTAAAATTGCATCCTCTCATGCATGAACTTTTCAAATTCCAAATTTGTAGTCGGGAGATACCATCCAAGTCACCCTACCCAGTTCGCCCTTTTCAAAATGGCATTCCTAAAACACAATTTTGGGCTCTTGGGCCCGGACCATCTGATCTCCCTCCAATAAATTGTTAATGGAAATTCACACTAAATATTATGACCTTTTAATGATGCATGGATGGATATAACAAGTATTTTTCAATATTTGATTAACATTTGCCTTGATTTGTGTATGAAATCAGACACTTCATGCATGCAGGTTTTGAGAATCCTACCATGGGTCCGTCGGGAGACCCATTGAGAAAGATAAACAAGGAGAAGCATGTGGCTCCTTTCACCATTAATTTTATACTCATCTCTCCTCATGGTGCCCATCAATAGAGTTGGCATCAGAAGAGGGCATATGCTAGGGAAGTCAATGACAAAATACAAGGGGAGTTGTCCTAATTTTCACCAGATGATGATGATCTTTAAGGGGTTGTCCGCCCAAATCAGGGGCAACCAATCCATTGATGCCAGTTGTTGACAGACCCATTTGATCCAATGAATAATGTTGCAATTCCATCTGGAAGAAGACAGCTCTTAGGCAGGTTCAACTACACTAAAAGGGAAATTAGCTAGAAGACAAAACTGCTATAGTGATTGGCCACTACAAGACGAAATAGGAAAAAAACAAAGATGTAATTTAAATTGCTAAATATTGTGGGGTAGGTGAATCTCTAATGTAATTGAATCTAAACCACACAATTTAAGTCAATTCTATCCATTTATTTGGGCTTTGGAAAACTATAAATAGGGGTCTCCCCCTCATTTGTAAGGGGTTGGAGAGCTATTGTAAAAACATTATGCAGCAATAAAAAGCAATATTGCATGATCTATGGGTGTTACATTTTGAGTTTTCTCATTATGTGTGCATGGTTCTACCTTCCAAGTTAGTTTTAGTTGTTAGTTTCTTGAATGGAAGTGATGATGGTGTTTGTTGTTATAGTATTTGATGAGCTTTCAGCCCATACTTTGGCACTTGTTGATGACAAGTTGCTGTGCAAAGTTAGCCTGGGCTTCTTATTTGATTGTTGCAACTTAGTTCAGTTGCATGTTCATGATGTGTGTATGCAAACTAAAAATCTGCAGTCCTTAGAAGATTGCATTGATTTTGTGTAATTGTAGGATCCTCTTGGCCAAGCAAAACCCAGTATAGCGAGTTTGTCTATTGTAGCAGCCTCCATGATCACTGTTCATTTGTAGTTTTAGATCCAGGAACCTTGTCTCTTCCCTGCCCTTTTTTCTTTTTTTAATATGTAGCCTTAGCCAAGGTTCATTTCACATTATAAAGCTAAACCTGATAATGAAATGGAGTTCAATATTGTTGTTTGAACCTACAGCAAACGGTCAACAACTCTCCCATCTTAAGAACTCCATTTGTAGATCCAAATTCCCCACTTTGTAACTCATCCATAAGTATGCCTTGTGATTCCAAAAAATCACATAAATCAACTAAGATATTCCAAGCACTGTCAAGACCTAACATCCAAGAGACCTTGGGATAGTGTTCTGCAATTTGATTGTGGAAGATTGTATTTCAAGAGAGGTGATTCGCCTATGCATCTGATGTGTTGTGAATTGCATAAAAAACAAATCAACACCTTTCTTGAATCCTTTCTAAAGTAAATACCTATCCAATGGAGCATACAAATCTCTAAGAGATTTCTTGAGTCCATAAAAATATTTCTTGAGTCTGCATACCATGTTTGGATCTTTTGATAACAAGAAACTATATGGTTGCTCAATCTAGACTTCTTCATCTAGATCACCATTCTAGAAGGTTTACTTGACATCCATCTGATAGACTTTGAAATTCTTGTGAGAAGGAAAATCAAGAAACATCCTTACTGCCTCCATTTTGGCTACTAGAGTAAAATTATCCTTGAAATCAATACCTTCAACTTATGAATAAGCTTTACACACCAATCTTTCTTTGTTCCTCACAACTTCACTATCTTCATTTAGCCTATTTTAGAACACCCACTTAGTCCCAATAACATTTTTATTAGCTAGTCTAGGAACCAGATCCCATGTCAAAATTCTCTTCTATCTAGTTTAATTCTTCTTCCATTTCCTTCATCCAATCTTCATCATTTCTAGCATCGAAAAAGTTCTTGGGCTCTACCATTGATAGTAAACACAAATTTACTTTCTCACTTTCTTTTGCAAGCCTTCTCTTTGTCAACACACCTTCATTCTTATCTTCAATTATTTGATGTGCAAAATGGTTCTTTTGAACATACATTGCTCGAGTCTTAGGGATGTTTTTTTTCCTTGTTTCTTCTCTTATTTCTCTTCTTCTTCTTCAAATCACAGATGCATATTACATCTACAAACCTCTGGTTCTTGTGATATATGATGGAAATATTCATCTACCTCAAAAAAATTTCTTTCAATCATCTTTCTCAATCTCTTGTTGTAGCATCTATAGGCCTTGATCCTGGTTGAGTAACCAAGAAAGATCCCTTCATCACACCTTGAATCAAACTTTTCAAGATCTTATTCATCTCTCCTGATGTAACATTTTTTTCCAAATATCATGACATATATAACCATGGGTGGTCTTCCATACCATAGCACATAATGGTTCTTAATGCTATTAACCCTCAATTGTACTCTATTAAGAAAATAGATCGTAATATGAACTACTTCCTTCCAATACATATCAGCTAGATCAACATCTTTCAACATAGCCCTAGCCATCTCTTGGATAGTCATATTCTTCCTTTCCACTACTGCATTCTATTGAGGGGTTTTAGGAGTAGACAGATGTCTCCTAATACCATGATCTTCACAAAAAAATTCAAAATAATTTAAAGTAAATTCATCTCCTCTATCTGACCTTAATCATTTGATCTTAGCATCCATTTCATTCTCAATTTTTTTTTGAAAATCTTAAAATTATCAAGAGCTTTTGATTTTTCTCTTAAAAGTGTAACCCAATTCATTCTAGAGTATTCATCTATAAGTAACATGAAATACCTTTCACCTTGTTGACTTTGTGTTCTTGTAGGTCTGCATAGATCAACATGAATCAACTCCAATAACATTGTAGAAGAATACACCTTGATCTTGAAATTTTTTTTGTCTTCTTTCCCATTTGATACTCCTTGTATAATGTATTTGCAAGCTTAGTTATCTTTCACATATCTATCACTACATGAGGATCCAATTTTTACCATATTTTTAAAGTTGATGTGTTTCATTCTCTTGTGCCACAACCAACACTCATTGGATTGATCTAATAAGTAAATTCTTCTATTTTCCTCCTTTAGATGATAGACATTTGTATTTATCCTAATACCTTTAGCAACTACTCTTACAAGTCTTTCCTTCCTAGAATAACATTCTTTGGTATTAAATGTAAGGTTATATCCTTTTCTACATGTCTGAATAACACTAATAATATTATGCTTCAAACCTTTGACATAGAGGACATCCATAGTCCTATTCTTTCCATCAATTGTTATAGCACCATTTCCACAAATTTGTGCTAACTCATCACCTCCAAACTTAATAGCTCCACCATTACACTTCTTAATATTGATGAACCTTCCTTTGTCACCAGTCATGTGGTTTGAGCAACCACTATCAATCACCTAAGAACTTGCTTCTTTGTTTGCATGAAAGGAAGTCCACACAACCATTGTTCATTCATTATCTTTATTAGCTTGTAGGGTAGTATACTTTTTACATTCTACAATATCATCCTTTTTGTTTTTCACAACCATGAATAGGGTTTCATCAATTGAATCATTGTCCTCATCTTTTAAATAAAATCTGCTCTCCTTAGAATAAAGATTCCTTTTCAACTTCTCTCTATTTTTTCCATCTTCTGATTCTTTAAAAGGACATCTAGAAGAAAAATGACCAATTCTCCCATAATTTAAATACTTTAAAGGTAACTTACCTTTGTATTTGTTTGTTCCTTTCTTCATTATTCTTCAAAAACATTCTTCTACCTCATCAAATTCATCATTCTTATTAGTTATTTCATCTTCTATCTTTACTAGTTTTTAATGTTGCTTCCTTATTTAGAGCATATTTTTCAAACTCTCTCACTTCAAAGATACTGAGAGTTCCAAAAATTTCATCTATTGAATACATATGCAAGTCTTTAGACTCTTCAATAGAAAATACCTTATGACTACAATATTTAGAGAGAGATCTCAAAACTTTCTTCACAAACTCATCTTCTTTCACTTCTCTACCAAGAACTCTAATTCCAATATCAACTTCATCCACTTGAAGCATATAAATAGAAATATCTTCATCCTCTATCATCCTTATGGTCTCAAATCCTCTCTTAAACATTTGAATCTTGGCTTTCTTCACTTTATTATCTCCTTCATAAATGTTGCTAGGTTTTCACCAAGCATCCTTAGCAAAACTACAATTCATCACCTTCAAAGATAGCATTATTAGCCTTGGAATTGTTCTCATACAATATAATCCTAGCTAGATCTATTGGAGGAGAAATAAGAGTAGTAAAACCATCCTTGATAGATTGTTAAATACCAAACCCTAAAGAGTTTTGTTGGCCTTCCATGCTTACTTTCCAAAAGGTGTAGTTTCTCCTATCAATCCGAGGACCCTTATAGGATTCATCATGTGCCATCCCAGACCTCTCCTCAAGTGGTTAATCTTCTTTAGAGGACCTAGTCTATGATACCAATTTTTGAACACACCCAAATATTGAGAGGGGGTTGAATCGTTATCTATCAAAACTTAAACCCTTCGAATCTTAAACCCTTTAGATGTTAAACCCTTTAACAATATGAAAATTTAGATTTTGAATAGGATCAATAAATTTATGAAAAGATCAACAACACTTAAATAAATAAGCAAAAATGCAAGATAAATAAAAAAATACACATGCATAAGATAACACCAAATTTACGTGAAAAATCCAAGGAGGGAAAAACCATGAAGAGAAATCTCTCAGTATAGGAAGCTCACTACTTACAGAATAATAATTTGTTTTAAGGCTCGATGCTTAAGGAAGCACACTACTCCCTAAAGGACTTGCAAGCTAAGGTGCAAAAGCTTTGGGAAAGATACAAAGGACTTGCAATACTGAGGTGCACAACCTTAGGGCAAGATACAAATTACAAGGACCTACTAAAGAGACTCGTTGTCTGATAGCAAGATACATGTCCAGATATGAAATTGCAAAATATGTCAATAATACACTCTGTTGACTAAGGAATTAAAAATCATTTCTCTCTTATTTTCTATAACTCACTGCTTCATTCCATATTTACTCACCAAACCATTCTCACACTCAACCTGTAATTGAAATGTTCTTTCATTTATATCCTCTACAAAGTCTCAAAACATCAATTAGGTCATCCAAAATAGAAGATAAACAATGACCTCAACAAGTCAACCACAAAAAAAATAATGTGGTCCTATCCAAGAGATAGATAGAACCAAATAACAACTTATTACATCTTTCAATGTGATCCCAAATGAAACATATTTTGGTGCACAACAACCCAAGTCAGCAATAAGGAAGCATGTAGATGAAATGTGTAGCACAATACCAATCAGCCCAAAACCACATCTTCAAATAAAATTACTTAATTTAGTTATCAACAAGATTGATCAAGATCCAAATACATCTTAACACAACCTCAAATGTTGGAAAATACCCACAAGCACATAGTTCCATCTAGAAGGCCCTATCAACCAAACATCCACAAATTTCCAAAAAACCCAACTCAACACAATATGCGACACTAAAGAGATCAATAATTAACATGTAGACCATAAATATATGTTCTATGAACATCCAACAACACTTCCAGATACTTATTTCACACTATCATGCCCTAAACAACCACCACAAACCAAACAAAAATAAAACACTTCATCTTAGAAGCACATAATACACAAGCATGAGATGAAACATTAATAAATCAACTTGTGGAGCACTCTATCACATAAAAATTGAACTGACACACTGTAGTGAGAGAACGTACACCAAGGAATATGAGAAAAAACATCAATATGGAGAAATGGGTAAGTGCAAAAGGATGGGGGGCCAAAAGGGGGTCATAAGTGGCCACTTTTTTCTGAAATCAGGAAATACTAACTTTGGATGTGAAATTGAGGATAGTTACACTCAAAAAAATTAGATGCAACAAAAACAAGGATCCTAGTGCTCTGAGTCCACTTTCTAAACTACTTTTTTTTAACGGTAGAGATTAAGGGGTTCAAAAGAGGGAGCCATAAAAACTGGTTTTGTTTTTGTCAAAAAAACATAACATAGCGACTTTTGTGGCTCCCTCAAAAGGTTAAATTTTTTTTGGTATTTTTAAAATCACTTTGGTGAGAAATTAGCTAGCAACATTTAGTTTATGCTACATTTTTCTAATAATTTTTAATGAATATTTGATTTTTTAGTAATTTTTAAAGTGGACACTTCTTGGAAAACGAAATTTTGGTTGTGCTACCCCTATAAATTTTGAAAACTAATTGATTTTTTTTTAAATATGTGTAGAATGGAGACTAGTTTTTTTAAATGTAATTTATTTAAAATTTTGATGAATAATTAATTTATAAAGAAAATAATACCAAACACTAGTTTTTTCCAAAAAATAGAAAAATAAACAAATGAAATTAAAGATGAAAGGCTTAACATTGTCAAAATGTTAAAAAACATAATTACCCAAGTGTTCTATTTGTTCGACCTTGAAACACGTACAAACCTAATGCTTAGCATGAATGTAATTATGTGAAATATTGTAGAATTTGCAAAAACAAGTCTTTGGATGTTGGGAAGGCACTCCAGGCCTTTAGGTTGGTATTCCAAAGAAAATACCAAGCCTAAGGCTTGGGGATTCCCAAAGCAATAAATAACACAAGCACATTATAATGCCAGCATGTTATAACACAAGAACATTATAATGCACTCAC
Organism: Sequoiadendron giganteum; assembly: GCA_007115665.2. Lineage (NCBI taxonomy): Eukaryota > Viridiplantae > Streptophyta > Pinopsida > Cupressales > Cupressaceae > Sequoiadendron > Sequoiadendron giganteum. Next base: position 91,543,035 of record CM021107.1, read on the forward strand.
ATTATTTCATATTTTTGACATTTTTTTGTGTTTGTGCTTAAGTTTCCTAGCAAGACATAACATGATCACATTATAATGTGCTCATGTTATGTCTTGCTTTGTGTGAAATTCTAGTCTATTAAATGTATGCATATATATTTGTATGTATGTATGCATGTATGACATGTATGTATGTATGTATGTATGTATGCATGCATGCATGCTTGTATGTAAGTATGTATGCATGCATGCTTGTACGTCAGTATGTATGCTTGTATGTGTGTATGTATGTATGTATGTAGTATGTATGTATGTATGTATGTATGTATGTATGAATGTATTAGTGTATGTATGTATGTATGTATGTATGTATGTATGTAATATTGTATGTACGTATGTATGTATTATTGTATGTATGTAGGTATATATGTACATGCATGTATGTATGTATGCTTACTTATATGTATGTATTTAGAGGGGGGGAGAATTGTAAGAGAGAGAGGGGGGGTTGTCTAGGTAGGGTGGGAGGGAGATACCTAAGAGAGAGAGAGAGAGATGAGTAGTGAGAGAGAGAGAGACCTGAGAGAGGAGGGAGGAGGAGAGACCCCAGAGGGAGAGAGAGAGAGAGGAGGGGAGAGAAGGGGTTGGAGTGAAAGGGACTTATCTAGGTAGGGTGGGATGGATAGAGGGATAGAGAGAGGGGGTGGGAGAGTGTGTGTGTGTGTGTTTTATCTATGTAGGGTACTAGAGGGAGAGAAATGATAGATAGGGAGAGAGAGGGAGTGGGAGAGATAGGAAGTGAGAGAGAGGGTGTTTTCAAGAGAGATAGAGGGAGTGATAGAGAGACATATATATCTAGGTACGGTGCTAGAGGGAGAGAACTAGGAGATATAAAGAGAGAGGGAGTGTGATAGAGAGGGAGTGGGAGAGAGTGAGTGGGAGAGAGATAAAGGGAGTGAGAGAGAGAGAGAGAGAGACCTGAGAGAGAGGGGGAGAGAGGGAGACAAAGGGAGTGGGAGTGGGAGAGAGGGGGTTGGTGTGAGAGGGACTTATATAGATAGGGTGCCAGAGGGAGAGACTTGAGAGAGAGGGGGTGGGTAGGAGACACTTGAGAGAAAGGGAGAGAAAGGGAGTGCAAGAGAGATGGAGTGGGAGAGGGAGGGAGTGATAGAGAGGAAATGAGTAGGATATAGATAAAGGGAGTGAGAGAGAGATAGAGAGAGAGAGGGAGTGGGAGAGAGATAAAGGGAGAGAGAGAGAGACCTAAGAGAGGGAGAAGGGGTGGGAGGGAGAGACCTGAGAGGGAGAGGGGTGGGAGGGAGAGACCCAAGAGAGAGGATAGAGAGAGAGAGAGGGAGTGGGAGAGAGGGGGTTGGAGTGAGAGGGACTTATTTAGGTAGGGTGGGAGTGATAGTTGAGAGAGGTGGGATTAGAGTGAGAGGTACATATCTTAGTAGGGTAAGAGGGATAGAGAGAGATAGATTTATCTAGTTATGTAGGTAGGTTTCTTAAGGGAGAGACTTGAGAGAGAGAGATGGTGGGAGGGAGATAATTGAGAGGGAGGGAGAGAGAGGGAGTGGGAGATAGAGGTATGGGAGAGAGATAGAAGGAGTGAGAGAGAGAGACCTGAGAGAGGAGAGGGGTGGGAGGGAGAGACTTGAGAGAAAGGAGAGACACCTCAAGAGAGAGAGAGATGTGAGAGAGGGGGTTGGAGTGAGAAGGACTTATCTAGGTAGGGTGGAATGATAGAGAGAGAGAGAGAATTAGGTGGGAGAGATAGGCCTAGTAGAGAGAGAGGGGGAGAGAGAGGGAGTGTGAGGGAGAGGGAGTGGGGGAGAGATAAACTGAGAGAGATGGAGTGAGTGGGAGATAGATAAAGGGAGTGAGAGAGAGGGAGTGGGAGAGAGGTAGAGGGAGTGAGAGAGAGAGACATAAGAGAGGGAGAGGGGTTGGGAGTGAGAGACCTGAGAGAGAGGGAGTGGAAGAGAGGGGGTTGGAGTGAGAGGGACTTATCTAGGTAGGGTGGGAGGGATAGTTGAGCGAGAGGGAGAGAGAGAGAGAGGGGGGGTGAGTGGGAGAGAGAGGGATGGGAGAGAGATAGAGGGAGTGGGAGAGAGAGATGGGGGGAGTGGGAGAGAGATAGAGGGAGTGAGAGAAGGACCTGAGAGAGGGAGAGGGGGTGGGAGGGAGAGACTTGAGAGAGAGGGTGAGAGAGGGAGAGAGAGAGGGAGAGGGGGGTGGGATGGAGAGACCTAAAAAATATGGAGAGAGAGGTAGTGAGTTGGAGAGAGAGATAAGTGAGAGAAAGAGAGGGAGATATAGATAGAGAGAGGTGGGGGAGTGAGAGAGAGAGAACTAAGAGAGGGATAGGGGGTGGGAGGGAGATACTTGAGAGAGAGGTAGTGGAAGAGAGGGGGTTGGAGTGAGAGGGGCTTATCTAGGTAGTGTGGGAGGGATAGTTGAGGGAGAGGGAGAGAGTGGGAGTGGGAGAGAGAGGGAATGTGAGAGAGAGGGATGGGAGAGAGATAGAAGTAGTGAGAGAGAGAGAGAGACCTGAGAGAGGGAGAGGGGTTGGGAGGGAGAGAATTGAGAGAGAGAGAGGGTGAAGGGAGAGACCTGAAAGAGAGGGAGTGGGAGAGAGGGGGCTGGAGTGGGAGAGAGAGGGAGAGGGGGAGAGAGAGATTAGGGTTCATGGTTTAAGGGTCAAGGTATTAAGGGTTTCAAGGTCTAGGTATTAAGGGTTTAAGGGTATAGGGTTGAGTGATTAGGGTTTAAGGAATAGTGTCCAAGGTTGAGGGTTTAGGGATAGGGTTTAGGTTAAGTGAAACCTAGATGGCTAAGGAGGGATGGATGGCTAAGAAGAGAGAGATAGAGATGAAACCTTTATAAAATCAATATTTTCATAATGCAAGAGTCTTTTGAAGAAGTTGAGATATAGCCATTTTTTATAGCAAGAAAAAATGCACTCGTGTTATAATGCAAGCATTTTTTCACTTTCTCTAAAAATGGGAAAAAAATCAACACACCTATTATCTAGGCCCATATTCTCTGTTATTCTCCTGGTTATGCACATGTTTCAACAAAAAGGAAGCTTTTTGATGTTGTTGGGAAGTGCACATGCAAAGATTTCACATTCTACCACCTTTGCATGAACTCTCCACCACCTTTTTATGGATTTCCAACTTAGGAAGGAGGAAATAATAGATTTTTCACACCAAATTATATATATATATATATATATCAATTCAAGTATCAATTTTTGTAGTGTTGCAATATTAATTGTGATTGAATTATAGGAATTTAACAATATACATTGGTTATTTGTATTATTGTTAGTTATTCTATTCAAGAGTAGTATACAATTGAATGTTTAAAAGGAAACAAGATTGTGAAAAACTCAAATTGTTGAGGAATTTGATGCAAGAAGAAACAAAGACTACATAATTGGGTAGAACTCCTCCATTCGAATCTCCATTTTTAGGTATGTGAAGTCTTTACACATTTTCTTTACATTTTCCTTAATTCTATTATGTTTCTTTGTCATCCCTTATCATACATGTTTAATACAATTATTTTATTTTGTTTTTATGCATATTCCATGTTCACCATCATTTTTTTGTCATTATAACCTTAGCCCCTCTTGGCACATTTTAAACTACACAATTCTTTACACTTTCCAATTACATTTTAAACCACATCTCTTTGAGGCATTATTTTAAACAATTGACCTACCTTGTGTATGCTTCCACATTTTGTATACACATATTTATGAGATTAGTTATAAGTATTTAATATAATACATCATTTCTCAATCCTTTTATATGGATGTGCATACCTGCTTCCAAAGCTTCCATTTTGGTATAGGAATGGGGGATGTTGGAAAATGCAGTGGAATTTGGTTCTACACCTAGAAATTGTATTTTCTTGAAATATTCTAAAGCCTTTTCAAAAAATATATTTTTTGCATATCCTATAATCATTCTACTCTATGATGACATATCTCATTAAGGAATTTTGTCAAACAGTTCTACCAAAGTAGTTGATTTCCTTGTCTATGCTACCAATTTTTGTATACATGTCTACCAAATTATTCTATCAAATAGTATAGACAAGGCAACCAGTTGTTTGCAAAAATTCCTCAAATAAATGTGGTCTCATGGTGATGCATATCACCATTAGACCATATTTATTTGAGGCATTTTTTCAAACATTTGATTGCCTTGTTTATTCTACCAAATTTTCCATGCATGTCTACCAAATTTTTTTATCAAAGAGCATAGACAAGGAAATCAGTTGTTTGAAAAAAATCCTCAAAGAAATGTGGTCTCATGGTGATGCACATCACCATGAGACCACATTTATTTGAGGTATTTTTTCAAACAGTTGATTTCCTTGTCTATTCTACCAAATTTATATGTTGTTTGATAAAATGCTTTGGCAGACATGCATGGAAAATTTGGTAGAATAGACAAGGCAATCAATAGTTTGAAAAATGCCTCAAATAAATGCGGTATCATGGTCATGTGCATCACCATGAGACCACATTTCTTTGAGGATTTTTTTCAAACAATTGATTTCCTTATCTATGCTACCAAAATTTCCATACATTTCTACCAAAACATTTTGCCAAACAATCCCCCTTTCTTTCAATGATTTGATTGATGCCTGGATACCTTGTTCCAAAGGTAGGATGGACAAAAGTTGTGGAGTTTAGATGTATACTCAAGCCAATTGCATCTTCTTGAAATTTTGTAATGTCTTATAAAAATCCATTTTGTGCTTATCTTGCAATCATGGCATTTCATGAGACCATTTATTTCTTTAAGGCATTCCATCAAAACATTGATTTGAGCTTTGTCTATGCTACCAAATTTTGCATACATTTCTATTTGTGGACATTATATTGGTAGGTCATACGTTAGAAAATGGCTAAAAAGAAAAGTCACATTCAATAAATTCTTGCAAGGTAGAAATACTTAAAAAAATATTATCTTTCCATTTTCCTTGAGTTATTATTTCACTTGTTTATTCATCTTGGTGGAGGCATTTTTTTGAATAGTTCATGTGCCTTGTCTATGCATCCACATTTCACATGTGTCTACTAAGGAAATTTCAACCATAACACTCATGAAAATCCCCCTTTTATGTTTTGATAGATGTCATACCCCATTCTAAGGTCCCCACTATAAGGTAGTGAGTTATTTAGAAAAATGCCTCATAGAAATGGGGTCTCATGGTGATGTACATCACCATGAAACCCCATTTATGTGAGGAATTTTTTCAAACAGCCCACCACCTTGTCAATGTGGTATAATTGACAAGGTAGTGGGTTGTTTGAAAAATGCCTCATAGAAATGGGGTATATTTAGGCATTTTTTCAAACAAACCACTACCTTGTTAATTCTACTACATTGACAAGCTAGTGAGCTCACTATCTTGTTTGTGCTACCACTTTTTTCATACATGTCTACCTAAACCTTTTGTCAAATAATTCAAATGCCTTGTCCATGCTTCCATTTTGTGCCTATCTTGCAATAATGGAATTCCACGAGACCAAATACATGGAAAGGGGGGGGGATGATGTTGCAAGAGCATGTATCAAAAGAGAATTAGCACAAGAAGAGTTAGATTATAAAGACAATGCAAAGTTGATAGATGTAAAATCAATCGTCGAGTGGTGTAATGCTTTGATGGGTCCAGGTAATGAAGGAAAGTCTTCAATTCATATATATTATTGGTTGATAGATGATACTAAAATTTCACCATATGAGAATTGTTGTACACTGACAAGATCAAGTGAGCTACACTCTTTCCTTAGCTCAAATGGTTCATGGAGTATCCATATGCAAAAGATGGCATTCTTTTGTTCTTCATGTACAATTCAATCCTAGAATGAGTGTGAGTAAAAGGAGTGGGTTGACGAATGGTGGTTAAGTTATCTTAGCCCACTTCAATGTATCCCATTTCTTTGAAGCATTTTTTTTAATAGATCCTACCTTTTCATTGCTACTGCATTGACAAGCTTACTACCTTGTCATTGTGTCTACATTGAAAATCTCACTACCTTTTCATTACTACCACATTTACAAGCTCACTAGCTTCTCTACCTTGTCATTGGTACCGCATTGACAAGCTCACTAGCTTGTCAATGCAGTAGCAACAACAAGGTAGTGAGTTGTTAAAAATTGCCTCAAATAAATGGGGTCTCCTCGTTCTGTACATCACTAGGAGACCCCATTTCTTTAAGGAAATTTTTTGAATAGCTCACTACCTTGTTTATGCTACCACACTGGCAAGCTCACTACATTGTCAATACAGTAGCAATGACAAGGTAGTGTGTTGTCTGGAAAAAATGCCTCAAAGAAATGGGCTCTCTTTGTGTAACAACCTCTAAATAATTTACACAATTAAATTTACACATTACATGTCATCACATGCATATAAATACATGTGTCCAATGCACGAGAAAAATATAAAGAATTATATTAAGTTAATAATTTGAAGTATATGTGTTGTTTACAAGGCAATTCATGTGGGATAATTTCCCTTACGATAGACCTCTTGGTCGATAACAAGACTATACATCAACTTATTCTTGAGCCTTCCTAATAGGATCCTTTCAAAATTAAAACTCTTTCAACCATATTGAGGAAAAGAACATTGTGGGAGCACAATTCTACCCTACCACAAAGTGAGACACTTCCCCAAAATTATTCAATCCATCGAAGAATAGCTGACACAAAATGAGGAAAAACTAGTAATGCAACACTGAATAGGATTAATAGAATATGTGTAGTAAGGAATATCAACATATAATCATATCATGATAATCACATATATTACACGAAAAATGACATCATTCTTTGAGCTCATACATAGCTATTCATGAAGGCTACATGTTGGTTTACCATCAATATTGCTAAGTCCTTAATTTCTTAAAGAAACAAGTAAATCTTTGCAAGCACATTTTTCTATCATGATAACATGACTATATGCATGCAAAACTTCTAACAATATTTTCATAAGTGCATATCAAGAAAAATGATGTGGATCCAAAGTAAGAACATGCAAGTTTGACCATGGAAATAAAGTATGCGATATTAAATAAAGAAGGTGTAACACATGTATGCAACTAGAGGTACACACACACATATATATATATATACAAATATGAGTAAAAATTCTTACAAAATAAAGCACTCATATAATTCTTTATGGGTTTGTGGATTCAAGCATGCAATCATGCTTACATAACCATTAGCACCATCCACAAGGAAAAAAGACAAGGTTTGCACTTAAGCATTCAACCCATTCTCATCAAGTCATACACATGTGAAGTCAACCTTCTAATTCATTAAAATTTCATCTAACATAGTATAATACATAATTTCTATAAACTTATATTTTCATCAAAAGAAACTTCTATTATTCCTTCATCAATGATCAAATAAACCAAATACATTTTCAACTAGGATAGGTTAACCCATCAGTCTTTTCTGTAACTGATGTTTGTCCAACAATGCATGTACATAATCCTAATTTACTTTCATCATAACTCATACTTGTCTAATTCTTCATGGAATGTCCCCTGAAACATATTGATTAATAATTTCATCTACTCAATACATGGCAACAAATTTTGCCTAGGATGACTTTTACTTTAATGTTCATGAATGATTTCAGTTAAAAATATATAATAATAGAATAACCTTTTATTATTATTTAAAAATATTTATATTGGAGGGGATATCTATTAGAGAGATTAGAAGAATTATTGATCATGAATAATAATGGTGTCCAAAGGTTTTCCTCATACAACTAGATTGTGCTTTAGTACACACTGACATATATGCTCTTTTAAGATAGAGGTTTCAAGGAATTTATCCACTATATTGAGATTTAAGTATTGAATACCAATCAAGCATTGTAGCCCCCATAACATTCAAATTATGACTTACAAAGTATTCATTCAAATGATTGTTCAAGATTGAAAAAACCCGATTCCACACCTTATCTAGCTACAAGATGATACAAAAGCACAACTTCATATGGTGGAAATGTTGTGAGCTCGACAACAAATAAAATCATCCAAAAGGGAACACCTCAGAGTGAGAAGGGGGTCGACTTTAGATATGTATGACTTGGTGAGAATGGATTGAATGATTGAGTGCAAGCCTTCTCTTTTTTCCTTGTGGATGTTGCTAATGGTTATGTAAGCATGATTGCATATCTGAATCCACAAAACCATAAGAATTATATGAGTTCTTGATTTTCTAAGAATGTATACTCATATTTATATATATATATGTACCTCTAGTTGCATACATCTATTGCACCTTTATTTAATATTGCATACTTTATTTCCATGCAGATACTTCCATGTTCTTACTTTGGATCCACATCATTTTATCTTGATATGCACTCATGAAAATATTGTTGAAAGGTTTGCATGCATGAAGTCATGTTATCATGATAGCAAACTAGTACTTCCAAAGATCTACTTGTTGCTTTAATAAATTATGGACTTAGCAACGTTGATGGTAAACCAACATGTTGCCTTCATGATTCGTTATGTATGAACTCAAACTTCGAGGATGATGTCATTTTTTGTGTAATCTATGTGATGATCATGATATTATTAGATGTTGATATGCCTTACTACAAATATTTCAGTAATCCTATTTAGTGTTGCATTGCTATTTTTTTCTCGTGTTGGGTTAGATATTCTTCGATGGATTGAAGAATTTCAGAGAAGTGTCTCACTTCATGGTAGGACGGAAACATTCTCCCACAATTTTCTCGCCCTCGATATGGCCGAAGGATTTTTCAGTTCACAAGGATCCCATCAAGAAGGCTCAAGAATCAATTAATGTATAGTATTTTTATTCACTAAGAGGTCTATTGTAAGGGAAATGATCCCATATGAATTGCCTTGTAAATGACACATGTACTTCAAATTATTAATTTAATATTATTCTTTATCTTTTTCTTGTGCATTGGACATGTTTCTTTCTATGCGCATGATGATGTGTAATTTGTGAATTTAATTATGTTAATTGTTTGGAGGTTGTTACATTTAGTATTAGAGACCATTATATCCGACAGAGATACACAAATGATGTCAAGGTTCTGGGCCACTTTGAATGCAACATTGGGGAATAAGTTGAGTTGTATTTCAACTTATTAGCCTCAGATTGATGGTAAAACTGAGAGAGTGAATCAGGTAGTAGAAGATCTCCTTCGGATCTACTATAAGGGAGATTACCCTATATGAATTTCCTTGTAAATGACACATGTACTTCAAATTACTAATTTATTATTATTATTTATCTTTTTCTTGTGCATTGGACATGTGTCTTTCTATGCACATGATGACATGTAATTTGTGAATTTAATTGTGTTAGTTTTTTGGAGGTTGTTACATTTGGTACTAGAGACCATTATATTTGATAGAGATACATGGATGATTTCAAGGTTATGGACCACTTTGAATGCAACATTAGGGACTAAGTTGGACTTTATTTCAGGCTACCATCCTCAAACCGATGGTTAAACTAAGAGAGTGAATCAAGTAGTAGAAGATCTCATTTGGATGTACTATATGGATCAATAATATAAATGGGAAGAGTATCTACCACTGGTCGAATTGTATTATAACAACTCCTATCATGCATACTTAGGTAAGGCGCCTTTCGAGGCTCTATATGGGAAAAAGTGTCATACTCCCATCAGTTGGGACAGATTGGAAGATAGGATCATAGTGGGTCCTAAAATGCTAAAAGAAATGGAAGAGAAGATGAGGCTTATTAAGAGCATATTGAAGGAGGCAACAAATATGAAAAAGAGTTATGCTAATAGAAATAGAACCTTTAGACAATTTTTAGTTGGGGATAATTTCTTTTTGAGAGTCAATCTGCATAAGAGCTCTATTACCTTCGAGAAGTCATCCAAGTTGGCTCCAAAATATGTGGGCCTATTTGATGTGTTGGAAGTAATCAACCTAGTTGCATACCAAATTTCTTTACCCCCTGCTCTAGCTTGACTCCATAATGTGTTTCATGTTTCCATGTTAAAACCATATCACCCAGATGCGTCTCATATAATTGATTGATGTTCTTTACATGTGGAGGATCCAAGAGTGGTGCTAGTGGATCCCAATAGAATTCTTGGTAGACGCAACGTTAAGTTGAAAAATAGGGACATTGTTTAGTATAAGGTGCAATGGGACTAGTATAATGAGGACAATTCTACTTGGTAGGATTTAGAGGAGATAGAACGCTCTTTCCCTCATATTCTTTCTTAGATAGACTATTGATGATTATCTTTATATTTTTTCCTAATATTTTGGATTGAAAACAATATGATTGATATATATGAAACAATTTTGTTTGATCAGACATCATGATGATGTCTCTTTCTAATGGGGAAGAATGTCATATCTCAATTTCATTATTGTAATTTAAATATTGAGGAAATTGAAATATTTGGAAAATAGAAATTATCATTTTTATTTATGGAATCTGATAAAAATGTAATGATGAAATTGAAAATGAATACTATGCAAATTTGTGATTAAATAAATTATTTCATGAGATTATGGTTAAAGGTTACTGATATGTGGACAAGTGTAATAATTTTTGTGTAGGAAATAGGTTGAAGGATGAGAACTTGACTAATATAGACACGCTTAGCTAGATGACCACGGTAAGAAAGAATGGAACCTAGAATCTCACACACCGCAATAGATCATGAAAATTGCATATATTAGAAAAGTTGATGAGTTTAATTTATATTTGATGTGAGAATTTAAATTTAATAAAAGAACAAATCAATGTATTTTTTCCTTACCTTGTTTGATCCAAATTCATATTCAATAAAAATTTGAAAAGAAACTCATTTCATCAAATATGATTGTAGTGTGCAAAATTACTTGCATTAACTGTTCTTTAAACGAATTTGAAGTTGTATTTGAATGAGGAAAAGAAATGGATAAGGAGGATATGTAAGTTGAAAAGAAAATATTTGTGTCCCTTGAATATATGTGCATATGTAAATAATCTTAAGGAAGGAAATTGTACATATAAATGTATATATATAAGTAGAGATGTATATATATATATATACATATGAAAATACAAATAAATATGTGAGTACATAAATATGTATATGAATATATGACTATTTTCCTCGAGTTTTAATTTTTATTTTTTATGGAAAACAATGGAATCGTGGAATGAAATTTGTAACTCTCATCATTAGTGGGATAGGGGTTGACCCCTTCCATGAGGAAGAAAGCTACAATCAACCATCAAAAATGGGAGGAGTGGATGACCAAGTAAGGTTATGGAGACAGAGGAATTACCACTATCTAATAAAATTAGAAAGAGGATATTTGAACAAAAGATGGAAAATTAGGCAACGAACAAAAAGAGGAGAAAAAAAGAGGAAAATCGAGGAGGATCGACTGAATGGGAAAATGCAGAGGAATTTAAGCTTAGTTTCCATTCTCATAATCAATCTTGTAGAGAAAAGAGGTAATGTGAAGATCCTTTATTTTTGTTTCTTGAATCGAATGAATTTTCTTCATTTGCAATATTGTTAAGCCTTATGTGAATTAGCATTCAAAATGTCTTCTCTATTGGTCGATTTGTGTCAAACTATGTTGGATCAATTGGGGCTGGGTAAACCCATAATAGTGGTGTACAATTTTTATGAGGAAGGAAATTTGAGAAAATTCTCATGCATACAAAATTTCATGTTTTAAAGGGTTCGTTCAAACTAGGGGGTTCACAAGAACCTAAAAGAGGGGTTCATACAAACCCCTAGTTCGAGCGGCGAACCCTATGAAGCCATGTTCCCTTATGGGAAATTCAAAAAAATGGGGGGTTCGAGCAAACCCCCCTTCAAATGAACTCCCCTTCACCCTTTCGAGCGAAGGGGGGTTCGCTCGAAGGGGGGTTCGCTCGAAACCCCCTTTTTTGCCCTTCTCCCCCTCTTCCACCAAATTTTAGCGGATTTATGCCCTTCGAAGCTCGATTTGAGGATAAAAATGGAGGAGAATTCACAAACCCAACTAGAATATGGTAGTCCTCAAAATGAGCTATCCAATGAATTAAATTTTAATATGTTTTGGTTTTATTATGTATGTGTTTTTTTAGTATTATTAAACATAGGTTTTTCACCAAAAATCAAGCTCTCTGTTTTGCACATGTGAAAAAATAGCAGATTATCAAAATATTTTTTTTTAAATACATTGAGGTTGGGTATTGATGTCCTTGATCCATTAAAAAAATAAATTGAATTTCGATTCATACAAAAGAAGTTATGTTGTATACAGTCTGCCTATGTCTGAATTGCAATTGGTTTGACTTTGAAACTTGATTAAGGAAAAAATATTCAATAAAAAACTATGAGACCAAATGAAAGTGCTAGATATCATAGTTACAAATCTAAATTCGAAAAAATTAGAATTTTACCCTTCATACAAAAAATGTTATGTTGTATACGGTGAGCGTCACTTTTTAAAAATGTTGTTTTTTGAAAAAAACTAGTTTTCGTGGGAGATGGAAAAAAAAGTACAATCTGATTCCAAAAATTTTGAAAAAAATATTTTTAGAATCTGCAAACAAAATGTGATGAGACTCTAGTTTTCATCATCTTCAAATTCCTCATGGTTTAGCCACTATAGGTTCCCGAATATGAAGATTTAGTTAAAAATAATAATTGCAGTGTTTAGTTTGGCCAAAAATTGTAAACCACTATTGTGGGTTCACTCGGATAAAGCCTTCATAGTGAGCCTATGCCTTGTATTATCTTTTATGTGAGGGTATCAAATAGATTCACATGGCAGATTCATACTTGTGTGTTTATTTTCACAAGGTTGAGGCTATTCAACCAAACCATAATAATGTATTATTATATCTATTTTGTTGTTAATTAATGTATGATCTTTCTCGACGCCATTGGCGATTGACTTGTTTTGATTATCACTTCCTTGTGGGTGCCATGTCTCATGGTCAAGAAATACATATCACTAATGGTTGCCAATAGAGAACAACATGCATCATTCTATTGTTGGTTTATGTTTATCGTTCCCCCTTTCGGTGGATATCTATGGTGAAGACCATGCATGGTCGAGCTAAGACCTTACTGTTATTTTGATAGAACCCACCATGCTTTTTGAAGGTTAAAATATGAAGAACTAAGTATTGTTCAGTGGTAACTTTTGCCGAACGACTCCATTGTTCGATGAAATTTTCTCAAATGAACTCGAGACAATGTTTGTGTAAGTTTAAATTTTAAATTGATACCGTGAAGCAATATTTGACCTTCCTATGGCCGTAAGATATAGAATCCCTTTTGGTTTTAACATACAAATGACATTTCATCTATTTATGTATATATACATATATATATATATGTATATGTATATGTATAGATGCATACTTCTTATGATTATTTATTGATTTATTTCAGTGTTATCTAGGGTTGAAGAACAACCCACTCTACGTATTGTTATATGAGAATTTAATTGGGTTCTTCCATACAAACGTAGACCCCACCATATATTTTATGCTATCGATTTATAATGAAGACCCTGTTGTGGAATTGATAGCATGTTATCATTTTCATGATAACATGCATATCGACCATTATATTTTATAGAAAGTGGAGACTTGTTTGATAGCTCTTAATGGATATGTTGATTTTATTTATTGATGTTATTTATGAACTACAACAATGGAGAATCTCAAATTTAAAACAAATAGATATGGATAATCTAAAATAGACATCCCAAAAAATGAAATTGGAAATTAATTGAATGAATTCTTCTTTTTGAATGAAATGATGTATCTCTGGTTATGGTTACTAGAGGAATTATAAATAAACTATCTTGGTTAAATGTCTATGGATAAAGGTTTCTGAATTATTAAATAAATCATATGAACAAGTTGATGTTTCATTTTTCTGAATATGGATTTCTTATATGAAGGATAATTTGTCTTTTCTATTAGGCATGTATACACATTCTCCAACTCTATCCACTTTAGGCATATATGTGAATGTGCATAAATACTTATTTTATGCACATGAACATACATATGGTATACCTTCCGATTCCTCTTGATTAATATTTGAATAAGATTTTTAGAATTGATTTCCAATGAAAGGAATTGTTATGATAGAATAACATGCTTTTATATCATGAAACTGATAAACTATGATGAATGAATGAATGAATGGTTGTACCTGTTGAAATGACTAATTTGTGGTAAATTAATGAAATGGAATGATACATGAATTCATTGGTAGACTATAGCACACTAGAATATGTTGCTAATAGATGGTCTAAAATGAAGGGATACCCCTTTAATATGATAAGATTTTCTTCTAGGAATGGGTTCCAGAGAGTGTAGATTTTTTGTTCCAAATCTAGCTAGAGTTGCATTTTATGTACCATGAGCTTGGTCAAGCTTTGCAGTCACTTTTATATATTTGTATATGGAACTAACTGTGTTATTTATCCTCTATATAATGTATTGATTTACCTAACATGGAACTTGCATATTCTAACAAAGTATATAAAAATGCATGTAGTTAGGCATGCATAGGTTCTACCTTGCAGGCTAAGTGTTTCATGTAGGGTCGGGTATTCTTTGACTGACTGAAGAACTATAGGGAAGCAATGCTTCGTGGTTGGGTGGAAAAGCACCTCAATCATGTTCTCGTCCACCAATGGAGGTGATATGTCATAAGAAATCATATCATAATTCTATATGTATTTGTATCATTGATGTAAAAGAATAATTGATGTAGTAGAAAGGAAAACTATAAAATTGAGAATTGACTCTGAGGCATTGAATGCCAAGTCAAACTTGTATGTAACCATTGACATTTGGAAATGAACATTCTTTTATTTCAGATTTATTGGTGATTTATGAACATAAATGTGCTAAATGGAATTAGTTATGAAATCTGTGTCATAAATATTAATATTCATAATGTAAATTTTTAGTTTAATGATAGAAATCTAGTTGAGCATATTACACCTAGTGATGTACATCATGAGGAGACCCCATTTCTTTGAGGCATTTTTTCAAACAGCTCACTACCGTGTCATTGGTTCCACATTGACAAGGTAGTGAGCATCATAAGAAAAAATGCCTCAAATAAATGTTGTCTCATGGTGATGTGCATCACCATGAGAGCACATTTCTTAGAGGCATTTTTTCAAAAAACTCACTACCTTCTATTCAATATTTCAAATAATATAATTCCTTCTAACCCCACTTATAGATAGGCGACTTTTCTATTAATTCATTGGTTGTGAGTTCATTATTTGACTCAATAGAAGTTGCTCCACTTGATTAAGTAGTCAATTTTTAATAATTAATTTTTTATTCATCGCCTCATTCTAGTATTCATCTTATTGATTTTGGCATACCTTTGTGAGAATGAATATTTTTACTCAATGATAACCACTAGCAATACATCCTTTAAAATATCAGTTTGATTGATCTCTTAAAAAAATGTATGTTTGTGCCCTTTCCTCTTACATTTTATACCATTTTAATTAACGTCCTAAATTTAGTAATGTGTAAATGCATTGTTTTTCCTTAAAAATCTAAACTCTAACTTTGACTTTATTGTTCACATATTGTCCTTTTATTAGTTTTCGTACAAGGTAGCAATGGCAACCTGGTGATTTTTTTGAAAAAAATCCTCAAAGAAATGGGATGTCATGGTGAATTATATCACCATGAGAACCCATTTCTTTGAGGCATTTTTTTCAAATAGCTCACTACCTTGTCGATGTGGTAGCATTGATAAGGTAGCAAGCTCAATACCTTGTCAATGTGGATAGATTGACAAGGTAGTGAGGATTGTAAGAAAAAATGCCTTAAAGAAATGGGGTGTCATGGTGATGTATATCACCATGACACCCCATTTCTGAGGAATTTTTTCAAACATCTCACTACTTTGTTAATGTGGTAGCATTTGCAAGGTAGCGAGCTCAATACCTTGTCAATGTGGTATCATTGGCAAGGTAGAAAGCTCAATACCTTGTTAATGTGGTAGCATTGGCAAGATAGCAAGATTAATACCTTGTCAATGTGGTAGCATTGGCAAGGTAGTGAGCTCAATATCTTGTCAATTTAGTAGCATTGGCAACGTAGCAAGCTCAATACCTTGTCAATGTGGTAGCATTGGCAAAGTAGTCAGAATTGTAAGAAAAATGCCTCAAAGAAATGGGGTCTCATGGTGATGTACGTCACCATGAGACCCAATTTCTTTGAGGCATTTTTCTTACAATTCTCACTACCTTGTCAATGCATCCACATTTACCATGAGGACATCTCTCATTGAGGCATTTTGTCAAATAGCTCATGTGTCTTCATTACGCATCCACATTTCACATGTGTCTACTAAGGAAATTGCAACCATAACACTCATGAAAATCCCCCCTTTTATTTTTTGATAGATGTCATACCCCATTACAAGGTCCCAATGTTGCTATGGTTAAAATCCTAAAACATGTGCTTTCGACCAAACTATAGATGCATATAAAATATCTTTTAAAGAATAATAGTAAGAAAATGCATAGACAAGGTATTGATTTGTTTCAAAAAATGCATCAAATAAATATGGTCTCATGGTGATGTCCATCACCATGAGACCACATTTCTTTGAGAAATTTTTTCAAATAGCTCAATGCCTTGTCTATGCTACCACATTTTCCATACATTTTCCATTTTGGTCATATCCTACAATCATTCCAATTTTTATGGGAATATTGACAAATGAACAAATGAAGTCAAAAATTATTGAACTTAAGACTTTTTGTGAAGAAAACACAACTTGAAATAGATGATAAGGAAGGAATATGGAATGTAAGTGAAAAAAAGGAGAATTGGTGAAATGGACACATCAAATTACTATCTATAAAGGTAGAGAAGTTATCTAAAGAACTTGTTAAAAGACACATTTTCATTTTGTAATCAAAATGACACTTCCAACTTAGATGATAGCAATAGTTGTAGATCTATAAAGGCAATAGTTGGAAGTGTTTAGATTGAAGAAAAACCATTTTGAAGACTAAAATAACCACTTAAAAAAGGAATTAAAAGACAAGAAGAAGATTTTATCATAGAAAAAATTGTTTAGTCTTCTCTAAAAATACTTGAAAAAGAAGCAAACCAAATTGAATGCGATACATAATGTATTGAATGAAGATATTCTTCCTACTCTCAAAAAGTTGAGGAAGGTGCATGTGTAGATTCTTCTTTATTCATCATACATCCAAACTGACTATTACAACACGTTTGTATGGGTGGGTTTATTCTAGGAAAGGTCCTCTTTGATACCCAAATACATCAAAATGGTCCAAGACACATTCTAAAGATGGTCTCTTAAGAGACCAAAGTGCAAAAGGGAAACAAACTTTGACGAGCGATTACATGGAAATAATGGCACTTGAAAAAACTCTATCTGAGGCTACAAGATCATGTAGGGAACCTCTACAATAATCTCTCTTTTTTTTATAGCTCCAATTCACTTTACCATGCTGAATAGATTTCAATTGATGGAAAATGGGTTAATTGTATGTAGTGTACAGTTGGAAAGTGGTGTAACTTTTGTTCTATTTGTCATACAATCAAACCAACTATTAAAAAATGTCCATACAGGTGGATTTATGCTAGGAAATTTCCTCTTTAGCACCTAAATATGTTGAAAAAGTCTGAGCCACATTCTACTAGGGAAGTCTCTTAAGAGACCAAAGTGCAAAAGGGCAAAAACATTTGACGAGAAATTAATCAGAAAGCATGGGAATTGGAAACACTTCATCTGAGGCTACTCAATCATGTAGGGACCCTCTACAATAATCTTTCTCAATTTTTAATAGCTCCAAGTCATTTTTCTATGGTGAACAAATTTTAGTTGATGGAAAACGGGTCAATTACATATAGTGTAAAGTTGGAAAGTGGTGTAACTTTTGTTTTTTTTGTCATACGACCGAACCAACACATCTATATGGGTGGGTTTATATTAGGCAAGATCCTCCTTTGCACCCAAAAACATTGAAATAGTCTTCAAGCCACATTCTACCGGTAAAGTCTCTTAAGACACCAAAGTGCAAAAGGGCAAAAAAATTCAACGAGTGATTACTTGGAAACCATGGCACTTGGTAACACTTTGTCTAAGGTTATGGGATCATGTTTGGCCCCTCTACAATAACCTCTCTCATTTTTGATAGCTCCAAGTCATTTTCCCGTGGTGAATAGATTTCAATTGATGAAAAATGGGTTAGTTACATGTAGTGTAAAGTTGGAAAGTGGTGTAACCTTCATCTTGCTTATCATATGACTAAACTGATTGTTCCAACATATTCATATGGGTGGGTTTATGCTAGAAAATATCCTTTCTCACACCCAAACATTTTGAAACGGTTTGAGCCACATTCTATTGGTGAAGTCTCTTAAGAGACCAAAGTGCAAAAGGGTAGCAAACATCAATGATCAATCATTTAGAAATTGTGGCACTTGGAAACACTTTGTTTGAGGCTATAGGATCACGTAGGACCCCTCTACAGTAACCTCTCTCGGTTTTTGATACGTCCAAGTCATGTTATTGTGGTGAATAGATTTTAGTTGATGGAAAATGGGTCAATTGCATGTAGTGTAAAGTTGCAAGGTAGGCTAATTTTTGTTTTGTTCTTCGTGGGGCCAAAAAAATTAGTGCCAACACATCTAGATGGGCACATCTATGTTAGGCATGGTCACTGTGCTTTGTTATAAAAGGTTTGTAGTCTTTCCTATTCGAAGGGTCACAAATTTTTGCCTTTGAAAAGTCACAACCAAATTCATGTCATCACTATAAATGAGAACCTAAATTGAGGGTGATCCCACAATAGTGGTTTACAATTTTTGGCCAAACTGGACACTCAATTTATTATTTTAAACTAAATCTTCACATTCGCGCACCTATAGCAGCTAAACCATGAAGAATTTGAAGATGATCCAAACTAGAGTCTCATCAAATTTTGTTTGTAGATTCTAAAAGAAAAAATTAAAAAAAAATTGGAATCAGATTGCACTTCTTTTTTCATCTCCCACGAAAACTGGTTTTTTTCAGAAAACAATATTTTAAAAAAGTGACGCTCACCATATACAACATAATTTTTTTTTGTATAAAGGATAAAATTCTAATTTTTTCAAATTTAGATTTGTAACTACAATATCTAGCACTTTCATTTGGTCTCATAGTTTTTTATTGAATATTTTTTCCTCAATCAAGTTTTGAAGTCAAACCAATTGCAGTTCAAACATAGGCAGACTGTATACAACATAACTTTTTATGTAGTATTGAAATTCAATTTTATTTTTTTAATGGATCAAGGACATCAAAACTCAGCACAAACATATTTTTAAAAAAAAAATTATTTTGATAATTTTCTATTTTTACACATGTGCAAAACAAAGAGCTTAATTTTTAGTGAAAAACCTATGTTTAATAAAACTAAAAAAACACATACATAATAAAACCAAAAGATATTAAAATTATATTCATTGGATAGCTCATTATGAGGACTACCATCTTCCAATTGGGTCTATGAAGTCTCCTCCATTTTCATCCTCAACCCGCGCTTCGAAGGGCAAAAATTTGGAAGTTTTTTGTGAGAGAGGGTGGGAAGGTGGGAAAGGGGGGGTTCAAGCAAACCTAAAGGGTTCGATCGAACCCCCAGCAGTTCGCTCAAACCAAGGTTTGAGCGAACCCCCTTCCACAATGGAAAACAAATGTTTCCACATTCAAAGGAGTTCGATCGAACCTTGGTTCGAACAAACCCCTTTTGGGTTCACTCGAACCTTGAGTTCGTTTGAACCCCTCAAAATGATTTTTTTTTAGTGGGGGCATTTTTTGGAAGTTTTCCTTCCTCATTCAAATTGTAAACCAATTTTGTGGGTTCACGCTTGATTTATTTGGAACTTTTCAAATATTCTTAGGGAAAAGGAAATTCTTGAACTTCCAGTTGGTTCTATTTCTATCATGCATGTCTCTTGAAGCTATTTATTGACTATTGTAAGAATGCAATTTTAACTTTTAAAGTTGCATTCTTCTAATTATTGAGTTTGAATTCAAGTTTACAAGTAGGATGAATATCTATGAAAAAAAAATTTAGGAAGGTTGATTCATGGTCTCTTAATCTCAAATAATCCAATGCCCTTATGATCTTTAATAAGACTTGCATGCCTTGAGTTTTTGTTTGTGAGTCTTAGTTATTACTGTCTCTTTTATTTTCTTTGTAGTTTTATGATATTTTCTTTATCAACATATACATGAAGCATTAATCATACAAGAGAATGGTAGCATGAAGCATACAGGTGGAATGGTAGATGTCTTTCTAATCCTAGAGTTGGGGAACACTTTCCAAGGACTTAAGAGATACATGAAATATTTTAGGATTAAAATTAAATGGCATCCTATTCCCAACATTCTCCCACTTGACATTATACATTGTAATTATTCTAAACAAGGAATCATTATTATAAATCATGTACATGACTCAAGGTCAATGGCCTTCTTACCAAGAGAACTTATCTGTAGGAATTGATTTTGTATGATAATCTACAGCATTGATCAAAGTGACAACTTTCTCAATCAATACCTTCCCACTCTCAATAATTTATTGCACAAAGTGATACTAAACATTGACATGCTTAGTATGAGCATGATACATATGATTTTTGGCTAAAAAAATAGCACTTTGACTATCACATTCATGTCTAATTTTCTATCATTTAAAACCAATACCTTTTCCCAAGTCTCTATAACCAAAATGCCTCTTTAGAGGCATGTGTATCAGCCATGTACTCTACTTCTATGGTGGACAAAGAAACCATGGGCTATCTCTTACTCATCCAACTAATTGTCGCTCCAAACAAAGTAAACACATAGCCGCTTATCAACCTCTGACTGTCCAGGTCTCCTACCTAATCTGAATCAACAAAACCATGTATGTCTAATGATCTGTGCATAATATCAATATCATTAGCACCATGATAAACCAAACAGTAATCAGAAGTACCTCATAAATATCTAAACACCCTCTTAACATAAGTCCAATTTTCTTTACCAGTGTTAGACATAAACCTACTTAGAACTCCTATTGCTTGGCATATATCTAGTCTTGTACATACCATTCCATACACCAAACTACCAACAACACTACCATATGGAATTTAAAGCATTTCCTCATGGTCAAAATCATATTTAGAACCCATGTCTGAACTTAACTTCATGTCAACTGGTAAAGGAATATTAATTGGTTTACTATCATGCATGTTAAACCGTTTCCAAATAGTATCAACATAGTTGCTTTGAATTAAGCAAATATTTTTGTTACCAAGCTATCTTTGTTGATCTTCATACCAAGAATATATTTTTTAGCCCATATATCTTTCATCTCAAATGTGCTAGAGAGTTGTGCTTTCAAATTTTTGATCATTACCTTGTTGTTACCAATAAACAACATGTCATCAACATACAAGATAATAATTAAAAGTTGATCATCAATAAATTTTATGTAATTTGAAATTTACTAGTCTACCTCATACCCTAGTGAGAGGAATTGAGTTGTCTATTGCAAAATATACACCTTTATCCATTACCCTATAAACATCTGAAGGCATTTTCGCTTCCATCATCTAAAAATAAAACAAAAAATTATTCAATCACGAAAAGTAGAATAGTGATGCAAGTCATGGCTTATAATGTATGAGATAATCAACAAAATATTGAGTACTTATT